>PVKB01001806.1:140847-356657 GCA_004027205.1 Ctenodactylus gundi
AAAAAAAAAAAAAAAAAAAAAAAAAAAAAAAAAAAAAAACCACCAGTCCTTTATTATATCACAGCATGATTCCCATGAAGTTTACCTTTTCTTCCCATCTGGAGAGGCTTGAAGTACAGTTAGTGTCAGGGATTGAGGGTCTGTTGGCTCTCGGGGACTTCTGTTTTGGTCCCTTGGCATCTGGGAATTATAGTGACAGCATCTAGCAGGACTCATTACCCTCGGGCAAGTCATCTGAAGGAGAAATGTCATATATTCCATGCCCATGATGTCTGAGGTCCATCCAAAAGGAAGTGGGGAGGCTTGAGCCTCTGGCTGTCTGGTCACATGTGCATAATAGGTGCTTTTATTAAAGGTGTGAGCAGAATTTTTAACCCATTCCAATCAGGCACCTGTTTTTCCACAGTCAGCCTCTAACCCTATAGCCTGTTGTGTTGTAACCTTTTCATAACTAATTTATCAACCTTTTGTAACTAACATCAATTTGTTAGGTTTTTACAAGGGAAAACCAGACTCACATTAACTCAATGTCTAAGGTAACAATAGGAGTTGTCTTTGTTAGCATATGTATGAATGCAATCAATATCCTTATAAGACCCATAACTAGTACAATGAGCTTTTCAGTATTGATTTTATGCCATCAGAACGTATAATTGCTGACTATTGTTTCTTGTGGCTAGTGAGCTGGACACCTTTAACTTGAGTATAATGAGTCCAACTCTTTCTTTCTTTCTTTCTTTTTTCTTTCTTTCTTTCTTTCTTTCTTTCTTTCTTTCTTCCTTCTCCTTTCTGTTTTTTTTTTTGTTGTTGTTGTTGTTGTTGTCTATACAGCTGGTCAGAAGCAACTGATAGGTCCCTTTCCAGTTCAGTTGGAGTTTATCTTTTTTTCAGGTATTGATTAGCACCAGGTTGCCGGGCTGGAATTGATGTCAACTCAAGAGGAGGTATTTTTTTGCGAGAAGTCCCTTTAGCCTTACGGAAAACAAAATAGAAGAGATATATAACACATATTCTCTGAGAAATTTGACTCTGATTTCCATAGTAGGGAAGTCTGATGATCTACTTGGGTATGACAACCCATAGAGCAT
This sequence comes from Ctenodactylus gundi, assembly GCA_004027205.1. Lineage (NCBI taxonomy): Eukaryota > Metazoa > Chordata > Mammalia > Rodentia > Ctenodactylidae > Ctenodactylus > Ctenodactylus gundi. The sequence continues at coordinate 141,936 of PVKB01001806.1, forward strand.
TTTATATGCTGATAATCCCAAGACTCTCCTAGAAGTTGTTTGGACTCTAAGGAGAGCTACAGGGAGACACTTAGTCCAAAGCAATTTGGTCTCCGCTCTTAGCTTGGTAACAGGCCCTTTAGGAGCCTCATTCATTCTCCCTGTATTCCCGGAAGTGGAGGGGATGCTTGCTGTCTGAAAGTCCCACTTACTCTGTAGTGCCTTCGTAACACCCTGCCACTCTGCCAAAGTGAAATGACTGCCATCATCTGGGTCCACATGGCTCAATTAGACTAATTCTGGGGGCAATATGCCCCAGCATCACCCAAGGCACAGCCCCAGTGGTAGCAATTGCTGTAAGGTAGGCTCCACCTATCCAATCACAACTATTACTAATAAATGTTTTAGATTTTCACCTCTGGCATTACTGTAAAGTCCACTACACTTGGAAGGGTCTTAGCCCATTGAGTTTATTTTCTCATAGGCCTTTTATTAATCTTTGGGCAGAAAGTATAGCTCCTGCTGACCTTTTTGACTAAAGTATAGATAACTATGCACCCATAAACCCTTAACAGTGAGTCTCTCATAAGCTGTTGACTTCCCTGGAGTTACACCATCATCAATCTTCTCATAGCTGGTTTGCTAAGCATGTTTCTACCATCAGGCAGGACCCAATTTCCCTCTTTACCCCAAGAGGCATCTATGTCTTTTGTCATTTTTATTCCATCACTGTGAGCACAGGCTTAGGAATGGCTTTAGATATAGCTGGGATGAGACTAAGGACTTTGATTTCATCCTCCAGGGAACTGTCCTTTGCTGCCTCATCTACCAGACTGTTTCTCACTGCCTCCAAAGAATTCCCTTTTGATGTATTTTGGCATGGGTAACAGCTATTTTTGCAGATAAGAGGAGGTTTTTTTAAAGTTCCTAGATTAGACCTTCACGAGACAATTCCTTTCTCCTGCCACTTACTAGTCCCCTCTCATTCTGTAGCTTCCCTGAAGGGTGGGCTGTTCCAAAGGCATACCTTGAATCTGTATAAATGGTCTGTTCTATGTCACTATAGGTGAGCAGCTTTAGAGTGTGCTTACAGGGAATAGTTCATGAGACTAGGCTGACCACTTACTGGGCTATCTCCCCTTCCCCATGACAATCCCTCTCCATCTACCAATGCATATGCATTATGCCTTTTACATTTCAAATTGATAAGAGCTATCTACAAACAGTTTGGTACCTCCTGAGAACAGCATTTCACTTAAATCTGGCCAGGCCTTGGTCTGATATTCTATAATGTCCAGGAAGTTAGAATCTAACTCCTTAAGATCAACTATTTTTTTTTTTTTGAGACCAGAATACTAGCCAGATTTAAACAAGCACCAGTGGTCAAAATTAAATCATCCTTTTCCAATAGTATAATGGCTTTATATTTCAGAATTTGTGAATCTGTTGATCAGTGCCCAGTTTTTGGTTCAGAATAGCTTGGACTGGATTAAGAATACTCAACTTAAGGTCACCCCAAAGCTGAGATTTCTGCTTTCCTCCACCAATAAAGCAGTGGCTTCTATAGCATGTACATAGTCAGGTCATCCTCTTAAAACTGGATCTAATAATTTTGACATAAATGAAACTAGATGCCTTTTTTTCCCCTCCCTAGTTTTGGGTGAGTACCACAATTGTGCTTTGATCCACTGTAACAAACAGGTGGAAGAGTTTTTCAAGAGATGAGAGTGCTAAAATTGAGCTCTAATCAGAGACTGTCTAAGGTCTTCCAGCATGTTTACCTTTTTCAGAGTCTGTTGGAGGGGGTCCAATTCTCATTCCAGCTTAAAATAAAGGTCTTTAGTCTTCTGAGCATGAGAGTCAATCTGGAATCTATAGTAACCCATCCAATCCTAGGAATTTTCAGAGTTCCCTTTTTATATTTGGTCTGGGTTAACTCATAAGTCCTTCAACTCTCTCTGGATTAATTCCTCCCATCCTCTCACTAATAAGGTGACCTAAACATTTAACTTCCCTCTCAGTAAATTATAATTTACATTTTGAGATATGTAACTCCCTGTGTCTCAGAAAATTTGGCCTGCTTACTATAGTTCTCGAAACCTGAAATTTGTTTCCAACTGGTAGTAGTAGATCATCCACAAATTGTAAAAGATTAGTCCCTGGAGAAGGGTTGAGCTCCTCCAATATGAGCTCAAGGATTTGGTCCAATAGGTCAGGTGCTTCAGTGAATCCTTGCAGAAGTACTGTCCACTGATATTGTTATTTTCTTCCATTTATCAGATTTCTCTATTTGTAGACAAAGAGTCCCCTGCATTCTGGATCTAATAGGCAGGCCCAGAAAGCATCCTTCAAATCTGTCAAACTAAACACTTTGCATGCCTGTTTCTTTCTCCAAATAGAAGATATTGATAATGGACATCAATTCAGCCCAGATGTAGATATTGGGGCCTAGAAACTGATCAATTTGGTCTACTAAACCCAGGTGATCTTCTAATACAGGTTTCATTTCCTTTATAAAATTTCTCACCTCTATGTTAAGTGGGGCTATAGCAAATCCTACTTCCTCAGGCCTCAAGGGAACTTCCCTAAGTAAAAGCATTTGGGAGCTCTTTATATCATAGCATGCTGGCAAGGGGAAGTTTTACAACCATCTTGTGTTGTTCCAGTTCGTTCCTAAGGTTAGGATATGGCTAGAGAGAGGCAGAGAGGCCCTGCTTCACAGAGGCCTCTCCTCAGTGTCTCCTTTGGACTCCTCCTTGCCTCCTTGAGATCCTCTCTGTGACGATAAGTGGGTCAGGGTAAGGTGGGAGCGGGTATTACAAGGCTTTTTCTCCTTGTCTTATGTTGGCTTCTGAGGATGTAATTTCTTTCTCCCAGTGTATTTCAGGTTCAGTTGCTCACAGAGAAGACCAGAGCCTGGCAGACTCTGTCCTCATCTGGTCCATACTGTGGCCAAAAGACAGATGGCCCTTGGATTGCCTCCTTATTCTACACAAAACAGCAATAATTAATAATTTTTGTTCCTTTTATTCCTTATATAATAATAATCCTTCCAGAATTCCAACAATTGTCCCAGTGAGCTATTCAAGGGAATTTGAGAGAATTCTGATTTTTCATGGGAATCCATTTTTTTCACCCTTAGGCCTACAATTTTTTCCTCACAGCCTAGAACAAACTGATTTGGGTCTGTTACTCAGATATTGTTCAACACCTTATACTAGAGGTTTCTTAAACACTCCTACTTCTCAGCCCCAGTTACTGAGGACATTCCTTGATTGCAAAGGCAGTGCTCCATAGGGTCAGTCCTTCCTACCTTGGCTCATGAGTGAAGTTGCCCTATCAGCTGTGGTCCTTTTTTGTTTGTTTGTTTGTTTGTTTGCTTCCAACAGTGCTTACTGTCTTCAAATGTAAAATATCTCAGGCTTTTCAGGGTTCCACAAGAAGTTGAACCCCCCCTTTCAGGCAGAGCACACCATCTATTAAACTAAATGGGGTACCTCCTCCTCTTTTGGGGTATCTTCCTCTAGCAGGCATGTAAATCCAGGGCTGCCCACAAAATTATGAGATGGGGTCATAGGATGCAACCTGTCCAAACAAGGGATGAACATGAGGGGCATGGAGGACAGAAGCGTGACGCTTTATTTGTCTTCCTACAAAAAGAGGTGTGCGTCTCCACACGCAGGCAGAGAGAAAGCACACGGAAAGCGTGGCAGGTAGTGGTCCTAAATCTCTAAATCATGAGCTCCTCCCACTGCTTTCTCCCTGTTGGCAGGATGCACAATCTTCTTGATAAGATCTAAGGTGTTGGTTCAGGGACAAGCTGGTCACTGTGTCATGACCTTTACTTTCCTCCCCCTTCCCTCCTTATCTCTACTTACCTGGCCAGGTAAAAACAAGCAAAATTGCAAGATTGCCATCCTCGTATGAGAAATGTGCCACCACTACCAGTAGATGGTACTAAAGAAGAGTCTCTAACCTGATACAAATTGACTTTAGGTAATTTGGATCTGTAAAGAAAGAAGAAAAAAAGGTTACATGAAGAGTGTATAAGAGGTAATTGTCAAAACTGTCCATTATATTCTTTTAATTTGGTGAAAGACAACTGACTACTAGCCAAAACAACATTTTGTTACATAAGTGGTAATTTATCTGTGTGTAAAACATAACAGCAAGATCAAATAAGATTGGGAAATTAAAACGCATTGTTGCAAATTGACTGTGATTGCTACTGGCAGTTCAGGCTCACCCACTAGCAGCTTGCTAAACAACAACAAAGAAACAGAAAACGAATTAAAAAATCTTATTTAGGTAAATAGGAAGAGGTTTATTGAAAAGCTAGCTTCAGGGAAGATGAAGGAGTGATAAACTTCACAGCAGCTCATCTACTTTAGATGAGCAGAAGCCTTTAATATCCAGGTACAGAAGCCATTGCTTTTGTAACCAGTCTTAAATTTGCAAAAGTAAGACAAGGATAGCTCCAATTTGCTTGTCTTCTCTAATTTTCTGTCCTAGATCACAGGTTTAAGCTTACAAAATGAGAGGAAGCTCACAATAATGGTGGAACCTGCCTGTTGCTAGTCAACTTCAGCTTTTGCCTCTCCATCCATATCTTGGCCCTCAAGGGAAGGGGCATTTTCCTTTAGAAATCATCCTTTTTTCTTGGCTGCAGCCTGGAGTCCCTCTATCAGCTGTTGAACATAGTGGAGTTGTGTGTGGGGGGGAGGGGGGAATGGGGGGCTGCATTTCCATTACCTAGTCTTGAAGTTGAAGCGGGGGAGAATCTTTGATCCAAAAGTGAGCTGGTAGATCCCAAGGGGATATCCGTTTCTCATATCTCCAGCTCTGAGGAAAGGAACAGGGTAAACTCTACAAAGTGCTCTTCTATCTTCACTCCTAGGGGTTTTTAGTATGTTGTCCAGCCAGTATCACCATCTTCTAGAAGCAGCAGTACAGGCAGAGGTACGACTAAGAGCAATGGTGCAACACAAATGGGGCTAGTACACAAGACACTTCCTTTGTCTGCCCTGGAAACGTTCACTTTGGACTTGCATTAGCTCACAAAATTCACAAGATACAAGGCTGAGTGATTCTTTTACCTCTCAAGCGCTGGTTTGGAGAAGAGATTACTTTCAATTTGTCTTTCCAAGCAATGTTTCAGAGGCAGATTGTGATCTGGAATTGCTGGCACTTTTCATGTGACCATCTTGTGTATTTGTATTCATAAGCTCTCAATTTCTTGGCTCTTCTCCTGAATACAAAGCAAAGTTAACAAATATTATTGCATTATGCAATGGCTTTGATGCCAGTTTCTGTTTTGTGTTTTCAATACAACACAATTTCTGTGTTTGAGAAATGTAATGTCCTCTGCAATTACTAATGAGAAATACAATATTGTTAAGCTATTCTGACGTAGATAGCAAAAGTAACATGCACACGGAGGAAGATGGAAAACTCTAAAACTCCACTCCCAGACTCCTTTCCCTATCAGAACTTCTTCCACAGTGGACGGAAGCCACCTTTCTCCTGAGATGAATCAAATATACTTCTACCCAGTTTTGATTCTTGATGAAGTCAAAGAATATTTGGGTTCTCCCAGCTCCGCCAGCGGGCGGTGATCTGCTCCTGAACCAGGGCAGGGCTGTCATAAGCTCCCAAGAAATCTGCGGATCTTACAGCAGTAACTAACACATGGCCTTTTCCTCTCCTGTCAGGAAACAAGAGCCCCCCTGCTCCCACTCCCCTCTTTCCTAGATGTTTCTCCCTTTCTCCAAGGCACAGCTGGCCTCCTCTAATCCTGCGGGGAAGAGAACGAAATGCCTGGGCCCCTTGCCCGCGGTTCCCAGCCAGCGCCACCGGCAGGGCCAAGTCCCCGGCCAGGGTCGGTGGGAGGGCTGCGAAGGCGACGGCCTCTTGCGAAAGCGCCTTCTCCTTCCCGGCGCGGATCGGCGCCCCGCGGCCCTCCCGGCCTCTCGGCTTCCAGGCAGGCGTGGGCGGCTCGCACCTTTACTTTCTCCTGCTATTCGCGCGGTGACAACTTGTTTTCTCCCTCCTTCCCTGCCTTCCTGGCGCTTTGGGCGTCTGCCAGGCACGGGCGCCCCACGGGCCGGGCCGCGTCCGCAGCGCTCGGCGGGACGAGGCCTGGGCGGCCGCTGTGTCGCGATTTGGCAATTCCTCTTTGCCTCCCGGGGCCGCGCCGCGCCCTCCCCTTTTCTCCGACGACGCCGGGAGGTGAGTGGGGCCGGGCGAGGCGGCCGCGCCGCGGGGCGGGCTGTCGGGGGGCCCAGGGACCCGGCCCGCAGGGCGCCGGGGGTGACGCAGCCTCAGGTGGTTGAAGAAGTTTCTTGTCCGCGGTGGAGACGGAGCCGGTTGGGAAGCTGGGCGTCTCCTGCCGGGGGCGGCGGTGGCCGAGCCGGCCCGGGGTCCGGACCCCACGATCTGGGGGCAGCTGCGCAGATGAGGGCGCCGTGGGGGCGAGGCTCACTCCGCCTAGGCGGCGCGCGCTCTCGGGCGACTGGCCCCGCCACTCGCGGTCCTCGGAACCTCGCGACGGCTCCCTCTGACGGGCCTCCCCTGGTGCCCCTCGCAGGCTGAGGGGGCAGCGGCCGCGGGCCCGGGGCCAGGCCCACAGCAGGTAAAGCGGTTTGTGGCAGCTGAGCTTGGTTGCTCAGCAAAGGAGGACAGGAAGGAACTTATCTGTCACATTGCCCCTTCGGGTAGGAGACAAGTGATTTATTTAGGATATACTTGCATCCCTCTAAAGAAAAACAATGAAAACATTCATGATTCAAGATCTGATTTTTTCCCTGCCACTTACTCAGTGCTTTACTAACGCCTACTTACTGGATGTACATTCAGTTTTGTTCTTATTTCATATTCAAAATGGAGCCAGGAGAATTAAGTAGTTATAGTGTGCACTAAGGTCAACTTCTCGCCGCGTTCAAGGGTACAGAGTTCTTTTTGTTAATTTCAGGCTGCTGCAATGAGAGGATATGAACGCATGTGTCTGTTGTCACTGGTCCTTGCAAACGCAAGCATCATTTCCATTAAATTCGAGAAAGGAAAGAATGAATGCCCGTTGTCACCTTCTGTCCTTGCTGTGACTTGTGTGGGCCAGCGGTATTTGTCGGAACACAGCAACTCCCTGGTTAGAAAAAAAGGATCCAAAACTGGAACTTTACGTGCGATTATAATGACAAACCTTGAATGTTCATGAAAAACAACAGAAAAACTGGCCAGATTAAGATGTTAGCATAGTTTCCAATTGCATTATACCAGGTCGGCAGAAAACAATGAGAGCTGTATGCACAAACTAAAAACTAATAATAATAATAATAAACCCTTCAATTTGGCAAGAATAACAAAAAGTTGAAAAACTTACTAAAATGATATAAGATTGTGGGAACATGAGTCCAAATATATATTACATTAAATATTATGCTTATATAATGGAATCTAGTAAATATACAACATTTCCCTAGGTAAATATATTCAATATTTTTTCCCAAAATCATATATAAAATAATAGAATCCTAACATTTTTTAAAAAAGAGTACTGAGCACTTGAAAGAATAAACATTGGAAAATTGGAGGATTTCATTTTAAAAAATACATATGAAACTTTATTATATAATGAAAGGTATTGTAAAGCCAATGAGTCTGATTAAAAGATAATGAGATGGACCTATGACTGGGCATTTAAAAAACCCCGAAAAGACAGATTCAAAAATAAAAGGAAAGCTGACAATTAACAAACATTTTTAAATGAAAAGATGAAGAAGAAATAGCTTTTAGTTGATCTTGCTTGGAAAAGACAATGGAAACTGGAACTTTTCTTCACTTTATATATAAGTAGCCTGATGGCCTGCTCATTTAAATCTAAGTATATAAAACCTGAAAAACAAAATGGGAAAACCTGAATAAATGTCAGGTGCAAGTGGATGAAGCATTTCTAAGCATAATGCACAACGCTAAAGATATTCCCAGTAGGCTTGTTTGTAATAAAGAACCCACAAAGAATTCAGAAAGAAGCCAATAATTAGAATTTGGTGGTATAATTCATGACACATCCAGAGAAGGAATAATAATTCATGATTTAAGACAACCAAAACAGTAACTCTACATGTTCTAACATGGTATCAACAAAGTGTAACAAAGAGGAAAAAAAAGTAACATGGCATATGTGTGGTGTGTCTCTATATAGACACACACATCCATGTTGATATTTTAAAATAATTATTTGGAATATAGACTTAATTATATCATCAAATATTTCTGTAATGTTTGAATGTTTATAAGTAAAAAGTGTTGTCATATTGGGAATAATAATAGTTACCGTTTTCATTAAGTTACATCAAATATTTCATTTCTGTATCTATTAGTTGACATTCACTATAGAAGAAACATTGTCTTTCATGCAGTTTTCCATATATCCTCTTTATTTACTTTCTTTTTAATCATCTTTCTGACCCTTCCTTTGGAAACTCTTTTTTCTTCCCTACTATTGAGGGTTATGATGGTTTTGTAGACACAAAAGAGAAAAATATTGTCTACTGGATTTCATAACCTATTACATTTATTAAAAGTAGGAAATTTATGCATTCTCACATTGCTTGTGCATTTCATCAGCGTTTACTAGAATTTACCTTTATGATATCCTTCCTTAGAATGAAAGAGGTAACCTATTTTTAAGAAGGAAAACATCTAAGAGACTATGAAAAACTAGACAACTGCATGGGGAAAATACCGTAAAGAAAAACAATAAAATCAGAAAAAATAACATTAAACGTTTGATACCCTTCATATGAGATGCAAAGGCATGCACATGGTCACACACCACACACACACCCTAACAATACGAACATCACCAAGTGACCGGCTGGAAGCTCACAGAAATGGAAGCACAGTGACTTTCAGACATAACACAGTGCTTGATCCCATAAGATACATAGGATATAAAACTAATTTTTTCCCTGCAAGATTTGTTGATGACAACGGGGACTAATATGGCACATGCCTGTGATCCTAGACCTCTGGAAGGCCATAGCAGGAGTGGCACAAGATCAAGCCCTGCCTGGGCAACTTAGCAACTTAACAAGACCCTGCCTCAAAATCAAAACTAAAAAGTGAGCTGGGGATATAGCTCATTATGAAAGCACCACACCTGATCCACAGTACTACCTCCAAATGATTTTTTTTAGGATTATCAATGATATCTCAGGGGCATGGTATCCAGTAGGAGGGGCACAATAAGTCATTATGTGGTGATTTTCCAGATTGCATATTTAGCAGGGTAATGTTTTCTTAAGTGTATTATATAAATACTGAGAGAGTATTGTTCTTCTAGTGTTTATGCACCATATAACAAAACATTTCCTTCTTAAAAGTTAAAATAGACAATGTGAACTAATTTGCTTATTGAAAGTTATCTATGGACTGAGATGATTGCTTTGCTTCTACTCAGGGTCATCCTGGGTCTTACAATAAAGCTACGTAACCCATATCTATACTCTATAATGGTAGCTGAAGAGCAAATAGCCCACCATACACCCTTTCTTTGGTAGGTTTTGTTCTGTGAAGAAACAAGAATATATCTATATAGGTTATAAAAAAACACCGCTAGACAACAGATTAGATTTTGTTCAATTTTTCATTTGTTCATAGTAAATATTAATCAGTCTCAACTTTCTCTTAGGATTAGATTTATACAAAGATTCAATTAAATAAATATATATTATAGTACAATTATGAGAGGTCTGTTTATCCATGTGATGTTTTTTTACTCCATGTTTGATCTGAACAGGTTTTAACATTTATCTTGATAGGGCGAGTCTCTCTAATCCATTTATATTGACTCCATTCAACTGTCTAGCTCCCTAGAAACCCGTAAATGTGATCAGCTCTGTACTCCGTGGGCACCAAGAATTTGGATTAAAAGGCTTTTTTAAAAATTGTAATTGGAAAGGTATGCACAAATCTTTCATCTTTGAAGAAGTGGGATGACCATGTAGGTCCTTAGGAAAGAGAAAGAGGGCAATGTCAGTTTTTTTTCTTTTTAAAATTCAGATGGTAATTTATAGATAGGAGAAATTTCAAATTTTATATTTAAACAGTTTTCCTCCATATTTCTCATGCTTTTAAAAAGATTATCATAGCTATTCAGAGTACATTATAAGTACATTATGAATTTTATAAAACTAATGTTAACTATTTTAGGGAGTATGATTTTATCATAATGATTCAATATAATATGTTTACTTAACCCTGTGCTAGGTATTTATGTAGTTTATATTTACTATTGTTTCTATTCTGTATTCTTTCTATGAGTAAGAATATCTCACTTAAAAATGTCACAGCATACATTGAACTTCTCTTGCGATTGTTAGAGAGGAAATTTGCTTTTTTGAGAACTTTTGAGGTTTTTTGTCTTTGATTTTATTACCGTTGTACATTGATGAGTCAATTTTTGTACAATAAACCATCTCCTTTCTGAGATAAATCCCACTAAGTCATGCTGTAATGCCCGTTCCAGATTGCTGGATTTGTTTTTTCTTTGAGATTTTTAACTTATCCCTTTTTCTTCCTCACATTTTCTAACCTTACAAATTTCATAGTTATAGTTCTTTTCTTATATGAACTGGTAGGTGAATCCATGTTAAAGAATCTCAACAAAGATTTAATAACACAGAAAAAAAACAAGAACTTTTGGCATGTCACCTCAATAAAGGGCCCTGCTGGACCCAGAGAAGATGTGTCAAGATACGGGTCATGAAGCCCATTCTGGGAGTGGGAATCTGGGATAATAAGTGGTGATTTGAATGGTAAATGAATGGTAAAGTAAGTCACATGCAGAAGATTAAATATGTTAAATATCACATGTTTTTTCTGACTTGAGAAACCCAGAACACAGATATTCTATAGAACCAAGTGACATTTAATAACATACAGAAAACAAAGAATTTTTTGCATATCACCCCAATAAAGGGCGCTGCTGGACCTAGAGAAGAAGTATCAAGATATGGCCACTGAAGCCCATTCTAGGGGTGGGAATCTGAGGTAATAAGTGGTGATTTAAATGGTAAAATAAGTCAGATGCAAAAGATTAACTATGCTAAATATCACGTGGTTTTTCTGATGTGGGAAACCCAGAACACAGGCATTATATAGAACCAAATGAGTGTGACAGTGGCAGTTACAGGGGTTTGGGGACAGGGTGGGAGGGCCGAAAATGGGGAGAGAAGGGATCGTAATATTGATGTGATGTATATGTGCACAAAATACTCAAGCCTATTGTAAACATTATGCATATATATATATATATATATATATATATATATATATTAATGGGGGGGAACATTTTTAAAAAACTAGAAAAAAAGTCTAAACTCTTATGGCATATCACTATAGCTGTCTTTTCTTGTGATACCATTGTCTGATTTTTGTATCAGAGTCATACTGACTTAAAAATAAGTTAGGAAATATTCACTCTTTCATTTTTCTTCAAGAGTTTGTGAAAGACTCGTATTTCCTAATGTTTTGTAGAATTCACCGCTGAAGTCATCTTTGCCTGGGTTATCACTGTAGGAAGGTTTTGAATTCTAAGTCATTATCTTGCTGTAATTCTACTCTGATTTTTAATTTCTTCTTGAATCAGTTTTGGAATTACCTCTTTCAAAAATGTGTTCATTTTATCTCATTTATCTAGTTTTTTGCATAGATTGAAATGGATTTAAATATAGTTTTCTCAGTGCTGAGGATCAAACTCATACAGTCCATCCCCAACTGTCATCCCCTGCCCAGTTCACTTCTTCTATATAGGTTCTCTGCTCTTTAGACTGGATGATTTTTGAGTTTTCATTAAGCACAGGTTTTTTTTTTTTTTTCATGTAAACTCCATTTGTTTCTTGATGACGGCCAGTGATTTTTAGTTTTTTGTTGTTTTTGTTGGTTCTAAATTTTTCGTATCTACACGAAAACTAGTGACAGTGTTGCACACTGGTTCCCCTGACTGTGAGAACTTGCAGGCCGGCAGGAGCCACTACTGAAACCCACCTGCCTCCTTTCTTCCTCACATGGGCCCATTTTCCTGATTTTTGTCTTACTATAATCAGTTAGTGTTTCTTTTAAGTTTTTCCCCATATGGGTACCATATAAAATATTATTTAGATATTCAATTGAACATTCTTAAATGGAATTACACCACATGTAACTGTTCAACTTGGTAATTTTGAGTCTCAGTCCTGTTCATGTATATGGCTATACTTAGACTTTGTTTTCATTGCAGTATATTATCGCATTGTGTGTGTGTGTGTGTGTGTGTGTGTGTGTGTGTGTGTGTGTGTGTGTGTGTTACTGAAGATTGAACTACATCCCCAGCCAATGATTTTGGTGGCAGGGGTGGGGGGAGGGTCTTATTCTGTAGCGCAAGCTGGTTCTGGACTCACTATGTAGTCTAGAATGGCCTCCAACTCATGGCGATACCTCTGCCTCATCCTCCCAAGTGCTGAGAATACAGGTGTGTGTCACCTGTTATTGTTATGTGGTAGGTACTGGGGACTTGAACCCAGGGTCTTGCATAGGTGATGAAAACACTTTGGCCACTGAGTTACCCCAGACCCACTTTTATTTTTGATTTTTGAGACAGGGTTTCACCAAATTGGTAAGGTGCCCAGTTTGGGTTCACCCTTGAGAGCTTCCTGCCTCATCCTCCCAGAGTGCTGGTATTATAGCCCTTTCCCACTTGAACCGGCTGTTACTCCATCTTATAAACAGACCAGAATGTGTCTGGTTTGCCCCTGATAGACACTGAGCAAATTCTCACTCTCTTTTGACATGCACAGAGCTACTAAGGGCGTATTTGTTATATCTTGCACACACTTGGAAGAGTCACTTGTGAGTACATATTTCAAAGTTTCTAGGATTTAAAGTTAAAAAATGTTGCGGTCATTTCATTAACAGCGAGGATTGTTATCTTTGAAGAATAGAACCAACTGCTTGAACTACTGTAGCTGGCTCATGATTGGGTCTGAATTTTCGGTACACCTGGAATCTTTTTTTAACCTGGGGACATATGTCCCCAGTTCCAGAGGTGAGTTGAGATGGTTCCAGGCTGGTTAAACTCATGCATTCTGATAAGACGATCACTTGAGCTATGAATCTCCATATTGCCTCATGTCATGGTGGCTGTGCGAGTGTGTGTGTGTGTGTGCGTGTGTGTGTGTGTGTGTGTGCGGGTGCGCGTGGTACCAGGGATTCAACCCACGGCATTTGTACAAGAGCTGCATCCCCAGCTCCTTTTTTAATTCTGATTTTGAGACAAGTTGCTAAATTGCTCAGACTGGACTAAGGTTGTGATGCTCCTGCCTCAGCCTGCTGTACTTCTGGGATTATAGGCCATGGTGGCTTTCATTGAGTCAAGCCACACACATGTTACTGTGTTACTGAATCACTAGCATGGTATTTTTTTCCTTTCTTTTCTTCTTCATCGTTTTTTTTTTCTTTTTTGAGACAGAGTTTCTCTCTGTCTCTGTCTCAGGTTGTTTCTGCACTCACTACGTAGCCCAGGATGGCCTTGGACATAAAGTAATCCTCCTGCCTCACTCTCCTTAGTGCTGGGATTCAGGCATATGCCGCCACGCTTAGCTTTATGTGGTGCTGGGGAATCAAACTCAGTGAAAGCACTCTGTCTCCTATACCATTCCTCAGGTCCCTAACATGGTGTTCTAATGTGACCTTGTCCTATGTCACATCAGGGGCTTGTTACTACCCTTGAACAATACAGATAAACACATCTGTGCTCTGATAAGCAGGACAGAACAAAAAGCACATGGTCTTTGGATTTAGAAAAACTTAGCTTTAGCAAGGCTGATTATTTACATATTGGAGAGAAGTTGGTATAATTAGCCACAATATATGAAAAGTGTTAGGCCATGAGTATAGCACTCGATCAGTCTTCAATAAACTATAGCCTTTGCTGGTGTTTTTGCTACTTGCTGTCACCCAGAACTTGGAAATTCGGAAACACCGAAATTCCTTTCTCTGATAATAGCCTGAGTACCATCTGCCCCTTTTTTTCTTTCTGGTCAAATTTAGGAAATTTTACCCTACTCTCCTACTTCTTTCAAATAACACATTTTCTTTCATTCTCTGAGTTTTCTATCTTTTTTCCCCATTTTATTAATATATATGCAATACACAATGGTTACATCGAGCTTGAGTATTTTGGGCACATATGTACCATATCAATATTACAATCTGTCCCCCTTTTTGGCCCTCCCACACCTTCCCCAACGCCCTACATTCCCGCCATCACCCCATTTGGTTCTATAGAATGCTTGTATTCTGAATTTCTCATATTAGAGAAGTCATATATGATTTAACTTTCTAATTTTGACTAACTTCTCTAAACATGATGGTATCATGTTGCATCCATTTAGCTACAAAAAGCCTTCAATTTATCTGTCTTCATAGAAGGGTAGTTCTCCATTGTGTGCAAGTACCACAACATTTTTGTACCCACTGGTCTGTTCATGAGTATTTGAGCGTATTCTATGTTTTAGCTGTTGTTAGTTGTGCTGCTATATGCATGTATATGTGTGAAATATTGTTTTTAACTCTTAGAAAGCTACCCAGAAGAGGTATCGCTGGATCTAACAGAATATTTATTTTCAGCCTCTTGGAGAACTTCCATACCGCCTTCCATAGTGGTTCTGTTCACATATGTTCATTTTTGTTCATGTGTGTATCTTCCTTTGGCCTTGCCTTAAACACGGTATGCCCCGATTTGAGTATCTGATTACTAATCTCCAGTCTCTACAACTTGCCCCGGTATCTTCGTCTCTAGTGGAATTAAAAGTATCTTTATCAACTCAGTTTTATGGTTTAAAACCTGTGACCTGTTCTTGAGTCCTTAATTTCCCTCATTTAATCAGCAAGTCAAGTCACATGGGTTTTGCTTCCAAACCTCATCCTGCCTCTGCCCATTGCATTCCATCCTGTCTCTGCCCAGTCTGGGCCAGCATCAGCCACCCCTGGATTCCAGCTGCCACCCCATGTTGCCCGCTTCCTCACTCTTCGAGTCAGAACTGGTCACCCCACTCATTAAAATTCTTCCAAGATTTTCCCATGGCCATGACTACAAATCCCAGATACCTGGCAGCGGCCCTCAGTGATGATGAGCCCTCTGTGCTCATCTCGTGACTCTATTTGTCCTCTCTCACTGGGACCATGTCACCACTCACCTCTTTTTTCTTTCTCTCCCTTGAATATAGCCACAAGCAGCTCATCGCCTTTCCTGGGCCTTTCCCCTTGAGTTCCCAGGCCCCAGAACTCTCTTTCCCGAAGGGTTACTGTGTTTTCTTTTCATAGCTCAGGTAGCAGAAGGGCGGCTTCCTGAGAGAGGCTTTCCCTCACCTTCAAACCTTCAATCCATGTTTTTCTTAGATCTTTTATTTAGTTTCCTTCTTAACTAGGCTAAGTAAATGTAAGCTTAAATATTTGCTGATGTTTTATCTCACCCTATTATGATGTGATCTCCAACATAGTGGACAGCAAACTATCTGGTGGCTTGTGCTGCTTGTCTGACTTTTTTGTTTTGTTTTGGTTTGGTTTGATTTAAGTTATTTCCCCTTTTATTCTCCACTTAAAAGCCTAGTACATATCATGAGTTCAGTAAATATTTGCAGAATTGATAACGTAATAAATGAAATAAGGATGGCTAAAACCACTTAACGTTACTAGCTGTGTGTATCAGTAAGTAATAATAGGAACATACATATGTCGTGTTTCCATATGCATATTTAAGGTGTTAAATATTTTCTTTTTCAGGATAATTGGAATTCTTCAAAATGTCAGGTATGTTTTGGTGAAAATTTTTAAGTGTGCTTCATTTTCCAATATAAAGTGTGATTTTTTTCTCAAAAAAGTTATTTTCTTTTGAAGTTTGTTCTTTAGCATTTGAGTGCACATATATATACATACATACATACATACATATATATATATGTATATGTATATGTATATATATATGTGCATACACATTCATACACACAAATATTATTTTTTTAAATTTGTTATAAAAGAACCAAAAAGCATTTCATATAGGCTAGGCACCTACCTACAGAAAGATATTTAAAGTAGGTGATGAAAAACAGGTTAAAGGAAAAGAAGGATGTTGGGGTAGGAACACTCAGTGACATTGAGAGGAGGCCCGGGAACCCGCACTAAGTGACAAACACCAGAGTCAGGGAGGTTTTGTTCCCGGTGAGATGAAAGTCAGCCAGTGACTTCAGTGGATCACATAACAGAGATACCTGTGTAGCCATGTTTATAGCAACACAAGTCATAATAGTTAAGTCAAGAAAGATGTCATTAGTGAATGAACAAAGAACTCTGGGAACACATACACAGTGGAGTACTGGTCTGCCATAGAGAAAGATAAGTCTGAGTCATTTGTAAGAAAACGGATGCATCTTGAGACCATTATGTTTCGTGAAGTGAATCAGACCCAGATGATTAAGTATCATGTGGTTTCTGTGGTTTCTCTAATATGAGAAATTCAAGGTATAAACAAGTGGAAGAGCCAAATGAAAGAGAAGGTGGAAAGAGGAGGTGGATCTGTGGAAAGGGAGAGGGCATATGCGAGGGGCGAGGAAGGCAGGAGGGGGCAGGGGAGGGAATGTGGAGCTAATGTAATATATTTGTGAACCAAATCTTCAAGTTTAAAGTAACCATTTTATATTGAAAACAGCCATAAAATAATAACTCGGGGGAAAAAAAGAAAAAAAAAACTGCGTAATAAGAATGTGGTCACTGCAGAGGTAGACCGAACTACTCCTGAGATGTGTGTGACACCACCGTTGGTTTTTAAACTACTGTGTATGGTGCTATATTTTGAACGGCTTAGATAGCACGTTTCAAAAATGATTAGGGGGAAAGTGGAATTGACTTATATTTGCCTGCATTCTCTACATCATACGATAATATTTGCTGTCACTCCAGGGATTTGCTACACAGAAAACAGTCAGCATCAAGTCGGTTTCCCCACTCGTGCAAAAGCTTGTTATTCTAATTATAAGCACAGTGGAATTCTTCAGGTTTGCTTTGGGTTTGGCCTGAAATTCATGGAATTGTGTTAATACATCGGTGTATAATATGTCTTTTTAAAATAAGAAACATGCACATACTTATTGTTCAATGTGTGTCGCATACCAACAAGAAAAAAAATACTTGTCGCAGTCATCATCCTTGTCTCATAAGTCACGTGTGCCCTCTTCCTCTCAGACGCAGGCCCCCTGGCTCCCGAACAGCCTGCCGGTGAAAAGGAGAATTCGATGACAACGTCAGCTGCAAGGCCTGATGCTCCTCCTAGCTATGATTCTTACTTTGCACAAGGTAGGATAAATATTCAGGAAGGACTTTTTTCCCTTTTCAGAAAATTGTAGTAGTAATTCAAGTTGCGTTTTAAGTCAATTGCCTAGTCAATTCCGCAAGTAGATATGGAATGTTAATAGGGGGCCATGTAGCTTGCCTGTCACAGAGAATGTTCTCCTGTCTTCAAGGGTGTGCCAGCTACTGCAGAAAGAGGCTGTGCCAACCCTGGTGGCGTTGTGTGTGCTCTGATGGAGAGATATGGAGAGAAGATTGGAGGGGCAGAGAAACATGGGATCTCCCTCTGCCAGGCATTTGAGGAAAGCTTTTACTGAGAGAGTCAAGTTTTGCCACCATGATAAGAATTTCAGCCAAAGAAAATAGAGAAGGGTCTATGTCTAACAGAAGACTATACATTCAAAAGCACATACATGTTCATGAAGGTCTTGCATGAGGTTAGTGTGGGACACATGAGAGGAGACATGCAGAGAAGTGGAAGGAAGTGGCCCTGAGTTCGCACCAAGGAGCTTGTCCTGGCAAAATGCTTCATGAGTCTCATATGCTGCTAGTGACGATTTATGTTCAGCTCGTGTGAGTTTGAATTTTAGAAAACAGTTAGAATATGTGTAAAACTTAAAGACCAAAAGTATACTTTTGTCTAAGAAATTTTATTGTATTTTATTATTAATTTACTTATATTTACATATTTATTTACTTTGGCAGTACTGCAGATTGAACCCAGGGCCTTGCCCATGGTGGCAAGTACACTACCGTTGAGCTACATTTTCTGTCCTAGGACAGGGTTTTTGCTGGTGTTGTTTCAAATTTTTAATGACTTAGATAAGTGTAAGGTAGTGGTATTTTTTTACATATATTCTGAAGTGTACATTTAGAGATGGGACTATGAGATTAAGCAAGAGAAACCCCAGGACCCACAGGATGATGAAAAACATGTGATCTCTAGCTTTATTCCCCCGCTCAAGCCCAAGTACCTGCCGTCTGTACTGGGTTTTCTGGAAACATCAGAACTTCCTTTCCCCTTTTCTTAATGTAATTCATACAATCAGGTAAGATCAATTACCTCAGCTCCTTACTGGCTTAACCTCTCCTGCATCCCAAGTCCCAGATTGTATCCACGTAATTTGACCATTTTTCCAAGTTTCACTTCAGCGGCTTTCAACAGGCTCCCAATGATCTATGCTGTTCTCATTAATCACTCTATGTCTAACAAGCTGGATTCCACTGGAACAAAAACTTCATTTGCAAGAAGTAATTACTGATTATAGTCATGTTCTGCTACCTGGGAATGTATTTGTTTTCTATATTTAAGAAACTTATCTAGAAAGTATGAGTCATTCTTCAAATTAAATGACTAGGGAATTTTGAAAATTTCACTGCAGGCATACAGCTGGGGAAGTTTCAGTTATGAAGATACATTAACGTATTACTATGGTCGCCATCTAGTGGCTCAACAATATATTTACAACAAATTGTGTTAGAATTCACTTTAAGAAATTTGAATATTGTACATAAAACATTTGGTTATAAATCAATGTTCTCAACTTCATTGAATAATTCTAATTTACATTATAGTACAGGTTATGTATTCCCACTAAAATAATATATCTAGTAGTTTTTTTGAGACAGGCTTTCTCTCTGTTGTTCAGACAGGTCCCGAATTTACTGTGCAGCCCAGGCTGAGCTCAAACTCATGGCAGTGCTTCTGCCTCAGCTTCCAGAGTGCTGAGACTGCAGGTGTGCACCACCATACCCAGCTTTATCCACTATTTTAGTTTTTTTTAAATGGTTAACAAATAAACCATTGTTATGTGTGGTCTATTTAAAACGACATGATTTTTAAAAATTCAGAATAAATGATGATATTCAAAATAACCAGGAAAATTTAGATCCCATATGGCTATCTTTCTCACTCTAATAGTTAGGACCATGTTTTGTAATAGGTTTACTTATTTATTTATTTAAATAAAAGATACTATAGTTACTCAAAATTAAGTATGTATTAGTTTGTTATGTCTTGCTTTATTTTCCTGAAGAAGGCATCAAAACTTTTAATGGCAATGTCAGTGCTCAAAAGTAAGTAAATACGTCAGGTTCCCCCACACAATTTTGTTGGTTTTTCTTCAGTATCATTGAATAATACATACTTAGAACAAAATTATCATTTACATATATTTGTACATAATTTTTAGAAACATAATTAGTATACTGAATAAATACTCTAAATTTTAGTGATTTTTTTTAATCCCTAAGTTTCGTTACAGGAAATACTTCTATATTAAAATATGTGGCATCCTAAGCAGCCCATTAAAGTGTTATGACTATTAGCATTCTCAAGATAATTTATATTACTTTAAGTCATCCATGTTTCTTAGATGACAGCTAAAAATGGAGGAATATGATTTCTAGTCAGATATGAACTCTTAAATGTAATTTTTGAATATGTATTTATCTTTGTAATACTGGGGATTGAACCCAGGGCCTTTGCTCTGACCTGTGTCTCCAGACCCTTTTTATTGGTAAATTAAGACAGAGACTCACTAAGTTGCTAGGTTTCCCAGGCTGGGCTTGAACTTGCAATTCTTCTGCCTCAGCCTCCCAAAAAGTTGGGACCACAGGCCTGTGCCACTGGGTCCAGCAACAAAATTTTCAAAAAAAATATATAACAAGTTTAAACGCAAGAAAACTTTCCTCACTTTTTTCCCTAAGGATGGTAGACTTGCTCACTTCGCTCTAAGCTCACCTTTGAATGCCCCTTGTTTTCCTTCAGTTTCTCCTTATTTGGGGTCTCTGTTAAGCTACTCTGTCGCTCCCTTTAAGCCTCAGCTTACTGAGTTCCTTAGCCCACTCCCCTGTCCTGCCCCGCTGCCGTGCCGTAGCCTTCCACCTCTTCCACTCATCATCCTCCCTGTTACACTCTCCTGATTGCGTGTGGCTTCGTCATTTACTAACCCAGATGGCAATCCATATCCGTCTGGTGTGCTCTACACTTGCCATTCCCACTGCCCATGGACCACTATTTTTATTTTATTACACTCTAATTGAGTTATCTTTAAAATATGGATCATTACCTTGATCTTATAGCCCACAAATATACGTTCAGTTTGTAAGACACTCATCAAACCTGTTTCTCAAAGTTAGTGGCTGTTACAAACTAATGAAATAGCTATCTGGATATGAGAAAAATCTACTTTGAGACAAAAGTTCTTACCAGAGATAAAGACATATGTTATAATAGATCTTTTTTTTAATGAAAGGGTCTTTCTCTGTAGCCCAGGCTGTGCATGAATTCATGGCAATCCTGCTGCCTCAGCCTCCCCAGTGCTGGGATTACAGGCATGCACCATTATGCCTGGTTTATGTAATGCTGGGTAATTGAACTCAGGGCCTTGTACTTGCTAGGCAAGCACATATGTTGTAACATTTTAAAAATTGTTCATAGGACAGAATAATTATATACACATATTTGCCTAAAAGGAGCAAGATTGGAGTAGGAGGAGACTATTGAAACTTGATAGAGATCATCTATATTAAAAAAAAAAAAAACAGACACAGGTAACATCCTACATACTAAATCAAAATCAAAACATTTTGTCTTGCCACTTCTTCTGAGCATTGTACTGAAGTTTCTAGCCAGTGCGATTAGTCAAGAAGAAAAGAAAAAGACATCCAAATTGTAAGGAAGAAGCAAAATTATCTCTGTTTGTAAATGGCCTGTAGTCTTAAGGAATACGTGCACACAACAGCAGTAATGAAAGAGTTTATCAGTGTGGAGAGACGCAG
This sequence comes from Ctenodactylus gundi, assembly GCA_004027205.1. Classification (NCBI taxonomy): domain Eukaryota; kingdom Metazoa; phylum Chordata; class Mammalia; order Rodentia; family Ctenodactylidae; genus Ctenodactylus; species Ctenodactylus gundi. The sequence goes on from PVKB01001806.1 coordinate 163,080, forward strand.
GGTCAACACAATTGTATTTTTATATACCCGCCATGAGCGTTCTATGCACACTGCTTGAGAACATGCAATGACATCTGTAACAGTGAAATAAATGGGCAAGTGGCTCATACTTGTAGTTTCAGCGATTCAGGGGACTGAGGCAGGAGAATAATTTGAGCTCAGAAGACGGGGGCCTACTGGGCAATATAGTGAGAATCTATCTCCAAAATAAGTAACATAAGCAGAAGTAAGTTTCATAACAGACACATAAGCTTGCCTACTGAGAACCACAAGACATTGTTGAAAGATATTAAATAAAATTTAAATATATTAAAGGCATCCCTTTTTCATAGACTTGAAAATAATTACTGTTAAGTGGTGCTATTTCCTAAACTGATGTACAGATTGAACACAATTTGTATTATTTTCCGTTAGGCCTGATGTGCTAATCCTAAAATGTACATAGAAATGTAAGGAACTCAAGGACTTGAACAATCTGGAAAAAAAAAAAGGACTTATTCCTTGCAATTTCCAGACTCACTACAAACCTGCAGCAGTTAATACCACGTAACAAGGGGATAAAGATCACTGAGAAATAATTGATCAGTGGTAATTCAACATCGTGGGCAACTGATTTTTGATAAGCATTCCAAAACAATTCAGTGGGAAAGGGCTTCAACAATGGTGTCAAGAAAACAGAATGCTCGCGTGCAAAAATTAGAATCGTTTCTTTCCCTATATACAAAATTTAACAAAAGCATCAAAGATTCAAGTAGAAAGCAAAAAACTAAGAATTTTAGAAGGAGATATACATGTTAATATATATGAGACTGGATTGTGTAAAAGGCCTTTGCCTTAACCGCTGAAGCACAAGCAACCAAAGGAAGAAAAGGTAGGAAATTGGATTTATAAAGACTAAATACTGTCCTGTGTGAAAGGACACGATCAAGAAAGAGAAAAGGCAGTTTCCAAAACGACAGAAAATACAACTTAGAAAATGACATAAAGTACTTCTGTATTACTTACCTAGCAGAGAATTTTGTCTTGAATAAAGGAAATTTCTATGCATTAATAAAAAAGACAAACTGTACATTTTTAAGTGGGCAAAGAATTTGAATAGATATTTCTCCAGAGAAGATTGTGGGTGGTCAGTAAGTACTGAAAAGATGGTCAGCATCATTAGTCATCAGTAGAATTCAAATCAAGGTCACCAGGTGCCACCTCATGCCCAGGAAGGTGACCAACATGTGAGTGGGGCTGTGGAGAGAGTAGATCTCTCATGTGCTGCAGGCGGGGACCTAAAACGACGCCCACACTTTAGAAAACACAGTGGCCATTTCTCAAAACGCTAAACATCAACTCACCAAACACTTCAGCCAGTTTCACTCCTAGTAAGAGAATCAAAAACATATGTCCCCGTCAACACTTGCTGAAAACCACTCAATTTGTAGTATTCTGTGTAGCAGCCGAACCCCTAACACAATTAGTATAAGAAATTGAATCTGGTGCCAGGAAGGGTGGCACACAGCAGTAATCCACGAACTTGACAGGCTGAGGCAGGATTGTGAGTTCGAGGTCAGCACGAGCTACTTAGCTAAACTTTGTCAAGAAAGAAAGAAAGGAAGAAAGAAAGAAAGAAAGAAAGAAAGAAAGAAAGAAAGAAAGGAAGGAAGGAAGGAAGAAAGAAAGAATTTAAGTCACATCAGGATTGAGGTACAGTCTGAGATTAAAACTTAAATTTCAGTATTTGAATCATGGGGGTACAGCAAAGTGATTTTTTAAATTTATCTATTTTTTGAGACAGGGTCTCACTCTATAATCCAGGCTGGTCCTGAGCTTACTACATAGCCCAGGCTGGATATAAACTCACAGCAATACTCCTGACTCAGCCTTTCGAGTGCTGGGTTTACTGACATGTTCCACCATGCCTAGCTTTATGTGGTGCTTAGAAGTTAAACTCTATTACTTAGCACTTGCTAGGCAAGCACTTTAACCCTGAGCAATTCCTCCAACAAAGTTATTATTTGACATAAAGTTGACCTTACTATATATGTGACTTTAACCAATAATAGTAAACATGATAGCAACATTTATTGTACTAATTCTACAACCTGATGACGTGTATTATGTGCAAAGGAGGAATATGTTATATTGAGACACTGTCATGTTACTTCATGGTTCTCAAAGCTTGTTTATGAAATGGGAATAATTATTTCATAAGATTTAAGAGGATTAAATAAATTAATATGTAAACAAATCCCTTTACTGAGTACATTGTTGACAAGTGATTCAAACTCCAAAAAAAAATGGAACAATCTGTTATTTTTTAGAACGTGTGGCTTGATCCATTTCACCTTCATGTAAAAGATCCAGCCATCCTGCAACGCATGAAATGCGAATACTGCGTAACACTTAAATTGTCTTCACACAGGATGTCCTGGACCAGCAGCACCTCTACCTGTGGATTACCCAGGAGGCTTGCCTATGGGATGCTTCAGTCCACAACAACCCAGTACCTTCCCCTTATACCAGCCAACGGGTAGTACTCAGCCCATGCAGTATCAGCCTGGCAAATATCCTGCACTCAGTCAGCTTGCTCCAGTGATGTGGATGCCCAGGCCAGCTCCCATGCCGAACTGCCCTCCGGGTCTGGAGTGCTTAGCTCAGGTACCCCACACAGATCCACGTGGTTGTCTTGTGAAGTGTGAAGCATCGCTATGGGGTTTTGACAGGAAGAGACAGCATTCCAGAAGGGGTGAATAAAGGCGGGTCAGTGACATGACCTGCACTAAGGAATCAGATCGATGTTTAAAATATTTCATATATCCTCCTGAGGGAAATTTTAAAAATAAAAGAATAAGAAAAGACAATCTACAAGCCAGTCGTATCATTTGCATAGAAGAGTCAATGTCAAGAGAACAACGTAAGACTGAGGCACCAGGTCATGCATGAAGGAGGGACGGCCTTTGCCCATTGCTTCTCCTCACCACATGTAATTTTTAACCATTTCGGCCACCCCCAAATTCATACAGTCTAAATAAAAATAGGAGACCTGTGTTAGGCCTCGTCCCAGTAAACCCCTTCACGTAATGCAGTGTCTCCTTAATTTCAATCTTAAGTATGCTTTCTGGAGCCATGTTGTTGTTTTAAGTCCCATGTCAAAAACTCAAGAAAAAAAAATCCAAATCCTGCTTAATGAAAATAAGATCAAGCTGAAATTGCTGAATCCTGTTTGGCTTTGAAAAAAAGGAAGGTGTGGAAACATTTTATAATAAGCACCAATCCGGTTTAGCACAACCCTCCCTAGGTAGTCAGCCAGTATACATTGGACCTGACATGTTTATCTTGCCAATTCTGGGTGTAGACGGTCCCTTGTGTTGAAAACCATTGGCGCCACATGATAGTGTTCTTATATGAAAGTCAAGAAAGTTGAATGAACAAAATTTGAACTTTATGTGAGTCAAATATTGTTACTCACTTCATTTGAGCAGAATGTTGACAAAACATAAACCTTTGTTTTATTTCAAGAGCCTCAAAAGAGTTTATAGTTAATCAAATTTACAAGTCTTTATTTCTATATTTGATGGAAATTTTTTAAAAATTATTCTTGGAAATCTAATATTTTTGAGTCATTTCCTTTGAAATTGTATGGCTTTATTTATTTAACTATTAAAAGTTTCTCAATTTCTTCCATTACTCTGACAGAAGTTAAATTAATATATTTTATGAGTTCTATTTTCCTTCTTGGGAATGTTTTGAGTTAAAAATAATGAATAAACAAACAAAGAAATAAGTAGATGGGCAAATAAATAGATAAATCACGGTTCGGAGTTAGGAAAACCTGCTTTTAATTCTATCTTTATTTGCTACTAAATCTAAAATCTTGAATAACTTATGCTCTTGGTCTTTGAATTTTATGTCCATAAAGTAGTACTAGCCATATACAATGGAATACTATGCATCTATAAAGTCAAATAGGTTGGAGGCTTTTGTAGGCAAATGGAGGAAACTTGAGACCGTCATGCTCAGTGAAACGAGTCAGAAGCAGAAGGTGAAACATTGAATGGTCTCTCTGATATGAGAAACCCAGATCACAACTATCTCACAGAACTTAAAATGAAAAATAATGGGAACTGGGGGTGGTGTGGGGGAGGTGGTTGGGGGGGGTCAAAAGGAGATAGGGGGAGGTCTTGTAACCTAGCCAAGATATGTATGTGCACAAAATGCTCAAGATAAATCTTAAATGTTGCAATTATATGTATCAATGAAATGGAAAAGTAGCACTAGCCATACCAGTACCAGACTGTTATCAGATAATACTTGTGAGGTCCTTAATATTGCTATCAACACAGGGCCTTCTAAACCAATGATGGGTATGAGAATATTATTGGTTCAAATATACTCCTGTGAATGAGTGCAAAATGTAGAAACAACCATTTACTTTCTAGTCTTTTTGAGGTCTCATATGTAGATTAATATCTATCAGAACTCCTTAACAATCCACAGCTGGATCATATGTTTTTCAAACTATTGGCTTTACCATTGATTTCATTAATTTGTCAAAATCTGCTCCTTGAAATGCAAATATAATCAACGCTGAGGTTTCACCTCACCCCAGTGAGAATGGCCTACATCAGGAACTCAAAAAACAGTTATTGGTGAGAACATGAAAAAAAAGGAACTCTTCTCTACAGTTGGTGGGAATGCAATCTGGTTCAACCATTATGCAGTGAATTGTGGAGATTCCTAAGAAAGCTGCAGATAGAAATTCCATTTGATCCAGCTTCTGCTTTACTGACTGGGCATATTCCCAAAAGAAATAAAGTCAACACACCGAAAAGACACACTCATGTTCATGTTTATAGCAGAACAGTTGACAACAGCCAAATCCTGAAAACAACCTACCTGTCCATCAACAGAGGAATGGCTAAAGAGGATATTGTAGTTATACACAATGGAATACTATGCAACCATAAAGAAAGACAGATATGAAACAATTGAACAAAAATGGGGCCACTATGATTCAATAATGCTCAGTGAGGGGCTGGAGGAATAGCTCAGCAGTTAAAGCTCTTGAGCAGGCGCTAAGCCAAGAGCTAAGTACCCAAGTTCGATTCCCCAGCAACACATAAGCTGGGCGTGGTGGTGCACGCCTGTAATCCCAGCACTTGGGAGGCTGAGACAGGAGGATTGCCGTGAGTCCAAGGCCAGCCTGGCCTCTGAAGTGAATTCAGGACCAGCCTGGGCCACAGAGCGAGACCCCATCTCAAAATAATAATAATAATAATAATAATAATAATAATAATAATAATGCTCAGTGAAATGGACCAAAAATAGAATACTGAGTTTAGACAGCCATATTTCTTATAAAATCCACAAAAATAGTGGTATAAATAGGCCCCATCACAAGTAACAGAGAAGAAAGAGGCACAAAGGACTCGTAGGAAAGGGATGAATATCTGAAAAATGGAGGAAACACGGATGAGTATTGATTCCTCAAACCCCATGTCTTTAATGTGTCATAGAATTTGGAATTCACGTAATAAAAAATTGAGTGGAAAAAATAAAACAAAAAATCTGCTCCTTAACTGGCACTCTAGTGTCCTAAGCAAAAGTTTTCTCCCTATTAATGGGCATCTATCTTTCAGATTATTTCCTATGCAGTAGAAATTTTTACCAAGAAGTGAATATTTTTGCACTTTGAAGTTATACATGCTATATTCTGGATTTCTGACAAAGGGACTTTAGGGCAATTTGGTAGTCATTCTTAATGTTTTATATATTTAGACCCAATCAGTTGTGATTTTATATACCTCCCATTTCCACTTAAGTTGTTATCTATTTACTGCTACATTCATACATTTCTCATTAATTAATGCATTCAATGAATATTTGGTTAAACTTAGAATTTTGAGTAGTGTCCTGAGCTTGGGGATTAGGAATGGGCTCATGACCTGAAATGACACTGCTCAAATGAGCCACGGAGGTTGCTTCACTTCTGCTGGAATGTTCGAAGGTGTAACACAGTAGCCCCAGCAAATTACCAGATCTTAGAGTGATTTCTGTGTAAAATTAAAATGCAAATGCCTCTGATAATAGATCCAACCTCCCATTTCATGCCTTGTATGGAAGTATGCTCTCTCTCGTTTCCTTAAATCCTATTGATATGCCTTCTGCTCTCACAGATCATGCTTATTAAAGTGCGTGCTTGGAACTGGACCCAGTGGTGCAGACCTGAAATCCCAGTGTTCTGAGAGGTTAAGGCAGAGGGACGCTTGGTCAAACCCAGCCTAGGCAATGTGGCTACTTGGCAAAACTGTGTCTCCAAATCAAAACAAAAAATGGGCTGGGTGACTAGCTCAGTGTGAGGGTCCTGGGCTCAATCTCTAGTATCACAAAAAATTAATTAATTACTAAACAGTTGGGAAAAAACTTTAGTGTTAGTGCCCCGAGTGCACGCAAGTTAGTATCAAGAACTCTTCCACAGATATTAGGGAAATCCTATAGAATTCAAGACTCCAAGAGCTGGTCACCCTGGCTTATTTGCTCTCCTTAAGTCACTGCCTTCTCTGTTACTGGTTCCTAGCAAATAATTCTGAACTGCCCAAGCAACTCCTCTGAGGGGCACATTGTCAGAGAGACGGTGAGCAGGGACACAGGGGCAACCGTGTAAACACAGCTTCGGCTAGGTGTTGTTACCGAGGCAGCCAAGTTTGTCTGATATAACAGCTGGCTCTTTTTTAAAGAGGAAGTAGAGGTTGTGTTTAGTACCTGGACAATTCTGTAATATCCATCTGAACAGATGCAGACAAACTAATTTCTGCTGATGAATTTTATTCCGTTCAACTTTAAAAACTTATTTTGGTATCTTTACATACATTTTTAAACTTAGCTCGTCAGTTTCTAATGTGAATTTGATACAACGTTTTTAATCTTTTAATGCTTTGTTCTGTCTCAACAGTTGGACAACATACATGTTCTTCAGCATTTTGACCCTCTGGAAAGTAAGTATAATTTTGTTGTGTTCAAGAGTATCTTGATCAGGTAGAAATTTGCATTACCTAATATCTAGGTCCTTCTAGGTTGTTCAAAGAAAGAAGATCATCGTTTCTTACTCTGCCTTCAAGAAAGCAACGAAGCAAATTATTTGATATACTTTATCTTTCTATACAGCGCATACTCCTGATTTTACCTGGCTAGCCATCCTTATCTTCCCTACCCACTACCCATTGTATGCCTCCATATTTACCTCTCTTAGGTGAGTAAAGGAAAGAGCCAAGAGCCTAAACTAATTGGCCAGGAATTTTATAGTCAGTCACTCAGGCGAATTACTAGACAATAAATCTAAATATGTTGAACTGTAGTCCATTGTCCTTACTTTAGAAGTAAGAAAGAATGGTCCCGCTCAAAATGATGCCTGCTCTGAATTCACCTGCACAAGATCGCTGACCTTCTTGAGTGCTACCTGCGTGCATTAACCTGGCTCCTGCCTAGGACCCCTCGCTCATTTTCTTTTTCCAAGTAGAAATGACTCTAGGTCTTTCAGCTCATTTCATGTGCTGATTAATTTACAGTTCAATGTGTGATTTCATTTAAATGGTTTTATAATTGAAGCTTTCTTCATTTTAATATTTCAGAAATACTATTTTAAATCTTTTGTTTTTACATGGGAATACTTTTTAAATATTACTTATTTTCAATATATTCAATAGTCACCATATTTTATACCGAATTTAGGAAATGCTTTAAATTTCCAAATTGCTTAATACTTAATACTCCATATGAATATATCTGGGTATTCTAATTAGTGGTGTATGTTGCACCTGAAACTTAGTCTATTTTGCTTTTAAAATGATGAATTACTAGGTTTCCTTTTTCTGAAACAATGACCTCTTGAGGCTGATTTTTAACTAGTTCTAACTTAACAAGTTTCTCGTATTTTTCTTTTTTAGTGAGGACGTACTTTGAAACAAATAACAGATATGATGTTAAAAACAACACAGACCAGATGGTTTACTTTGTAACTGAAGACACAGATGACTTCACCAGGAACGCTTACAGGACACTAAGGCCCTTCGTGCTCCGCGTCATGGACCGCCTGGGCCGAGAGGTCATGACAATGCAGAGGCCTTTCCGATGCACCTGCTGTTGCTTCTGCTGCCCCTCCGCCAGGCAAGAGGTCAGAGAAGGGAAGTCAGCCGCTGCTTCTTCCGATCTAGCCCTTCGCCCAATGGTTGTGCTCCTCTCAAAACTACATGGGAGGGATTTCACTGGCTCTGCCTATCAAATGGAAGGAGACAGTGAGGAAGGTGGCAGCCAACCGTCTCACTGAAAGGGAAATATAAAGGAATCTTTCTTGTGGGTTCATGCCCTTCAAGTGCAACTTGGTGGGTCATGCACAAATTAAAGTTGTCTGGGCGATGAATACAATTACATAGTGTGCCTATGGATTAGACTTTTATGGAAATTGACAGTAGTCACACACATTTATTCAAATGTGCCTACATTTCCTCCAGACAAGATAATGCTAACCATAACTATAAGCAGATGCTTTTGAAGGAGCTTTTGATATCGTTACACCACCCATCACGACCCATACGGTTCTGCAGGTGAAGGAGTAGCTCCAAGGTGAAATGCCTGAGGGAGGATGTGTTGGCTGATGTCAACTAGAATTAGGATGCAAGTGTGCTAAGTTATAGTCTGGTTACTCTCCTGTTGTCTGTGTAGTTCTATGAAGGTTGTTGCTGCAAGAGAAAGAAAAGCAGGCTTAGCAAAGCCGAGCATACACACCTCCCTAAATCCACACAATCTACTAAACCCTTTGTTCCTTGGCGTTCTTATCCATGCACTGGTTAGAAAAATACCTCATAGTATAACTGGGATTTTTAAATAATATATTATGTCAAATGCCAGTATTTGCTAAATATTAATTTACTTATAAACCTTTCTGTCCTTAATTTATCTATCAAATGGAAATAATAATACCTATCTGATAAAATGTTTTGATGATTAAGTGGTAAACAAATGTCAATTTCTTAGCATAACGCCAGGTGAAAAGTATAGTGTTCTACAAATTTAATCTATTTTTCTCAAATATTCCTGTGTAATTATTATTTTTGAAATAGGAGTCATATTTCTAAAAGGAAAAAGATTTATACACTCTGAAGAGAAACCAGAGTATAATAAGAGTCATATTTGAAGTGAATCTCTCACCTCCCATCCTAAATCTTAATGGATATAGTAAGCATTTTTTTCCCATATGTGAGTTAGGTTTTAAATCAAAGCCTAATAATGAAGGCTTCTGAGATTACAGCCACGGAGTATAGGAAAAAGAAAAGAAAAATAAGTCTAATATTCAAAATTTTTGCCCTATATGCAGTTTTCAGTATGCCTCTTTCCTTTTTTGTTCTTGTTGTAATCATCATTTCTGTGATTCACTTTTATTCAAAATCGAAAAGCTATCTTATTATGTCTCATGGATTGTGTCAGAAGATGAGCACCCTAGAGCAGAGACTAAGGCCATTGCTACAACGCAGCCAGCAACATAAATATCAGCGTGTTCACACAGGCTCACCTTGCCTCCAGATCCTAGTGTGTTGGCTCAGGGCACCCGTCTACGCGGGTGGTGCTGTACATGAAGCTGAGGAACTCTGAGCTTGGGCAACTGGCTATTTTCTAGCAGGAAGCAGTTAAGCCAGCTTTTTATCCCAAGGGGAAAACATGACCCCACCCACAAGGCTGTTTGCTGAAATACAACTCCAAAGATGGTTCAGGAAAAACAGGAGACTCGTTTCCCAACATGGCTCTCGCTAGCCTTTGAATGGATGAGAACACATCTAGGTCGTGTGTACATGTGATCGTGTACATGTATGTATATATCCAATCCCACGACTTTTGTCCCTGCTTCATTTGTAGCTGGAGGTGCAGTGTCCCCCTGGCGTCACCATCGGTTTTGTGGCGGAACACTGGAACCTGTGCAGAGCAGTTTACAGCATCCAGAACGAGAAGAAGGACAACGTGATGAGAGTGAGTGGTCCCTGCTCGACCTATGGCTGCGGCGCTGACTCTGTTTTTGAGGTAAACCTTAAGAGAATGATGTTCCTACTGTTCTGTCAGAATGATCTGCTTTTAGATTGCTGCTGTTGTGTGAATGAATAGGATAAAGAGTTCATTAATGAGTTGACCATCAGTTGATTTTTTCAAATCCTTAGCAGATTGTTCCATGTTTTCCAAATTGTGGGCTCTTTAAAAAAATAATATTACTTTAGTGTTTAAAAAAATAAAAAGAGAAACATTTATGTTATTAAACAATTTGAGAGTAAGCAGCTTGACATAATCCTTTTATTATATTTTGGCTGCATTTAGTTCAGAATTTTTTCCCGAAGATCTCCAGGACAGAAATATAGGTTCTAGATGGAAGCAACCAACGTATTCTAGAACGTAGATACTATGGTTTGGATCTTCAGAGTCCCCCATGTATTTGCGACTGTGCACTGTTGGGAGGTAGAGCTTGACTGGAAGGTGTAGATGCCTGGGGTGTGAAATGGAAAGATTGTGTCAACTTGTTGGAGAGAACTTTCAGGAGTGTGTTGACTTGAGGGTCAGGAGATGAGAGAGGGGCACCTGTGCTCAGGTGTGGTGGGGCAACTGGGGACTTGAAGTAAGTAAAGGAAAAAAAGAAGAACACGTATAGCTTCTTCCTGGGAAAGCTCTATTCTTTTTTGTCTCCAGCCATGGGCTTGGCTCCTTCCTTAATTGGTTTCTGCCTGCAATGGGGTAAGACGTTCCCTAGCCTCTGCCATGTGCTTCCATTGTTGCTGGCTGCTATGAATGGATTGTATGAGACCAGAAACTGAGCTACATAAATCTCTCCTCCCTTAAACTGTGGATGCTGGGTATTCTGTCACAGCAACGAAGAAGTAACTAAGACAATAGATTACTTATAAAGTGGTTAAAAAACCGCTTATTAGTGTGATAGAGATTGATCTACATCTTCAAACTATAACATTAAAAACATGGATAAAGCTCACAGTAGGTTACATCATAATATTTTCAAAGAAACAGAAAATATTTTTGGTCTGCTTTTATCACTGGGACTACCAAATGATTCTTTATTAACATATAAGTCTGACAAAGGAAATTCTTAGAAATATTCCCTGGGCTTGTTGAGGAGCGCCTTCTGAAAGCCATGCAATTCTATGAGGATTGTCATCTACTAGAATGCTCTTTCATTCCTCTCGTATCCAACAAACTTTCCTTTGTCCTTAATGTATATTATAAAAATGACTGCTTATTTATTAAAGGACTATGGAAAACACAGATCAGCCATATCACCAGGGAAGCCTTGTGTGATCATTTCCACCACTGAATGGTAGTAGGAGTTAGATTTTTTTTCCTTTCCACAAGTGTCATGATCCCCCTTTTCTGAGGTAAAGTCTTTGCCCTCCTGATGTGTGACAGGGTGGGCCTGATCCTCAAAAACTTGGTGACATGTTCTGTACAGTATTGTGTCTCCATGCTATTGCTCATAGGTTGGAAGCAACTTTCTTCCATTCCCCAATTTCCCCCCTTTGTTACAAGGAAAGAAATCAATAATCAGTTCAGCTCATACGCATTCTGACAAGATCCCCCAGTAACCTATTTAAAGACAAGAAAAGTCTGCTAGCCTGTGAAGAGTTCTAAGCTATGTCACAGCTCACTTGTTTGTTTTTTTATTGTTGTTTGTTTACTGTGGGACTGAGGATCTATCCTGGGGCCTTCACAATGACCTACATCCCCAGCCCAGCCCACTTTTATGTTTGATTTTTGAGACAGTATCACTAAGTCACTGAGTTACACAGCTGGGATCAGTGCAATCCTCATTCCTTATGTCAGGGATGATGCTGCAGTTCTCCAGTTGTCCAGGCTCAACGGGTCTCAAACTGATTATGAATAAGACGACTTGGAGTCCAAAGGGAGAATCAAAGCAAGGGAACCTTTCTTGTACACAGGGAGAAAGCGAGAAAGCTCTCACACAGACCTTGAGAGAGGCGTCTCGACTGAGACTCCTCACTCATGATGGTGAAGCTGGATTCTTTATAAAATTTCTGTCTGTGTCTACAACAGTTTGGCTTTCTATAGTGAGCCCACTGCAACTGCAAAAAAAAAAAAAATACACTTGGCCTATTGTTATAAATTTACTGTCTCTTGAAGATAAGGAAAGGGCTGAGGAATTGTTTCCTACCCCTGTATGATCCTATGTCCTCCACCCCCCCCCCCCCCCCCCCCGCCCTTTGTTTTTTTTTAAAGGGACAGTCAGGGGAGCAGAGCCATAACTCACATTTTCACCTGTCCACTAGAATACCCTGTCTTGGCTTTTTGATCAGTCCTATCCTAGTTTCTGGGATTACAGGCTTGTACCACCAGGTCCGGCATTAACCAATTTAAAGAAAGACACCCAATACTTCCTGGTCATAACTTATTTATTGGAAAGTAAGTAATTACTTCATCTTTTTCTTACAATATATTTATGCCATCAACAGCATAAACTGCTTCTAAGTAAAATTTCAAAATGTGTACTTCAATGCTTTTCAACCATCTCAAAATCACATCGTTGTGACGGCAGGTGAAATCTCTGGATGGTGCCTTCAGCACTGGCAGTATTATCAGGAAGTGGAATGGTCTGCTGTCCACTATGGGGGATGCTGACCATTTTGACATTCACTTCCCCATGGAGTTGGACGTGAAGATGAAAGCTGTGATCTTTGGAGCTTGTTTCCTCATTGTAAGTCGTGTGTTTTGAGTTGTCCTGGGAGAATTGTTCCTTCTTTTAGTGATATTTTATTCATCATCACTTAAGATGGAAAGTTTCCTGTATACCTATATTTCCAAATTGGTTATTATTATTCCTCATAGAAAAGTCCTCTTCATAAAGATGTTATAAAATTTTTAACCATTATGGGAGATTATCCTAGTATGATATAAAAAGAACAATATGTGTGTATTATTTGCAATTACCTATCTATCTCATATAATTCTTTTTCCCATTTCAGGACTTCATGTATTTTGAAAGATCACCACTACAACAGTCATCAACAATATAGTGTAACACAGAGAATCATCAAGTACAGTAAAAAATGAAAACGTTAGTTATTTGCAAGTGTATTTCTGCATCTAGCAGATTATTTCTATTGGGGTTGGCTTTGATTCTGACCAGGCCAAGAGCATAAGCACAAGGTCACAGCCAGCTCCCTTGTGCTTCAGTTAATTCTCTCTCTCTCTCTCTCTCTCTCTCTCTCTCTCTCTCTCTCATGCTCTCTTGTTCTCTCTCTCTCTCTCTCTCTCTCTCTCTCTCTTTTTCTCTCTCTCTCTTACAGGGTCAGAGTGTATTTTGTAAAAGGAAGACTCATGAGCTAAGTAAACATCAGCTTTATAAGACTGTGGCCAGGCCCAGTGGGACAGGCCTTTCATCCCAGCGTTCTGGGAGGCTGAGGCAGCAGCACTGTAAGTTAAAACCCAGCCTAGGCAATTCAGAGATTTGGTTAATAAATAAATAAATAAATAAACCTGACGGGATGAAAAGAAACAGAAACAAGACTATACACATAAGGGAAAATGAATTGCAGAGTTCTCCCATTAGTAGATGGTAAAACGAAAGATTGTTCCTAGGACAGGATAACATGCTGTTTTAGTTACTTATTTGTTGCTGAGACCAAATACTTATCATCAACAATTTCAGGGAGGAAAGTTTTATTTAGCTCACAGTCTCAGAAGGTATTACACGATCTGTTCATGGGCAGCTGGTAATGATGGAAGCACATGGCAGAGGCTGGAGAGCTGCTCACCCTATTGAAGACAGAAAGCCCAGTGAAGCAGGAAAGCCCGTGTCTGGAGACTCAGGCAAGAACAGTTTTCCCAGAAAGAGGCTGCAGACACATTTCTTCTTCCTTCCTTTTCTAGTCCAAGCTGCCAAGTGGGTGGGGGCTCCAGACCACAGTGGGTGCCCACCTCCCACTCTCTATACCATAGGTCAAGGACACACTCCTGAAAGCTCTTCCTTGGGCATTTCTCAATTTCCTCAAGTTGACACACTCCTTTCAGGTGAAACCTCAAACATCTGCTCCTTTCAGCCTGGTCCCACCTCCCAACAGCACACGATTCCATAGTTATCTCGCTATAACCTAATGTACGAGGCTTTTGGGGGACATTCCAGATCCAAATCATAGGACATGTCTTCTATCTATAAGCGTTACCTATATCTACTCAATATCAACATGTCCTGTTCCAAAAAAGAAGTTTGATTCCAGGTGAAAAGAATGATATTTATTTTAAAAAACAAAAGCATACACAAATATCATGTGTTATTGTAGAAGGCAAGCTTTACTTGTGCACATGAGCATGTTTTAAAACTTTATTCTATAAATTTATAAATGTTTCAGTGGGAAGTCTAACTATTTTACAAAATAAAACATGTATACTTGTCACAATATTTTTATTTCCTATTTGTAATTCTGCATCCGGTGGCATGAGCAATCCTTAGCTGCCTGTGCATGAAGGTAGGATCAGATTGTCAAGAAGAGTCACCCAGAGCTAAAACCAGTCAAGATCTCAGCATCTTAAGACATCAGTGTGCTCGTAGGAACTTTACACCTAGTAATTCATATAAAAAATACATGCATACATTGAATACATAACCTATCTTGGTCACATATAAAATATATTTAGCCAAAATATAGTCAACTTATTTTCTTTCAATATCTGTTAGTGAGGTAGACCAGGTCTCTTTGTCTCTGAATCAAAAAAAAAAAAAAAAAAAAACTGGGCTGGGCAAGTAGCTCAGTGTGAAGAGCCTGTGCTCGATCCTCTGGTACCCCCACCTCTCTCTCTTTCTCACACATGCACACACACACACACACACACACACACACACGCACACACACACACAGCACACACAGCACACACAGCACACACAGCAAAGAATCCCTGGTGATCTCCAGGCTGTTCTAAAGTCAAAACATTGAGCTATGTTTTTCCATTTTGAAATATGATGTTTGGTGTGATAGTTTATAAAAGCAAATGCTAATGTGTCATATTTTATGAATTAATCTGCATCATAATTTCTATTTTAATGGTATTTGATTGTGTGAACTATACATGTACATATGTATAGTTTATAAATTATGAAAATGCTGAATATTGCTTTGCTGCTTATTTACATGTTACATATATTTACACAAAGAAAATAATAACACCCAGCACACATGCTACTTCTGTGCGACCTGCAGCTTAACAATGAGGATTATGTAGGCTCTACAGAACTGAAGTACTACTTGCATTTGCTCATAATAACTCATTTTTAGCACACTGTATAAGTGAATGCACTTCGATTAGCTTGCCTCGGTGGCACTTAAGATTTGTACCTGGGCATAGGCTATGTATTTTTAATATAGCCAACAATTACAATGAAATTTGTTTTTTATAGCTGATAAAATTTTTTAAAGCCTGTATATTCTGAGGTAGGGGTATTTTTGAGCTCGGAGCTCTAGTTCACAGGTCTTTTTGAGAAAGAAGGGTGCTTCATTTTTAAATTATTATTAATCTTTTTATGACAAAAGGTTTTTTATTTAGTTACATGTACCATTTACTTTTACATAATGCTACTAGAGTCTTTAAAATGCTGCTGCTTTATAAAATAATTGCCTTATATTTAAAATATAATTATGATATTAAACAGACAGGTGTATTTCCTATAGTAATGTCTGATATTTCATCTGGAAGGTCAGAGAGTGTTCAGAAAGTTTATGTATATAAACTTTTTCTTTTTATTTGCCAAGAGTCCTATGGTTGATAACTTGCATAATACTAATAATATAAGACAGAACATTTTAAATTTCTGTTTGAAGTTTTTTTAGTATTAGCATGTCTTACAGTTAGAATTTCTTTCTTTAAAAATAATGTGCCATATTTTATGATTTAATGTGCATTGTAATTTCTATTTTTAATGGTATTTCATGCTTTAAAACTGATCAGGTTGATGAAATAAACAACTAGAAGCTGTTCTTTAAAAAATTGATGTGTTTTCATGTTGTTTTTGGCTTTTAAATAAATGTGCTATGGTTAATCATAAAATACTGCTTTATTTTTTGAGTTGTAGTGAATCTCTCAGTACTTTTTCCAAACCTTTTTTGGAAATAACTTCTTATTAATTACTGAGCTCATTCAAGGTCCTTATTTTTTTAATGAAAATTTAGTACTAATAAAGGCATCATTGTAGTGTTGCATTGTAGCACCTATAATTCTTGTATAACCAAGTTACTTATAAATCCTGATATAACTATTTAAGATGTACTTAAATTTCAACTATAACTATCTTTTTTGAGACGGGGACTCTATCTGTAGTCAAGGCCTGTCACAGACCCACTACGTAGCCCAAGTTGGCCTTGAACTCACAGTAATCCTCTTGCCTGCCTCAGCCTCCTGAGTGCTAGGATGACACGAGTCTGTCACCATGCACAGCTAATTTTTATATGGTGCTGGGAAATAGAATTCAGAGCCTTCTGCATGCTAGGCAAGCACTCTAATCATTAAGCTATTTCCATAGCCTTAAATTATAACTTTAATGCTATTATACAATGCTGGAAAGCTGCTAAGAGTTGTAACTGTGCTAGCGATTGATGCATATTAAGATACTTTTTAGCTAATGACCAGGTTTTCCAGAAAGCATATCAAAAGGTAGATTGCTAGAATAATATACTAGTTGAATTTTCCAAGCAACTAATTATTATGTATGGAATAAACAGAGTGATTCCAGAGTAGTGCATATTGCTGTTGCTGGGGCAGCTGGCGACTTTTCAATCCAATGTTGAAAGTTCAATTGAATTTATATTAAAAGATTCAATGTTGGAAACCCCTAACATCTGGATTTAATAAACCAATATGAAATTCAGCTGTTTGGCTAGTGGTAGCAAGTGTTTAAAATAGATCTTTTTCCATGACTTCACAATGCATTCCCCATTTGCCTCTAGGCTTCTGGAATTGTAATTCCCTGGAAAAAAGAGAAGCATAATGACATGCCGAAGTATAACCAGATGAGGCACCAAAACACGGCGAATGGCATGTAACATGGCTAGGGACAACATTCAGGAGGCACTCACTTGGTATTCATTAAATGAACAAAAACACAGGGTGGGGTAGAGTTTGAAATAGATAGAATAGTAGCCAATAAAATATTTTACCATTCTTTCCACTGCCTTATTAAATCAATAATGACTTTGAGCATCTACTAAATGAAGCATCTGAAAGGCAGAGAGAGAGAGAGAGAGAGAGAGAGAGAGAGAGAGAGAGAGAGAGTTACGAAGTAAAAAAAAAGTGTAATTATTGCTCTGAAGGGCTCACAGCTCATGACCTGGAATATTTAAACAAAACACACATCTTTGAGGCTTACAATGGACACATGCCAATGGAGTGTCATCATTTTTACAATAGTCCACATAACTAGCATGATTTCAGGTATCATAGAATATATTCCTGTCACACTTAAGTATGTAAGATGCTCTGGTTATGTAGTATGCCAGCGAAACTTCTTGGTACTTCTGGAGATAAGATGAATTTAGAATCATGTCTGCAAGTTGAATACATAGTGAATGTGATTTAAAAGTCAGTTTATCAAGTTTCATCATTGTAACAGTAAACTCGGAGCCCAGAAAAGTGTCAGATGCATTTAATATAATCTACAGATATGTCCTGAATTAACGAATGGAATTCCCACTCATCTATGATGCTGTGCTGGGTGTCCAGGGAGATCGGAATGCTTTACTGTCAAGCAAGGATGAAATGATATATTATTGCATCATGAAGCTAAGTCATTATTGCATGAAATCAAAGAATATTTTTGTTTGGAAATGCTTGCCACTAGGTTCTTATAATGACATCATGATGTAAACATCAATCTGGCTTTTCAGAGGACAAATATATGTTATCAAGAGGTGACAGTTACAAAGAGATAGGGCTCTAATCACTTTCTTTCCTCTTGTGTAAGATACAAAGAGAAAGCATTGAATAAGAGGCCAGGAAGCCGAAAGCCCCCAGTGGAGGCAGAGCAGAGCAGGTGGAACTTAGCTACTACAGGAGTCTCACAGTTCCCGCCAGCAAGCTGCAGAGGCCTCCTGGCCTAACCCCATGTTGCCTGTTGCCCAGTGTAGACTGGTGGTGAGTATCCCAGGTGTGTGGTGAGCATCTGGGAGATCCTGAGGCTGGAGAAGTGGCAGTGTCTCTGCAATGATATAGAAACAAATGAACAAAAAGACAACAGAAAATCTTAAAAAACATATTCTGTCATTCACCATCTTTGTGGCTGCCTATTACACTTTCTGGCCGTTGTTAATTCTTGATGCTTCTCAGCAAAGAAGCCAGTCATATGACATCATATAAAATTAAAATAAAATGTGTAGTTACTAAGTTTACCTCAGATTTAATTCTGAGCACATGTGACGAGAAGCCAATTTACCCATGAAATAGATAGGATAAAGTGACCCACCAACTACAATGACAATATGATGAGAAAATCTGCTCCTAAGTGCTGTTAACATTCTGTGCCTGGTTCTGCATGAAGTCTACTCATTTATATAATTCTTGTAACAACTCTGTGTAACTGACACCATGATAAGTCTCATTTTTAGAGATGAGAAAATCGAGGTTAAGTGTTTTGCATAAGGCACTTTGCTATCTACACATTCACAAATCTTTTCTTGACTGTCACTGTTGTGCCCCATTCTTTTATATGGTGTCTTCTTACTTTGTTAACAAAGAAATACAGGAGAACAGAAATACAGACGAGTAATGGAGTGTTGCCTCGTGTGTTTCACATTTAGGGCTATGGCTGTGAAGTGAGGTCCGTCTGAGGGAGTTCCTGCTGGTCTCTCAGCAGAGTTGCCAACTGTGATGGTGTGGGTCTGGAATGCATATGGGTGTCGTACACAATCTATGGATTTCGAGTGCTGTCGGGGGGTGGGGCATGGAAGAGTGTGGTGGATTACAGATGTGTGGTGGATCACTGTGTATATAGTAAAATTACTGGGTATGTGGGGAATCATAGTCATTTAGCCTGAAAGAATATATCCTTGCCCCAGCTTCTCCCCCAGCCTCATTCCTTCATCTTTCAGTGCCATGAGCAGTTGTCCTTTGCCAGATGCTTCTGCCACTGCCAGCCAACCATGAAACAGCCTCAGACCTCTGAGCTGTGATCTTAAAATAAACCTTCCCTTGAATCGTGGATGTTGTGTATGTATGTGTCCCAGAAACAAAACAGTTACTCAGGCACCAATCAAAGCCCATTTTTATGGTATTAACTTGCCTTACTATTTCTCAAATTATGGCCATATTTAAAAAACACGAACCTCTAAAAATGGGTAAGTTTTAGTCTACGAATTCTTAGCAAATAATGCTTTGCCTACTTGCAGCACAAATAAACCAGCTTCTCTACTACCCAGTGGATGATTTTTTTTTTCAAATTCACGTCTTTGTTTGTAAGAATACATTCCTTTCTTGAAGGTGTCAAAATTCTTTGCCAGTAAGATTGATGACGTCCTCCATCAGGTAATCCAAAGAAGACATCAGCATCTGCTAAACAGTCAGGTAGTTCACATCGTTCCCTGTTTTTAACCTTGCTTAAATTTTTACTTTCCTAGGAGTTATCTCTTTCATATAATACCTTTTAGTTATTATTCAACTAAACTTTCTAGGTTTTCTGCAGAAAGACAGTTCTAAGTTTTTCTAATTTGTAACATTGCTAATTACAGGAGTGATCTTTTTTTAAGGTAGGTTTCTATTTTATTTTTTAATGGAAGAGTGAATACAAGTGAAATGACTACTGAAAACTAGACAATATAACCAGAGAACTTAATAAGCCATTGCTTATACAATTCCAGAGAGTTCCATATTGATACTAGGGCATCATTAGTGCAATGATGAAAAGAATGCCAGGAGTAGATTCTAAGTTTGTGGACAAGTTAGAAAAATAATAATAATAGAAGTCAACCAGAGACAAAAGGAAGAAGATCACGGGCTGGGGCATATCTCAGTGGCTATGGCACTTGCCTAGTGTAGCGTGTGTACAGGGCCTGGTTAGATCCCCCAGCACCAAATAAAAATTAGCCCCACCCCCCGACAGCACTCGAAATCCATAGATTGTGTACAACACCCATATGCATTCCAGACCCACACCATCACAGTTGGCAACTCTGCTGAGAGATCAGCAGGAACTCCCTCAGATGGACCTCTTCAGAGACTCCTCACTTCACAGCCATAATCCTAAATGTGAAACACACGAGGCAACACTCCATTACTCATCTGTATTTCTGTTCTCCTGTATTTCTGTGTTAACAAAGTAAGAAGACACCATATAAAAGAATGGGCCACAACAGTGACAGTCGAGAAAAGATTTGTGAATGTGTAGATAGCAATGTGACTTATGCAATGGCGGTACACACCTGTAATCCTAGCAGGAAGATGAAGCAGGAAGACTGCCTTGAATTTGAGGCTTACCTGGACTAAATAGTAAATTCAGGACTAGCCTAAACTACAGTATAAGACCCTGTCTCAAAGAAGAAGAAGAAGAAGAAGAAGAAGAAGAAGAAGAAGAAGAAGAAGAAGAAGAAGAAGAAGAAAGATGATCACATTTAAAAGGCAAGATGCCAGCTTTTTTACAACCTAAGCTCAGAGACTCAGATATACTTATTTTGGGAAATGATAGAAAGTCTTCTCATTGAATAGTATTAAAATTACGTTTGCTCAAATTGTCTTAAACAGACACTAAACATCATTTATTTGAGTTTCATTTTTACTACAACAGAAGAAAGCCAGACGTGTGGTCTGGCATTCTGGGAGGCTGAGGCAGGAGGAGTGGCAAGTTCAAACTCAGCCTAGGAAACCTAGTGAGATCCTGTCTCAAAATCAAAGACACATACATACATACAGACAGACAGACAGACATACAGACAAGAAAAAACTGATCTGGGGATGTAGCTCGGTGTGAAGGCTGTAAACATGGATCCCCAGTCACCATCCCCCTACACAAGCTCAAAGAGCGACAGTTTAATAAACCTTCTGATGGTGCAGAAATAAGCATTAGAATGACAAAGTATATCTAGTTTTGCTGTCTCCTCTGCTACTCAAGTCAGAAAGCTGGTTAGAGTGACGTGCAATAGAGGGCAGCATCAGCTCACAGATTTCTTTAGCTTTATTTATTTATTTATTTATTTATTTATTTATTTATTGGAGATAGGTTCTCACTCTGTAGCCCAGGCTGGTTCTGCACTCACTATGTAACCCAGTCCGGACTAGAACTCATAGCAATCCTCCTACCTGAATCTCTGGAGTACTAGGATTTCAAGCGTGTGCCACCACACCAAGCTTATGTGGTGCTGGAGGATCGAACTAGGTTCTCTGCACTTGCTAAGCAAGCACTTTAACCACTGAGTTGTTCTTCCAGCCCAACACTAATTTCTAAACTCTAAGACTAAACTCAAAGGATTTTAGAGTTAGAGGAAACATTAAGGCCTACTTGCTATATAGAAATTCAGGGCATATATCCAAATTACAGTGGGAAGGGGGAATTAAAGGTAGATCTCTCTCTCTCTCTCTCTTTCTCTCCCTCTTGCTCTCTCCCCTGCTGGGGGTGTGGTAGTAAAGATCAAGCCCAGAAACTTCACCAATCCCCCAAGCGCAGTCCTTTAGTGTTGTTGCGGTTGTTGTTACTATTATTATTATTAAAGTTTGAGAT
This sequence comes from Ctenodactylus gundi, assembly GCA_004027205.1. Classification (NCBI taxonomy): domain Eukaryota; kingdom Metazoa; phylum Chordata; class Mammalia; order Rodentia; family Ctenodactylidae; genus Ctenodactylus; species Ctenodactylus gundi. The sequence continues at coordinate 184,816 of PVKB01001806.1, forward strand.
AAGAGTTTCCCTAAGTGCTAAGTTTCTCAGGCTGGGCTCAAACTTGCAGCCCTCCTGCCTTGGAATTGCAGGTCTCTATTTCCTACAACACCAAGAATTTAGCAGAGATTTAAAACATTGTAACGTTTTTTATAGCATTGCTATTTTTAGGAAATACAAATGAAAACCCAGTTAAATTATTCTAAATATCTCTCCTCTCCCTCTCACTCTCCCTTGGTATTTGAGGGCCTGACTCAGGGCGTTCACACTGTTTCAGGCCCATCCCATTTTTAAGTTTTGATTTTGAGACAGGGTCTCACTAAAGTTGCATAGATTGGAATTGAATTTTCAGTCCTCTCGCTTTAGCCTCTCAGAATGCTGGGATTCCAGGCCCGCACCCACAGGCCCGGTATAATTTTCAAAATTATCTTTAAGCACATGTTCACTGTCTGCCTTGATAAACAAGTATTTTGTTTAGATGCACTGCTACAGTTACAGAGTTCCTGCTGAGAATTAACACAAATTACGAATACCAATGAAGATAATGCTGCTACCCTGCTACCAAGTGAAAGATTAATGTCATATGGGTAAAGACACTTATTAGGAAGAAACTAAAGATCAAAGTCATCCATTTCAAATTCTGGTAGGAAAATCATACAAAATAAATTATTTTTCAATTAACTAATTCACCTTTTTGATGAATAGACAAAATAACTTTTGAAAAGTTTTGCAATTTTGTCATGATTTTTAATAGTTTAGACTATTGATTTTGGATAACTATTGGGTCAAATAATTACTGCCCATTCTAAAAATAAAAATTTACAATAAAAAATGTGGACTTAGTTTCTTATGTGTGAAAGGTAATTACATTTCTTGGAAGCAGGGACATCTCTGAATACCTTACACACACACACACACACACACACACACACACACACACACACACACACACACACAAATAGCTATGGAAGCCAGCCAGTACTTGAGCAGAGAAAGGAATATCATCAAATATGGTTCTGTCCAGAGTTCCTTAGCCTGCTTGTAGGCCTTGCACCTTGCATAGGACAGGAAACAGTCATATTTATGGGAATATTTTATTCAGAAATCTGGCAAATCAGATTACAGCCATGAAGATTATTTTTGGTCACGGTCAATGCCTATCTGATCCCCTTAACTTGCTTTATTATTTTTCTAGTGGTTAGAACATGCTCATGCTTTGCTGGGTTTCCTGTGCTTCTGTATCTCTCTTCATTCTATGTGAGTTTCTGGTTTCCTGTCTATGAAGCGCTCCTGCCATGTATTAGTGGTATAGACACAGTCGCTGCCAAGGTTGGTAATCAGAGAGAGATGGTGTCATTTTTTTTCTTCACTGATAGCTCTGTGACTTTCAAAGAAAAAAATGTTTTTAATGTTAATGGTATTCACTGTTCTGTTGTTTATGGTACCCCTGGGATTGGATCCAGAGCATTTTCACTGAGCTATATCTTTAGCCTTTTGCTTTCTATGTTTTATTTTTGAAATAATGCCTTGCTAAATTTCTGTATTATCCAAGCTGGGCTCAAACTTGGAAATCTTCCTGCCTCAACCTATCAAAGTTCTTAGATTACAGGTGTGCATCACCATGCCAAGCTATTGCTAGTACTTTAGTACTTTGAGAGATTACCTTGAGAATAGAGTCAGTTGAACAATAGACCCAGAAGAGAAACAAAAATAATTTTTATCCTAGTTTTGCTGTTTTAAGTACATGCCCGGTTCCTTGGCATTAATACATCTATAAAATATATAAAAAGTATAAAATAAGAACCGTACTCTTTATCTCACAAGAATGTAGAAAACCAGAGAGATTTGCGGTGGAGAATTGTCCTTATAATGCACCCTTTGGAGAAGCTGGGAATATGTGCTCTCTGTGGAGAGGCTGTAACCCCGAAGAGAAACAGACAAGGGGATGAGTTAGTCATACCATGCTTTTTGTTTCAAACTCATCAGTTGAATAAATCTTTCCTGCTGCCTGAGGAAGCAGAGAATGGTCTAAGGCCACTGTTTCCACACAGAAAAGTCAGGCAGGGTAGTGCAAGCCTGTCACCCTAGCTCTCTGGGTGGCTGAGTCATGACTGCAAGTTTGAAGTCAGCCTGGGAAATCTAGTGACTCAGCAAGACCCTGTCTCAAAAACAAATAAAATAAATAAAATAAAATAAGCTGGGAATGCAGCTCAGTGTGAAGGCCCTAGGCTTCACGCATGGCACACATACGTGCATGCATATGTACATGCGCATACACTATGTCATGAGTTGGGAGTGGTTGTGGTAGACATTGTACTTGTATGCTCAAGACTGTTTGCCCTTTCTTCTTTAATACTAAAGCTTCTAACTACTGACTCATAGTGAGTCGGGAATAAACAAAAGATTTCTTTGCAGCTAGGTGCATGGACACGACAAAATTCTGGTCCATTAGATGTAAAGTGTGGCAACTTCTCTAAAAGACCACTGGCACATGTCTTTTGCCTGGGATTCAGTCTCTCTTCTGTGGATTTCAGTGTCAGCGTGGTAGCTGGCATGCCAGCACCAGTCTTAGATTGCGAACTGATCTTAGACTCGGGGTGCTAAGAACTTCTTAGATAAAGAACTGTAGTACTGCCACATAGTTGCCATATGATTCCTAGACTGTCTAGTGACAAACCAGAGATCCATCTTTAGATTTTTCTGCATTACTTGAATTCACAAGAGTAAATATTAATTTCAAAATTTAAAATATTGAAGATAAGCTTTTCAAGTTTCCTGTATCTGGAAATGCTTTGAGATGCCATTTTAAAGGCAGAATTTAGGTCTCCACACCCTTGAAGAACTATTAAAATTTACTGAAAGCTTTTTTAGAAGATCAGTACAATTGTTCTATTCTTCTATATTGATGTAATTGTTTCAGGGCAGGACACAGGCAGGCATATTATTAAATAATCCCCCAGGTGTTGTGTCAGAGCAGATTAGATCACTGAAAGTCAGTCACCACCTCCTTGTTGTTGCACATACACGCTGCCTGGTGTGCTAGGAAAAATGCACGCACTGGCCACACATCCTGTGCACCGGTGTCTGGAGTTCCTCAGATCAGCCCAATGTGCAAGCCAGGCCTGGTGGTGCAGGTTTGTAAGCCCAGCACCCTAGGAAGGCAGAGGCATCACAAAGTCTGTCTAGTGAATTGAGTCAGAAGCAGAAGGTGAAACATGGAATGGCCTCTCTGATATGAGAGTCCCAGATCACACTTTTTATGGAACTTAAAATGAAAAACAAAGTGAAACAGGGGGAGAGGGCGGGGGACAGAGGGAGGGAAAGGGAGGGGGAGGGACAAAAGGAAAGTGGGAAAGTCTTTGTCACCTTGGCAAAATACGTATGTGCACAAAATCTTCAACTTCATTGTAAACCTTAAATTTTGCACTAATACATACCAATAAAATGGAAGAAAAATAAATAAAAGATGCTCTGGGATCTATCCCTAGTGACACACATACACACACACACACACAATAGTAATGTAAAAATTAAAATCTAATATGCAGCCTAAGTTAGGAAGAGCTCTGCCCAAAAACCTCCAGAAAACTGTTCCCCAATTTGCATGTAATCAAATAAAATAAAGTATCTTGCTTTTTATCCATGTAGCCAAACTGCTACATGAAATACAAGATGCCTAGTCAAATGTCAGTTTTAGACATCAATCTTTTGTAAAAGTATGTTCATAAAATTGTTGTGACTTAGGTATGTTCACAGTAAAATATTCATTGCATTTCTGAATGTTCCTATAAGAAATCAAACTGGATTGAAAGAGCTTCCTATATTTTCCCAAAATTTTTATTGATGAAATCTGACAGTTCTACAACAAAACCCAAGGGGTTATCTAAAGAACAGCAATATAGAGTTTTCTTTGTAAAGAAGTATCAAGGCGATCAAATCCATGAGAAGAAAGCAGAGAAACTGCTCACTGCCCTGTAAGCCTCTTAAAAGTTGTTATTTCTTCATCTCTTTTCCCCAGTCATACATATTGTAATAAGTAGCTCAGTTTCTTTGGTGATTCCTTCACCCAATTCGGTAAATAGTTCCCAAACTCCCAAAGACAAAGTACAGATGTGTGTGTGTGTGTGTGTGTGTGTGTGTGTGTGTGTGTGTGTGTATAGGAGGACTATTAAGACTTTTTCTCACATGTATCCCACTGTTATTTATAGGAAAACTAAACTGTCACTGTTATGCTAGACACGCAGGTAAGTTTACCTCCTGACTGCTGCTTTTAGTGTCATTTTCAAAGGTAAACCACACTGTCTCCTTCTAAGTGTTCTATTGAAGAAAGCAGGCTATGGAGAAAGGGCTATTATCACCACCAACTTGTAAACTCTGTTTTCTGAAAATTTCCATTAACCACACAAATTGCCACTATAGATAACAAATATAAGATAAGAGAATAATAAATGCTTACACTCTCATGGTGTCTAATATTTAATTGAGAATGTGAAGCCTATATCTGGTTTCAGATTCTAGCATCATTGAGAAACATTAGCAATAGGGCATTAGAGTTTGTGGCGCCCTGAGGTTGGCTTGAATCCAGCCGTTCCTCTAAATGACAAAAGCCTGCATATGAAGCTCTGTGCTCTTCAAGGCCACTGCCACCACTAGATTGCTAAAGTTAAAGCTACCATGCCTGAATTGTTTTGATAATGGTGTTATTGTGAGAATTCGAATAAAATAGTGCAGTGCAGATAAGACTGGATTTTGCAAATCTTACTATTTTCATCAGATTAAAAAAAAAAAGGAGGTGTGGAAACCTAAGTTTGTTTTGTTTTATAGGAGGTAACTTAGCCATGCTCTTATGTAGCTATCAAAGCAAACTGACCCAGAAATACCCTCAGGGGTAAAAGAAACGCCTGGTTAGCAGGCCAACTGTAAGTACTGATTTTTTTTTTAAGGGAAAAGATGAAACGTGCCAAGCCACAAGATTAGACTCCTTTGAGACTCCTGGCATTCTAACCAGAGATCGTGGATTTGTTAAATAATCATGTTCCTTTCCCTTGGTTAAATGGAAGGATTAAGTCATCAGAAACTAAAGCTGAGTCAAGACAAATTTACAGGAAGATCCCCAAAGTCTGAGTGGTAAATGAAATGGGGGAAAAATGTGTGTAGTTACTATGTTTCCACATGTCTAGGTTAACTAGCTTAAAGTTCTTTTTATGAACCAGAACCCATTTCTGGTTTTAGATGATACTGCATTACTCTGGGCTCTTTGAAGTTTGAACAAGTGACCATGTAGATGAGCCCTAAAGTACACTATCTCAGTTTTCACTAAGAAGTTTTTTAAAAATTAACAAAACAGCAAAGTTAACTTTCCAAAAAGATCAGACAAGTACTGTGTGTGCTATGATTTGGATCTGGAATATCTCCCAAAACCTTACATATTTGGATACAGTAGGATAACTGTGAAACCCAGTGCTGTTGAGAAGTCGGGTCTGGCTGGAGGGGCAGATGCTCAGGGTTTGACCTAGAGAAATTGTGTCAACATGTTTGGATTGGGGGTGCTCAGGGTAGAGGTTTCAGGTGAGTGCTATTGACTCCTGGGCCAGGAAGTGAGGAGGGCCCTCAACCTGGGCCTGGGCAGCCTAACTGGTAACTTGAACTAAGTAAAGGAGAGAAAAGAAATGTAAATTGTTACAGCTTCTTCCTGGGAAAGCCCTGTTCTTGTCTTAATTTGCAGATAGCACTAGCTCCTCACTAAACTGGCTTTCTGTCTGCAACGCCATGAGCAGCTCTTCAGCCTCTGCCGTGTGTTACCACCATTTCGTGCCACCACGGATGGACTGTGTGAAACCTTCTGAAACTGTGAGCTAAAATGAATGTTTTTTTTCCCTTCATCTGTGGGTGAGAGGTATTTTAATCCAGCAACAAATAGTAACTAAGATAATGAGTAACCATGCTATCTACAGATAGTTCACCTGTTCAGTTTTTAGACATCCTACATGATTTACAAACATAACTACCCTTGTTACCCCACAAGATTGTAGGAGGTCTCCCAAATGGACACAAGAATCCAGACAGAGTAAGTTTGCTGACTCCCATCACAGACGAAGAGTTTTTAAACCAGAACCAGTGGTGCAGGCCTATAATCCTGGCATTCCGTGAAGCTTAGGTAGGAGGTTCACAGATGGAGCCAAGACTGGGCAACCAAGTAACTTGGTGAGATTCTGTTTCAAAATTAAAAAGTAAAAAAAGGGCTGAGAATGTAGCTCAGTGTGAAGGCCTTGAGTTCCTATTTCCATCATCATGACTGAACAACAACAAAATAATAATAATTTTCAGATCTAGTCTGCAAGAGTCATGGAAAATGTTTATTGGGCAGAAATTTAAAAATAAAGGGTATGTGTATCAAGGAAAAGAAGTGCACTATAATTTACAGCTGGGGAAATTTATGTATGTTGGAGAGTGGAAACCTGTGGAATTAAAATCTGTGATTCTTTAGAAAGTTCAGGTTTGGTCCCACCCGCAAGTAGGAGGGTAATGGCTCATTTTATAAGACAAAATATGGTTCAAGGTTACTACAACAGCACTGGGCCAGGTCTATGGTTCCATTCAGCCTAAAGTACCACCCCCCCTTTTCTTTTCTAATAGGTAGATATGTTAAGATCTTTGCTAAAAACATTCCTTGAATCAGTTTATTATCTTAATGGGTGTCTGCCCTTTATCAATTTAGCGCATTTATGAATTTATAGTATCTGTAAGGGATTTTGGGTGTGATAGGTCAGGAAGAAAAGAATTATAAACAATCTAAGGAATAGCCATAGGTGACTTTTATTGTGTTCTGAAGTTGCAGTCTTCTTAAAAGTATAATTTTCAATTTTTAGTTTTTCTTGTCACCTTTCTACCATATTTTCCCTATAGTACCTCCCCCTCATATTCCTTTTTTTTTTTTTTTTTTTGCAGTGTTACACCTTTACCCCATTTTTCAAATTTTGTTTTTGAAACAGGGTCTCACTAAGTCACTAAGTTGCCCAGCCTGGTCTCGAACTTGTGACCCTCCAGCCTTAGCTTCCCAAAGTACTGGAAATACAGGCCTCAGCCCCCAGGCCCAGAAATACTCATTTTGAAGATTACTCATGGTAAGAATTTAGCTGTTGTGCAACTAGTGAGAGGATTTTCCTAAGGTCTCTTTTGTGCATAGATTTTCAGAAATAATTTTTAGAAATGTCTCCCAAACTATAAAACTCAATTTGTGTCAGAAACTCTGAGATTCAGCTGAATCATTCATACCACCTTTACTCACTTATCTCAAGTCCACTTTCAGGGATTAAGTTCATCTTCTTTGAAAACTTCCAGTGCCTTTCTATTTACCCACACACACTTTGATTTTCCATAAAGCCCTAGGTTACTCGTCCAATATCTTAACATAGCTTATTTCTTTTCTTCAAAGGTTCCCTCCCTAGAAAGGCATTTCGTGATCCCTCTATCTCAATTATTTTGATCAGTTCAGGTCAGCAAGGAATATGTGCTCTGTTTTATGATCTTTAGTTGGTCTCAGTGGCTATAGGCCTGCAATCCCAGCAATGGGAGGCAGGATAGAGGATCACAAGTTCAAATCTAGCATGGGCAACTTAGCAACTCGGTTTTAATTTTAATAAAAACAAAACAAAAAATGTGCAGGGACCTAGCCTAGGGCAAAGGCTCTGGCATCAATTCCCAATATCACAGAGAGAGAGAGAGAGAGAGAGAGAGAGAGAGAGAGAGAGAGAGAAAGCTTTCAGTCCTTACAATATCCTGTTCCTTACCCCTTTCAATTTTTTGGCTTGGATGTTTTATTTTGTTTTGGTACTGGTACCCAAGGCCTTTCTACTGAACTACTTCTTAGGTTTGAGTTTGAGACGATGCCTTTCTAAGTCACCAAATTGACCAGGCTGGCCTAAACTTAGCCATCCCCTTCCTCACCCTTCCAGAGTGCTGGGATTGCAGACTTGTGCTGTCAGGAGGGCTTCCAGGCTTCTTCCTCACCAGCAAAACCAGCAAAACTTAGTTACACTCCAGGTGTTTGTGTAAGCTCTTATCAAAACCTTCCCTAAGATAACTCCCCACACTGAGCGACATCCAAGCTAATTGTGCTTCATCTCATCTCAGTTGCCACACATGTAACTCATTTTTTCACCTTTGTCCTCTGTGGTATGTTCCAGGATGGACTGACAATGGTTCTCTTTATTTCAACTCACTCTATTCCAAGTATTCAGAATATATGCAGCTTCACAAATGAAGTAATACATTTGGTAATCAGTAAAGCATTGAAATGGCACAATAAGAGATAACTTCATCCAGTGCCTGAGAACTCCATCTACTGATTTAAAACATCCGCAGCACACTGAATTTTTTCAAGTGTAGTATGAACAAACCAGAGCAGCTTACCTGGAGCCACAAATGTCTTCTGTTAACACAAACTATCTACAAAGACCTCCTAAAAACCGTTTCTCCCTAGGTCACTTCCTTTCCGCAAACCCTTTAAGGAGTTCCATGGCTACATTAATATAAACTGATCTCACATGTTATCAAATATATATGGTTCTCTGAACTGCAGGTGGATCAGGATTCTGACAGTCCATCCTCACAACAAGCCCTTTCCAGGGAGTGCCACTCACTCTAACAGCAGGTAACTTGGCTCTAATAGAATTCCCCATAGACTAGTACTCAGCAACACAAAGGAAGCAGCTGTTGATCCACAAGGCCATTTGGGATCAAAGCCAAAAACGCTATGTTGAGTGAAAGTGAATGGGCATAAAGAGCGCCTTCTAGGATTCCATTTCTTTTCTTTTCTTTCTTTCTTTCTTTCTTTCTTTCTTTCTTTCTTTCTTCTTTCATTTTTGGGTTCCATTTGCATGAATAAAGAAACCTCAAAGTTCTTTATTCAGTATGACCTCGCCTGCCACGATAAATTGATAAGGGTCTGCTCTGTTCCTGACAAAAACAAGCAAGTTCTATGCTTCCATACTTGGAGACAGGCACGTTTGAATTTTATTTATTGATTTAAAAATTAATTTAATTTTTTTTGAGACAGGGTCTGTCTATGTAGTCCAGGCTGGCCTTGAACTCATGGCAATCTTTTTGTGTCAGCTTTCGGAGTGCTGAGATTACTGTTATGTACCAGCACGCCCGCCTGGCTTTGCTGGTTACAAAGTAGTTATGCGGTATTGGAGAATAACACAGGGCCTTGGGCTTGCTAAGCAAAGGTTCTTAACCTTGTGCTGTTCCTCTACCTACATCTCTCTTCTCTCTTGCCTTTTTTTTTTTTTTTTTTGCTTTGATACAGGGTCTTACTCTGCAGTTCAAGCTGGTCCTGAACTCACTCTATTATTTCAGGCCAGCCTCCAACTCACAACAGCTCTCCTGAGTGCTGGGGATACAGTTATGCGCCACTATGCCCAGTGCATGCGGTTCTGGGGAACAGAACTCAGGACCCTGTAATAGACTGGCACTCTAACTGCTGAGCTATTTCTCCAACCCACATTAAAATAAATTATTTTAAAAATACAAGAATATAGTGAACTTCAAATATTTTTCATCATTTATTATTCTTTCCAACTTCATCCAATACACTGTACTTCTTTTTAATTCTTTTTAGTTCTATAAATACAATTACTTGCACTATCAGGTACATAACACCGATTCCTATCAAGCTAGCCAGCCCTGGTGCTGCGGGCCTGTCATCTCAGCGCTCTGGGAAGCTGAGGCAGAAGGATTCCGAGTTTGAACTCAGCTCGACAACTTACGAAGATTCTGTCTAAATATCAAAACTAAAACATGGGCTGGGATGTAGCATAGGGTGAAGGCGCGGGTTCCATCCTCAGCACCGACAAACAAACAAACAAACAAACAAAATCTTATTTACTCAGAAAGAAATCAAGCAAATGTTTAAATAAGTTCCATGTGCCCCTATTCAATGTTTATTTTGTTCTTCAAAACAGACAACCTATTCTCCTAAAAAAAAAAAAAAAACTCATCATCCTAGTGAAATGCCAAATATTTCATAATAAAGATGTCCCCAACTTTTTTGGTTCCATAAAAGATAGTTTTTTTAAGGTTGGAGAGGGTTAATTTCCAGATAATTCAAGCATATTGCATTTATTGTGCACTTTTTTGTGTAATTTTTACATAGTAATATAATTATATAACCCACTGAAATGCAGAATGAGCGGAAGCTCTGAGCCTGCTTTCCTGCAACTAGACAGTCCTCTGTGGTGATAACGGGAAACATCTCTGCTCATGTTAGCCCGAATTTATTTATACCAGGTCCCAAGAGCCTCAACTTCATTTCATACCACCAGGCATTAGAATGTAATAAGGTGTGCACACCGTGAATCCCTTGCATGCATGGTACAGGTAATGCTCCTATAAGATGCTAATGCCTCTAATGACCTCACAAGAGGCAGCACTCAGGTGGCAATGCAAGCAATAGGGAAGCTGTCCACACCGATGCAGCTTCACTACTCACCTACTGCTGTTCAAAACAGTCCATAACCTGTACTGTTCCATGGTCTGGGGCTTACTGGACTACAGAGAGAGACCATGTCTTATAAATAAATATGAAATTATGCTATTAATAATGCTCATATATAATTAGTCGAGTTTACATAACGCTGATTTGTGTTTTGTTACAGCAAAAATGGTATTTAAGTTAACTATAATTTCAAAGCTAGTTTCACAGTTATTTTAAGGCAAATTCATAAAAATTGAATTCTCTTGGCTTTTCTATTGATTTCTATGACCAAATAAGAAGGGTACTCTAACAAAAAAACATTTCAATTCTTTTGTGCAGTACTTACACAGTTTTAATATTTTATGCTACAACTATTTTAAAGTAAATAATAAATTTTAAGATAAATCTAGCCAGGTCTGATGGTGTAGGTCTATGATCCCAGCACTCTCGAAAGTTTAAAGGCAGTTTGGGCAGTTTAGTGACTGTATGAGACCCTGTCTTAAATTGAAAAAGAAAGAAAGAAAGAAAGAAAGAAAGAAAGAAAGGAAGGAAGGAAGGAAAGAAAAGAAAAAAGAAAAGAACAGAAAAGAACAGAAGACCCGGGATGTAGCCTTGGGCTTAATTCACACTACTTCCAAAAGATAAAAAATTTAAAAATCAAAGTAAAACTACACTATTTTAGTAGATTGCAGCTGATGACCAAAGACAGAATGATCTGGGGCTGCAGGAATGGCTCAGTGGTGAAAACACTTGCCTAGCAAGCACTACATCAAGTACTAAGTACCCTTACCCTATTTTTTAAACAAACAAAAAAAGACAAAATGATCTTGACTATTATCTTTTCTCAAGTAAGAGCATGTGAGTGCCTGTGGACTATAATTAAACATTCTCCTATTTCACTAAAGTTATTTTCTTTGGATTCTTTCTCAAATATGCTTCCTTTGTACATGTTTGTGATACAAATTAACTTGCTTATTGATTACTATTCAGTCAAAGAAGGATACCAGCAGATATAGAAATGTGGTCAGCAGCAAGAGAATCTGGAATGGAAGTTTATTTTTTCTGTAGGAAAATACGATGGTGAACTACGGGTTAAGGGAGACCAGTCTCCTCTGGGATTCAGGGTTATGGCCATCAGCTGGCCCACTGCTGGGCCCAGCAAAGTTGTTATGTCGGGGCCTGAGAAATCAGGTCACCATGGTCTGGAAGGAATGAAGGAATATCCCTCTGTATGCCGAGGTCATAGACAGACAACCAAACTGTGTATGGGAAATTCAGCCCAGGAGTTACAGCACAGAAATCCCACAATTATAGCTTGGAAAATTGGTGTGTATACATTTTTTTCGGTATTTTTTCCTCCAGTTCCCTCCTTCACCCTGTCATTCATTGTTCTTCCAGTCCCCTTCCCATCACCTACAAGTCTATCATCCTACTTCCTCTCTTTTTTATATTTTGCTTTTTAGACATTTATATTTCACTTTTCTTGTGTTAAGTCTGACCATGTAATATTTAACCTGTTGTGTACAATTTACTTTGCTAACATTATGGTGTCCAGGTCTACTCATTTTCTTACAAATATTTCAAACTTACCTTTCTTTACAATAGCATAATACTCCATTTACTCCACATTTTCTTCATCCATTTACTCACTGATGAACATATAAACTTTTCCCCAGGATTTAGCTATTATGAGCTGTGCTGCTATAAACAAGGGTATGCATATGTCCCTGTGATATGATATCAGCTCTTTTGCAAAGATACCCAGGCAAGACCTAGTTGGGTCAAATGAGATTTCTATTTTCAGTTTTCTTTATTTTTCTTTTTCTTTTTTAAAAGGAATTCTATATTGAATTCCATAGTGGTTGTGTAGTTGAAAGTTCTTTGAACTGCATAGAAGCAATTCTTTTCCCAACATCTTCACCAACATTTTTTTAAATTCTTAATGATAGCCATTCTCGTAGGAGTTAAAACAGAATCTCAGTGTTACTCTGGTTTGCACTTCTCTTATGTCCAGATAACATTTACTTGCTTATTGGACATTTATACTTCTTCTCAGAAGTGTCTATTCATCTCAACTACCCATTTTAAAGGATTTTTTAAATTTTGTTTTTTTTTTAATTCTTTGTCCATTCTAGTTATTAGTTCTTCCTCTGAGGAGTAACTGGTAAAGTTTTTCTCCCATTCTGTGGGCTGCCTCTTCAGTGTTGATTTTTTCCTTTATTGTGCAAGAGATTTTTAGTTTGATGTGGTCCCATTTGTTGATTTTTGGTGCTATTTTTTGTGCAACTGGGTTTTGTTCATAAAATTCTTTCCTCTATATCTAGAGTCTTACCTAATTTATATTTCAGAAGGTTCAGTCTTTCTCTATTGATGTCTAGCTTGTTAAACTATTTTGATTGTATTTTAGCATAAGGTAAAAAATGGGTCTAGGCTTATTCTTCTGTGTGTTGATAACTAGTTTTTTTTCTGAACCAATGAAGAGACAATCCTTTCTTCAATGGCCCCTTTGTTGACGATGAGATGACAGAGGGTGCTCAGAGTTGTGTCTGTACCCTTAATTCTTCTCCATTGATCCTCCTATCGGTTTGTGCCAGCACCATGTAGATTTAATTGCTATTGCTTTGTAATACAATTTGGAGTCAGGGCCTGAGGTACTTCTTGCCTTGTTCTTGTTGCTCAGGATTGTTTCAGCAATTCTACGTCTTTTCTGGTTCCATATAGATTTTAGAAGTGTTTTCTTTCTAGTTCTGTTAGGAACACTGTTGGTATTTTGATTGGTACTGTACTGAACCTGTATAATAATTTCGGAAGTGTGGCCATGTTGGCCATGTTTGTTCTGCCTATCTAGGAACATGGAATGTCTTTTCATTTCTAAGGTGGACTAAATCTCTTTGGTGAGGGTCTTATAATTCTTGCTGCAGTGTTGTTTCAATACCTTGATGAAGTTTATTCCGAAGTATTTAATTTTTTGTAGTTATTATGAGTGGGGTTGTTTTCTTGATTTGTTTCGCAGTGAGTTCATGGTTAGTATATAAGAGTGCTATTGCCTGTAAATGATGATTTTAAATTCTGCAACTTTGTTGAATTTGTTCGGTCTAAAAGTTTTCAGATGGAATTTTTGGCTCTCCAACGTAGAGAATCATGTCTTCTGCAAACTGGGATAGCTTAACTTCTTCCAATTCTATTCATATTTCTTTTATTATTACTTTCACTTATCTGATTGCTCTGGCCAAGGTTTCTAGTCCCATGTTGAACAGTAGACATTCTTGTCTAGTTTAAGATGTTTGGGGAAATGCTTTCAGTTTTTCCCTATTTAATATGATACTAAGGGATTGGAGGTATAGCTCTGTGGTTGAAGTGTTTTCCCAGCAAGCACAGGTTCTGGGTTCAATTAACTAGCACCACATAAGTCAGGCTTGGTGGTAAATTTCTCTAATCACTTCACTCAGGAGGCTGAGGCAGGAGGATTACTATGGGTTAGATGGATGCCAGCCTGGGCTACATAGTGAGTTCAGGACCAGCATGGACTATGGAATGAAACCCTATACCCAAAAATTTTAAAAAAGAAAGAAAGAAGGAGAAAAGGAAGAAAAAACACAAAGGTGTTGGCAGAGGGATTGTTGTATATGATGTCTTGTGTCAGTTTGAGGCAAGGTCCTTCTGTTTCTATTTTCTTCAAGATCTTTATTATGAATGGATGTTACATTTGGAAAAGAAAGTGTTTTTTTTCCTATATGTCAGCAGTCTTAATTATTTTCATTGCTGGGGAAAAAAATACCTGGTATTCACAATCTAAGGGAGGAGAGTTTTATTTAGCTCACAATTTTAGAGGTCTCCCATAGCTGGCAACAGCAGAAGCACATGGAGAGCTGCACACTGGTGCTGGGGACAAAAGCTAACTGAAGCAGAAGCAAAATGAAGTCTGGAGACTCAAGCAAGGCCACAGTCTTCCCAGAAAGAAGCCACAGCAATGTTCATCTGTCCTTTACTTAGCTCAAGCCACGAGTTGGGCCATCACACCCAGAATGGGTGTTCCTTCCTCAGTTCCTGATCCACAGCTCAATAGCACAAACCTGAACAAGCTGACACAGTCCTTTCAGGTCAAACCCCAAGTATCCCCCCTTCCACCCAGGCCTCACTTTCCAACAGCACATGGTTCCACGTACATGAGTGTTTGGGGCACACTCCAATCCAAACCATGCCGTCAACTACTGAAACTGAATAAAGAATATACAGAACTTCTGAATGGACTAATAATGAATAATGAAATAGAAGAAGTAATAAACAAACTGCTAACTCAGAAAGCCCAAGACCTGGTGCAGAAGTCTGTCAGAATTTCAGGATAGATTTAACATCACTACTCACCAAACTCTTCCTAGAAACTGAAAGGGAAAAACCCTTCCAAACTCATTTGCTGAATCTGGGATCATTTTAATACCCAAACCAGACAGAGATGCAACAACAACAACAACAAAAAGAAAGCTGCTGGCCAAATCCCCTAATGGAGATGCAAAATACTTAAAATGACACTTGCCAACAGAATGCAACAAATTATAAAAGTGATATACATTATGTCTTTTGGAATGCAGCAATGTTTCGGCATGTGTACAACAAAAATGAAATACATCTCACCAATAGAAGCAAAGATGAAAACGTATTAATTCCTGCTAATGATTACTTCAAACTTTGTGATACATTAAATTTATTTTTAAGATGTTTTTAATGCCAGATTTCTAATTAACTTGGATAAGATTTACAGGCCATATTATAAGATTGCAAAGTACAACTATTCTTCACTTACAACTTGTCAGAAAAAAAAAAAATAGTCCAATCAAGCACCTCTCACTGGAATGAGAAGTTCCAGGATATAGCTGTTACTTGCCTTAGAATCCTAACCTGGGATAGCAAGCAAAATTTTATTAATGCCTTAACACCAGCTCTCCAGCACTGGGAAAAGAAACAAAAAAGTAAACATTCATATGAAATCATGCAAAGGAGAGGAAAAAATTAAAAAGGGAAATTGACTATAATAACATTTTGATTAAGAATTGGGGTTTTAAATTATATCAGGAGATTCAATATCTTTTTTATTATTCACAGTTTAGTAAGAAAAATATGTATGTTTCACTTACTGAAACCTTGATTAGAAAAGAACCAATGAATTGAGTCTTTGTATGTGACAGAAAAGGGGTGGGGAGTAAATGTAGTCATTCATTCATCAGCTAGTCACAGCATGCCTACAGTTCTCAAGGGACCGTGCCAGGGCTTCTGTGGAATACAAACATGAATTAGGAATGTTCCTGCCATGGATCAAAATAAAACTTTTTCTGTGAGAAATTAACTAAGTGTACCCTGAGACAGAAAGTGGCATGAAGGGATACAGATCAAGTATCGGGCAAGGCAGAGAGAGAGGGCTCTTTTGTAGCCCTAGATACATACGTGGAAAGCCTTTTACTGAAAAAATCATTAGCTACTTCCTTTTCCTAATGGAACGTTAACTCTACCAAACTCATTCTTAGTAACTAAGTTCACTTTTTTCTTGTGGTAGTGGGAATCAAGCCCAGTGCTTTCACGCTGAGCTACATCCAGCTCATTTTTTATTTTTGATTGTAAAACAAGTTCTTGCTAAATGGCTAAGTTGCTCAAGCTAGACTCAAACTCAGTGATCCTTATTCCTTAGCTTCCTGTAGGGCTGGAACTATAAGACTGCACCACTAGGCCCTGTTAAGCTCACCTTGATGATACAGTTTTTCTTTTTTTTCCCAAATGTTTTCTATACAATCGCTTAGACTTTACATGTAAGTTTAAGAAAGCTAAAAATCTGAAGTTTCTGGATAAAGAAATTTTAATGAAAAATCAGTAAATGCTTAATAGAAAAGTATTCAGATTTTAACACTAAAACATAGTTGGAAATGTGATGTTAAATGATAGGGCTACAAGCAAAAAAAAAAAAAAAGTTTAAAGGTATAAAGTCTACATTGAAAGGTGTAGACCTCAGATCCCTTATTCTACTTGGCATGGTCAGGAAAGTTTCCTTTCTTTAAATTCATGACAGCGTGACATGGAGATTCATTCCTTAGGTGTGTGAAAGAAGGGATACTCAGAAACCTAGACAAAATTAATATTCTATGAAAAAACACACCAAAAAACATGGCAGTTTAATGAACATATACACAGTGAATAGTAAGACTCAGGAAAATCATTATATCTGTTCCTGTTCAAAAACAAGAATATGATAACGAGGCATGAAAACCACTCCTCTACATTCAGGAGTTCAGGGGTTTCTGCCACAGAGAAATTGCATTAAGAGGAGAGACAGACATTGACACCTGGAGCCTTTCTCAAACAAACTGTTCAGGCCTCCTTCCCATCACCTTACAAATTGTCCACAGGATGACAAACCCTTGTCTGTACACACAGAGCTCTCTGTGATCTTCTGAGTACTCCATTCCAATATGAACAAAGAGTCAAGGATACTCAGTCCCCTTATGGTTAATCGCCACATAAACATGGATGAAGCAAACAAAGGGACTGACAGAAAATGGTGCAGGAAGGAGTTACACGAAAGCTACAAAAACCGGATTCATAAAACAATACTGGAGTGTTATTTAAAGATGAATATTCAGAAAATAAAACCTCGTAGAATTAAATTAAATCTTCAAAAACTGAAAAGTGGCACAAAATCTTAAATAATCTTCAAAGTAATTAAAACAAAAATGCAGATAATGAATAATAGAAAAAAGAAAATAAGAAATTAGAGGATCAATGTAGAAGAGAAAATAGAGACTGGAGAAGCATTCAAAGAAATGGCTCATTGAACACATAAACTAAGAGATAACAAAATGTTACCACTACACGTTTCAGTATGTTACTATGAGTTTTAGAAAACTGGAGACACAAAAATGTAAAGCAAAGGTGGAAAGAAAGAGAAAGATTGAGAGAAAAGCTGGAGAGGAAAGGTGACAATGTGACAATCCAAAATTCTAGAGAAAAATGATAAATAATATAAAGTTTTATGTTCAATGGAATTTAAAAGATATTTAAAATGTGAAAGTGGGCTGAAGAAAACTTCAGGAATGCAACCTTTCAAAACATTTACATTTCATGAATTTTTTTTCTTAGGAAGTTCATGTAGGGTTTGTCCCACAAAAGCAATGGAATATATCAGGGCTCTGAAGAACAAATACAAAGTAGAGATCAGGGCATTCCAAAGAGTGTAGGGAATACAGAGAGCTCAGCCAGGTAGGAGCAGATAAAGGTTTATTCTAGGAGTTATCTCTAAGAAGAAAGAAAAAGTGGCTGATCACATTGATGAAAACTTTATAACTTACCCCAGAATGTAGTAACGGCATATAAATACAAAATGAAGCTAAGCCAGGTATGATGGCACACGTGTAATCTGAGCCCTAAGGAGTCAAAGGCATGAGGCATGAACTGCGAGATGGAGGCCAACCTATGCTACAAAGAGAGTTTCAAATCCACATCTACCTCAACGAAGAGTTCAGTGATGGCTCACTGAATACTAAGTAAATAAAAATTAGTAATTATTAACTACAAGAAAACCAAAAGTAACTTAAAACACAATAGATGATTTAACTTAATAGTGGACATTATTTACTAACTATAATCATGCAGACCCTAGATACTAATCTAACTAAAATTGTTACACAAATTGGGAGGATTCAAGTTAGATAACAATGTACATGTATGCATGCGGTTTCCTGTATTTTGCATGTGTTTGTGCATGTGTGTAATTAGTTTTTCAATTTTCCTAATAATGAAAACAAAAATAGGTAACAGACTCTGTGGGTCACCAAATTATTTATATATTCTAAAGGAACATGGATTTTTAAGCTTCAGAATAAGATCTCTCTCATCTGATTAAGAGAAAGCTCACCCTCATCTACAGATCTAAGAAAGGATTTAAATAGATTAAACAAGTAACCATGGCCTTCTGCTGGTATGATTGATTTAGGATGTCCATGTAATATAATTCTGTCCAGTAGCACAAGGATAAGTCTTCATGATACCTTCTGAGTAAAGACAGGAACAATAGCAGTTCCTTTCCTATTCTGGATAAGTTTCTATTAACGTACTGCCCAGACTTGTTGCAAATGTATTAGTATCAGTCCAAGAACCATGAGGTGTTCTTTTTTTAAGTAAGTGAAATATCAACATTGGTTACTTCTAGATGGGCTTTGTAGTGAAGGCCTGTAATCCCAGCACTTTGGGAGGTTGAGCCAGGGAAATAACCAGCTCAAGCCCAGCCTGGGTGATTTGGTGACTTAGCAAGACTGTCTCAAAATCAAAAATAAAAATGGGATCAAGATATGGCTCAGAGAAAGTAATGAGCTGGATCTTTGGTAAGCATCAAAAAAAAAAAAAAGGAAAAGAGTAATACTTGGAAATAATATACATAAAATAAAAAGATGCAAAAGAGCATACATTCCATGACTTAGTGTTGAATTTCATACCAATATCAAGTATATCTTATCATTACACCAACAAATGACAAAATATTATTCTAAAAGGATAATCCAAATTATTATTTTATTTAAGATACCAAAATATATTCAAAATACTTCTATATCTGAAATGGATAACATTTACATTTTCTCTAGTGTATTTTGACTTAGATATTTTGTATTCTTAATAAATTCAATATGATTTTAAATATAAATAGATATGAATGCCATGATTTGCTTATGCATATATGTATTCAAAGAGAGAAGTGTTTATCTTAAAATCCTAGAAGTGTTAGAATATAATGCTACACATTATATGTGTGTTGACTAAACAATCATGAGTAGAACAACGGGAAAGCCAGATTTCCAATTTTGTGATTGATTTTTGGGAGATCTTGCTATGTTGATACTAGTTAAAATCTGTCTTCATTTTGAATTACACAATAAAGGATCATTATTGAAAAATGGAAGAATTTAAGGAGTCATTAAAGTAATTGCTGTCATAGTACTCGTTTACAGAGATTTAGAATTTTTTAAGGAGAAACTATTCTTGTTCAAAAACTTATTCTTTAAATTCCTGTTTACTTTCCATCATCTATACACAAAACTTTTTTTTTTTTTTAAGTAGATACTGATTATCCTTTGCACCTAAATAATGCTTTTTACTTTTGGGTAAAGTTTGTGTTAATTGTCTCTAAATTGTGATTTTTTTTAAGAGTCAGATTAATGGCTGTAAAAACTAAAGAGGGCCCACATACGTTAACAAAGTAACACTATAACAGTAATTAAGACAAACACTGTGATTAAGTAAAAGACAAATTAAAGGGCAGTCGTTGAAGGTCTACTTTCTGATACAAAAGTGGTGTGATGGTAATGTCCGAGAACTGTACAGAAGATGAAGCCTTCAGGGAGGTCACGGAAACTTCTTTACGAAGTGAGCAAAAAGTCTGTATGATCAAACTTCAAAAAGCATGAAATGGTTCTGTGAATTGCCATCTGGGCCTCTAATACAGAAAATTATACCTGATCCAAGCCATGCTTTTTGGAAACCTGTAATGGAAAACACTCTAAAGAAGGCAACACATAGTTTCAAGGTGGTGCATTCAGACTGGGCAAGGCACGGCATGGTGCACTGGCTCACCGCATGCGTTCCTGCACCGGCATACCCTTTAAAGTATATTCCCCTTCCTTTCAGTTCTACTGCAAAAAAAAAAAAAAAAAAAAAAAAAAAAAAATTCCTTTAGTGTATGCCAAGGAATGTGTTAGAGTTTAAATAAGAAATGTTCCCCAAGGAATCATGTATGAAAGCCTTGGCGCCCTCAATGCAGCGATGCTCAGAGGTGGGGCTGTTGGAAAGAGATTAGGTTCTGAGGCTGCCAACCTCACCAATGGACTGGTGAACGCATAGCAGAATGAGCTATAGAGATCAGATCAATGGGGGCACAACCCGGGACAGGACAGGCTTGTCACCTGTCCCTTCTCTTTATGTTTCTCTTGCTCTCTTTACCATCCGTAATGCAGTGAGCATCTCTCCTCTGCCAGGTTCTCTGCCAGGAGGTTTCTGACTTGGAACCAGCTGGCTATTGGAATTCTGAGCCAAAACAAATCTTTTCTCCTTTAAGTTGTGAATGTCAGGTATTGTGCCCTGGCAACAGAAAAGTGACTAATACAGAATGCCTATATCAGATTTTGGAAGTGATTAACAATAGTTGCAGCACTTTTATGGACTGTCTGAAAGACATCTAGTTCTGTAAGACTGAAGCTTCATCATTTTCTATCATTTTATCTTTCCTGTTCTTCCTTATAGTTGCTTACATGCATTTTATTATATAATAGATCACTAAATGTTCCCAATTAGGCCTTTTTCACTTCAAGTCAGCATCCTTGGGGATCTCACCAAGTGGCATTATAATACAATTATTTAACTCAAAGTATTTTGGCTGAACCGAACACTTGTAATCAATGTTATGTTCTAACATCTCTAAATGGTTTTAAAGAGAAGCTTACTTAATGATTCTCTGTGATTATAACCTCATCTCAGACTAGGATGTTGTAAATTCCCAGACACTCCTAACACTTGGGCAGTGCTGAAGCAGGAGAAAGAGAAACTACAAGAGCAGGGAGCCAAAAAGCAATCGTTCCAAGCTACTGATGAACAAGAAAATGTTGACAGAATATTGTGGCTAATCATAATCAAATGCCATTCTGGTGTTATCGTTGTCAACAAATATG
Source organism: Ctenodactylus gundi (assembly GCA_004027205.1). Taxonomy (NCBI): domain Eukaryota; kingdom Metazoa; phylum Chordata; class Mammalia; order Rodentia; family Ctenodactylidae; genus Ctenodactylus; species Ctenodactylus gundi. The sequence goes on from PVKB01001806.1 coordinate 205,969, forward strand.
TTGAGACACAAAACTTAAGTAAAACATATTTGGAAGGTTGAATGTAGACACCGCAAGTGTCTGCCACTGACCATGGAGGGTGACTCATGGCCTAGACAGCTCTGTCCCAATTATTTCAACTAGTCATGTAACATCTGCTAGAATCATCTTCAGAATGCTTGCCTACTCTTCTGGCTGTCTCTGTCATCCAGACCTGCTCTCGTTTGAAGTTGGCCAAGTTTACTTTTTCATTTGACATCACTTTCCTAGGTATAAGGATTTCATAAGTAATTTGTAATTTACAGAGGATTCCTTATAAGAACAAGAAAATGACAAAAAAAATCAAGGTCAGAAAGATAAGATATTTAGTCTGCAAGTATTAAATAAGAAAAAAGAGAGTGTGTGTGTAGGCCTATTTTTTTTTTTTTTTTCCTCAAAGATAAGAAGCCAGAGGACTAGCAAACTTCAAAAGGTCACACATACTCTCCACGGTAAGTAACTTCTTTTTCTTTTGCCGAAGAAATTCATTTTGCTTTACACACATTACGCAGTTTTTCATATTGATTTTACTTGAGAGGTTGTGGAACTTTGAAAGTCACCTAGTAAATCACTTCCCTCCAACAACAACTTAAAGAAATTAAAAAAGAAATCTACAGCCCACAGAATACGCTTCCAATGCTGTGTATGAGAAGGGTAGCTTCAGCTCTGAAGCCACTTGATCACCCTAAAATTAGAAAGCTGTACCCTGACATCTGCAGGAGACGCCTGATTTAGACTGCTGAGTTGAGCCATAGCACCAAAATTCTGCTTCAGGAGGCCTTCCTGTCCTCACCTCTGGTTCATGTGTTGTAGCCACCATGGCTTCTTCTCTTGTGTAAAGTTCTGACTGTAAACTTGTATTTTTAACATTACCTTCCACAGCTTTCTCTCAGTCTTCTGTCTGTTTCCTAAGTCTCTCTTCTGTAGATACTATTTTTATTATTTATTTGATTTTATCAGTTCCCTCCACTCAATCCTTTTTCCTTCTTTTGCCCAAAAGGTCTTCTTTCTCTGAGTTTCAGTTCCTTGCTGATGACTGCTTAACCATATGATCTGTTTCATTTTCCTTTTCTGTCCCTGGTCATCCCCACAGTGGTAGGTGGGCTCTCAAAGCATTTCCTCTCATTCACTCATCCAATACTCATTGAAGAAAATTTTTTCTGAAAAAAGTTACCTACATTCAAGTCATCAAACTCTTTGGCCACACATCAGAATGCATCTAAAAAACTCAGCTCTGGTTTACTGGCACCAACCTGGTTAAATCTACCATTTTGTTTCTTGGACTACAATATCGGCCTTTCACTATTCTCTAGGCCATGTGCTTCATTGTCTCCAGTCTCTTTCCTCAGTTCTTCAACTAACCTGGCAGCTTGTCTTTATAATACTTTTCAAACCATACTCCAGACACACAGCTTTGCTAAACACCATCTAAATGGTTTTTGTAACTTATTCAGAGTAAAGAACAAAGTGAGGCTGCGTACCTGACACACAGTCGGCTCACTTCGCCCCTGTCCTGTTTGTTCTCACCTTTTGAGTCCCATCTGCTGTTCTGAGCAGTCACGGAACTTGCACAGCTCTCCTGCCTTTCCACAACTCTCCAGACACCCGGATACCTTCTGGCAGTCAAGTCTCTGCACTTCCTTTTTCTTCTATTTGGAACACAGTTCTCCTACTGCACCTACTGCATCGTCACCTCTTTTTCTTACTGCTCTCAGGTCTTTGAATCAATATCATCTTCTCAGTAGGGCCTCTCAGGACCACGGACTTATGGCAATAGCACTTCTCATTTTGTGGTCTCCGCTACTCACCTCTCCTGATTGGACTTCCCTGCATCTCTTTATCATCTCTTTCTTCACTTAAGAAGTTTCACAAAAGATTTTTTTTCTTTCAGGGTTATGAAAAAAAAAAAAAAAAAAAAAAACCACTATCCAGACGTTGGAGGCACATCTCAGTGACTAAAGCACAAGGCCTTTGGATTGATAAGCCAGGAACGGTGGTGAACGTCACATCTGTAAACCCAGTACTCTGGAGGGTGAGACAAGAGGACTGCCACGATTTTGAGGCCAGTGAGTTCAGGACCAGCCTGAACTCAGGACCATTCAGGACAGAATGAGATCCTCTCAAAAAGCCCAAAACAACAACAAAAAAAGCAAAACAAAACCCAACTATCCAGAGGAAAGATTTTCATAAGGATTTCGAGATCATAGAACAGATCATTTCCACTGTCTGAGTGACCTCAATGAGTGCTGACCTAACTTGTTAGTGTCAGGACTCGCATCACCATTCACCATTAGAGGGCTTCTATTTCTTTAAGCACTGCAGGTCAGGGATGCCTGAGAATTATCTAGAGCTGCTCAGCTCATGTGCCACTGGCTGAAGAATGCTGGGGTTATAAGCACCCTAGTTCTCTGGTTTCTTACCCTGCATATCTATGACAGACAAATCATACATCAGTTCTGTGGGCTCTGCTCCTCACTCACTGTGTTAGATTTATAACTTTATCTTACCTTTATCTTACTTGTCTTCATTGAAGTCCCCAAGAACTGCTCTTCCTTGATTCTTTACACAAAGTTGACCTCTGAGGGGCCTTAACAAAGCCAGGGACTCTTTCCCAAATTCTAGAGAATAAAAATGGCAAAGTAGTTGGTTTTCTTTGGGACTAAACCAGGCTGGTTGGGTATAAGACATACAAAATAAACAGTCTGATGGTGGAAGATTGTGAATTCTAGGTTAAGGAATTCGGATTGTTTTAAAAACTTTAGGAAATCTTTGAGTTTCAGGCTGAAAAACCCAAAGTATATCTGAGTATGAATAACGTATGGCAGTGTTGTGTTGGGGCAGGGACTTCTAGTTTTTTTTTTTTTTTTAACAAAACTAGCTCAAGCAGCAAGCACCACTGGCACATATTCAGGAGTGCTTCAGTTGGTGGAGTAGCACTGAAGGAGGAGTTGCAAACAAAATGGTAAGGGAAAAAAAGAGATCTGGAAGCAAGCGGTGTGAATTGGCAGGTGTCAGAGATAGAGAAATGAAAAGGTCTAAAGCCATATGAGCTAGAGAGGAGCAGTGTCTTAAGAGAAGGGAAGAAGCTGGGCGTGGGAACTGAAGTTGAAGAATTAAACATGTTGCATTTCTGACAGTGGAACATCCAGGGAGATGACTGGAAATGAAAAAGGCAAGAAGGATTTGGTTTCAGAACCAAGGCACTTTCAGACTGAAAGAAAATCTGAAAAAGGGGGTTTTTGAAAAAAAAAATCCCAAAGGAAGCTTTACTTTATACAAGACTTAGTATCCTAACCTTGTTACTCAACACAGAAGGGAAAATGTAATAACTTGCAATTATTGGTAAACTTTGTAGTTGAAACCTACATTTTAGGATGTGGGGAGCTATACGTGTGCAGAGGAAAGACGGGGAGTTGGAAGGCAGGAATTCAGGTTCTAGTCACGCAGGTTGTTGAGGAAAAAGGAAGAATCAGGAACCATGGAAGCAAGAAGTCAAGTACAAGGAATTCGTGAGGGCCAGATTGGGAATTCTGAAGAGGAAGACTTGGCCAAGAGACTGGCTATTCCTAGCAGACTACTAGACACTTTAAGGACAAGACTGCTTGTTTTCTGCCAAGTTTTATGGAGCTGCACTTGTCATCCATTGAAGGATGTTATTAAAGTGTCCAATCCTTAGTTTTTTTTTTTCCTTCAGACTAAATAAACCTATTGCACTCTTCTCACAGATCATACTTTCCGCTTAATTATTTCTATTCTTCTCTGATCTTTCTCCAATTTTTCTTTTCTTTAAAAAAAAATTGAGAACAAATCTTCACAACACAGTGAAATAACTGCCTCTGTTCCGAGTACAGGAAGTGATTATTATTTTTCCAAAATGTCATACGCAAAACATTTCTTTAAAAGGTTTTTCAACCTGTCTCAATCTGAGTTACAGGAATTCCTCACTTGCTTCCAGGCAACATCAGCCTGGCTTCTGGGAAAGCGTGCATCAGCCTCCACTGTGTGAAAAGACCACTCTCTGGAGGTCTGGCATTTTCTTTTTTATCTTTTTATCTTTTTTCTTTTTTCTTTTCTTTTCTTTTTCTTTTCTTTTCTTTTCTTTTTTTTTTCTTTTTTTTTTTTTTGGCCTAGCAATTTCAGTGGCCCCTTCAACTGTCTACTGTGGGGCAGTGACTTCACCTGAAAAGGTGGAGCTCTGAGAAGGAATGGCTCTGAACAACAGCTGGTCTGCAGTGGCCCACAGGAGAATTTAGGGAGGGCTGGTGCAGTTAGCACCACACAAGGGGAAAGTCCATCTTCCACTGGCCTTTCGTTCCCTGTGCACCCAGCAGTCCTTGATCCTAGGAGAAGACAGAACAGGCAAGTGTCACTCACATAACTCCAGATATCTCCTGGACCCTCTACTCCTGGAGCTGAGTAAAGCAGCCCATCGGTTCGCTTCTATTACAAAATTCAACTCTACTAGTGTTATCCTTATCTTTCTATCATGCTAATTTTGGACCAAGGGCGCCGTCATGGACTATATTTTTTTCAGCAATTTCAATTTCAAACCCTCTAAGCTAGAAAGAGTATTTGCTCAAGTAAGTATACCTCTCCTTTTCATTTCAGGAAGATTTAGGTAAAAGATTCCAGAGTGCTACCAGTTTCTCTTTTCTTCCAAAACTATAACTCATGTCACAGACGTTGGAGACAAAACTTTTAGCTTCATTTGTGCCACTGCTCCTGGTTACTTACAGATTAAGCTGTGCGCTAGCTAGGACGTGGGGAGAGGACGGGCGGGGGCGGGTGGGGCGGAATCGGCTCAGACAGACATTAGTCAAGGCTGGAAGCACGGAGCCGGCGCTGGCCACATCCTCGGGAGTACTTTTCCATGTGGACGGGAGGAAGAGCTTGTAAGGCACAGCCCCAGGTTACACGGGCTGGCTCCGATTCCACAGGATTTACAAGCCCCGTTACTGGAAAGAGTCTACGGCTCCCCTGGCTCTGTAGTGGCATAGGAAGAGATGTTCACCGGACAGTCAAGAGTTTCTGTTCAATGAGTGAAAGAAAAACGCGTCCTTCCCTGCACAGGGCGGTGAAACCGGCCTTCTGCATCAGCAGGGCCAAAGGGGCGACCACGTCCAGGCTCAGCGTCCCGCCGGAGCCCGCTCGGCTGAGACCGTGACGGACTCGCGGCAGCGGCACGCCGCGCACAGCGGGGGCGCGCAGGCCGCCCCGCCCGGCCGGCCGCCGCGGCGCTGCGTGCGCCTCCCCACGTCGCCGCGACCACTCCTTAAATAGAGTCCGCGCGCGGCGGGCGCCGGCGGCGGCCAATAGCCGGGGCGCGGCGCCCGGCCCCGCCCCCTCGCGCCCCTATAAGCCGCCGGCGGCGCCCGAGCCCGCGGCCCGCGCCCTGCCCGCGCCCGCCGCCGCCCCTCGCCGCCCCTCGCCGCCACCGCGGGCCCGCCGCCGCCGCGCGCCGGTCCGGCCGAGCCGGGGTCCCGCTCTCGCGAGAAGAGCGCCGCCGTAGGGCTGCGGGGCGCCCGGCCCGCCGCGCGGAGATGGGGCGGTGCCAGGCCAGGCCCCCGCTGCTGCGGCTGCTGCTGGCGCTCGCCCTCCGTGCCTGGGGCGCGGGCGCCAGCCCCGAGCAGCCCCCCGGCCTGTCTCCAGGTGAGCCCCCGCGGTCCGCCCGCCCGCCCGCCGGCGCCCGGGCCCAGGTGAGCGGGGCCGCGTGGACCTCCCGATGGCGCCAGCGGCGGTCCCGCGAGAGAGCGGGGCGCCGCCCGCGACCCCGGGCGCCCGGCCCCGAGCGCCGCCGCACGCCCCCGGGAATAGCTTGGGCTTTCCATTCGGCCAGCCCGCCTCCTGCTGCCCCGACCCCGTCCCCTCCGCGCCGGAGTCGCCCCGATCCGCGTCGCGCTGGGCAGCTCCCTCCGTGGCCCGGGCGCGGGGCTTGCGGCATCCCCGACTGACGGCGACGCACAGCCCGGGAAGCAGCCGGCCGCCCTCGGCCCCGCCGGGCCCGGCCCTGGGACGCCCGCGACCCGCAGCCCCGGCGGGCGCGTTCTGCGCTGGGGCGGGGGCAGGCTGGGCCGTCGCTTCGCCCTTTCCCGGCTCTTCCCAAAGCCCGGGCTGCTTCTGGTGTTCGGAAGCCGGAATCGCAGCGAATAGTCTGGTCAAGTTCATGTAAAACAGAAGTTCTCATGTTTAGCCAGAATCGACAGCCGCCCCACGCGCGTGGACCCCCAGCGCACGCTGCCGCGGGGCGCTGCTCAAACCCTGAGGTTTCACGCCTTTGCTGGGCGCTCTTCGACGCTGCTCTTGGCTTTAAAATGACTTTCTCATGTACTTTGTTGTGGTTAGGATCATTTTGGCACTTTTTAAAATTAGTTGAGTGTTTCCTTTTTGACTTTTGCTTGGACTTTATTCTAGAGGAAGGTCAGAAATACTTAAATGTTATGTTCAGAAGGCGGCTTCAGACAGATAGCCCAACTGTTCCCTGTAGCAAGACCATTGCCTTCATCTTTACGTGTTTTTAGGGAATGTAAATGGTCTAAACTGCCGAACCTTCTACATTTCTGTGGAACTCTTCTGTCATTCTGAGAACTTTCACGTTCAAGTGAATTTCTGTTAGTTACAGGATGCTTTTTTTTTTTTTTTAATTCCTGTACGGTATATTGATGGTTTAAAAATGGATGTCTGAGCCCGTGTGGTTCTTGCAAATTTGAACCAAGTTCTGCTATAATTTAAAAGTACTTCTTTTAGCACAATATTTATAAACTAGACAAGTAACTGCTTTCAGATAAGTAGAACTGGGAAAACTGGAAACCAAAAAAATCTTCTCTAGAAAAACTTTTTTTTTTTTTTTCCTGAAACACCCAGGGAAACTTTTATTGGGAAATAAAAAGTCCTCAAAGGGCTTTGCTGTTTTTAGAGGGGACTGTTCAGCATATTTCTTTCCGGCTCATTATCAACCCCCCCCCCCCCCCCCCCCAACTCCCCTTAACAGAAGGTGTCTGTGTCTGGTTGTCTGTAATTTTGCAGTATTATCAGTTGCTTCCTTAGGCTGGTTTATACATTTCATAGAGCTGGACATAAACTTTTAATGGAGTATGACATCTGAAAAATGGAATTTCAGATGTGAATGTTTTACAGGGACCCCATGAAACCCACTATTAAAGTCTAAGGACTGATTACTTTCAGTCCGTCGGGATGCGGAAATCAGTCATGTTCTAAATGTGGGAGAAGACTAGTGTACACGAGGTGACCGGTAGTCGCTCCACGCATACCTGTGTAAGGTGTGCCATTCTTAACAGTTATGTGATAAGCTGATGAATACACAAGATACATTGGTAAGGTGACTAGCTTCATGGACAGAGGGCTATTTTATACCTTAAATATTACAACTAAATCTTGCTACATAAATAGCATGCTCTTAGGACTCTTAAGTTACACAGATGAACATGAGATCTTTAAAAAGAGTGTTTATCATCTCTGCAGCTATGTGTGTCACCATGTCCCATTAGCTACTAATAAATGCATTAAATCAAAATTTCTTGACTTTGTTTTGGGGGCTGGCTATGTAGTGAGGGATGCAAAGCAGTCTCCTTGGTGAGCCTGTAATGCCCACCTCCAGATATGAGGAAAAAAAAAAAACTCTAAAGTAAATATGGCCAAATACCTCCTCATGGGATGAATTGCTCAAGTTTGAGAATCAGCAGATTACAAAAATCCATGTGTGTTTGAAGCGATGTGCCACGGAATAACAAAGCAGCCCCCAACCCCCATCTTTCTGAAATGAGTTCTCCCTATGCCTCCAGGTTGCCCAGGCTGATTTTGAACTCCTTGGCTCCACTTTTCCTCAGCCTCAGTTTCTGCTGTCTCCTCCCCTCCTCTCCTTTCCCCTCTTCTCTGTCTTCTTTCCTCCTTTTTCTTTTTCTCTCCATCTCTCTTGAACATATTTATAGTGATTGTTCATTTTTTCACCACTATAATAAGTAATGTGCTGTTGGAATCACTTTTATCAACTTTGGGAATGTAATTTTCCCCAACCTGGGTGCTGTGACCTGGGCAGAGCTGAAGACACTCCTGTTTGTTGGATTTCCTGGGTTCTGTTTTGAGCTGTGTGTTTCTCTTTGGGTTGTCATTTTATTCTTAGCATGGAGACAATCTGAGCAAGATTCAGTTAAAAGCAATTATTTTCTCTTAGAATCATTCACTGGGCTTCTGTCTGAGCACTCTGTCCTTATGGGAGCTTTCCCAGGCAACCTGTCCTCATCAGTGTCAGTGAGGTTCATAACTTGACTCATCTTTCCTCCACCAGCTGCCTTATAAATGAGAGTAGTAGGGATGTGTGTTTTCTTGCCAAGTCTTTGCAACCAGGTTTCCAGACCTGGATCAAAATCTGTGTGTGCTTTCTGAGGCTCCTTGTCTATTTTATGATCTAAATTGGGCAGAAACCAAGTTTTGGGAAAAAACGAAGGAAATGTTTGCAGATGTTTTTGTTAAGACTGGTATTTTTTCACCACATTCATTTATGAGCTCTTTAATTTACTGTGGTACAGTCAAGAAGGAAAGGGAAGGTTTGTTCCTATCTCCTGAGGCAAACTAGCAATTTTCGGGGTGGAGAGGAAAATGGTAGTGCCCTGGAGAGAAAGTGCTGGAAGGGAAAGAGAGAAGCTGGTCCTCTGTGTACTTTCTCTGCCTGTTTTTGAGATTCACTCATTGTTTAGTTCCAGAGCCTCAGGAATTCTCCTTAGTGTCTTTTGTTTAGTTTTGCTTCTTTCTAAGTTCCTAGTGCACTTAGTATATACAGATCAAGCTTTGTAATAGGTGTTTATGTTTAATAGATTATAAATTCTTTGGAGCAAAGATGGAGTTTTATTCATTTTTGCGCACTTCACAAAGTCTGTCGTGTTCTTTTGCCATGAAGGTATTCTCGGTTTATGTGTGCTGAGCTTAAGGAGCTTTAAGGGCTTTGTTAAGGGCTAAGAAAAGTGGCATGCAATCAGTGACATTGCTAGTTGCTCGTCTAGTACTTTAGGTAACCCTGCCAGTCCTCATTTCCCTCCTAGGAGAACCCATGCATGACCAAGGCCTAGCGACTTAGCAGTGAAAAACCAGGCAGTTCTGAGCTGCCATTGGAGAATTTTCCTCAGTTTATGTTGTCCCCTCTACCCACCTTGATCTTAGGTGGCACCTTGACCTTTGCCTTCAAGTGGTTACATATGATAACCCCTTTTTGCTGGTGGTGAAGTGGAAATTCAGGATGTTTCATAATTTGCACAAGATCACGGAGCTGGGATGTAGTCGAAGAAGGGCCTGGGCCCTGCCTTCATGCCGTTCTCCATGTCTTTCCTGACCTCAGTATTGTTCTGTTGAGCTTTTGGACAACAAGAAGAACACAAACTGAGCATCAGTGGCTTAGAGTACCTTGTGAAAGGAAAATACTTAATTTGAAGTTTTGTGTGGAGATAGGGGAAAGGGATAGTCCAAAAAAAAAAAAAAAAAAAAAAAAAAAAAAAAAAAAAAAAAAAAAAAAAAAAAAAAAAAAAAAAAAAAAAAAAAAAAAAAAAAAAAAAAAAGAAAAGAAAAGAAAAGAAAAAAAAAAAAGCCATACCCTAGACTGAGGAGCAAACTTTTTCCATTTAGTAGTACTGGAGATTGAGCACAGCGCCTTCCCGCTGAAGTAATCCCCAGCCTCTTTGTTTATTTGAGACAGATTGTCACTGAGTTGCTAAATTGCCTAGGCTGAGCTGGAACTTACAATTCTCCTGCCTCTGTCTCCTAAAATGCTGGGATGATAGGCCTGTGCTGCTAGCCTGGCTACCTGTTTTTATAGAGCTTCTTGCTTCACAAAAGTTTTTACATCTTAGAATGGTTGGGAAATATCAAAAGGAAATTAATATATTATGATGTGAAAATTACATGAAAGTAAAGTTTTATTGGCTCCTAACCACACTCAAAGTCTAAAGTATTTACTATTTTGCCCCATACAGACAGACTGAACTACCCTTTGCCTTAGGAGATGACATTCCCAGTTAAGCTGCGGCTCATTCAGATTTGCTGCTCTGTTGGAAAGAGCAAGGTTTTGGACAGTAGCAGCTGGCTCCGAGCATGCCAGAGGCCTGTTTTTCATTTCAGACATTGCCAGGAATTCTTATGTTGGTCTAAAGTCACACATAGAGCTTCTCTGTTGTGTCTTTTGTAACACGGCACTTGAAGCTAACTAGATACATCCTTTTAGTATTAAATAGTGTCTTCATGATGAAAAAGGAGTAGTTTACTGTCTTGGTTACTTTGGAAGTGAGGTGAGAATTTCAGGATTTATGTATATTCCACACACCTGTAGAGACATGGTTATGAATTTGCGGGTTAGTTCCTTGGAGAAAAGAGTTAGCATTTGTCACACAGCACTTTTTTTTTTTTTTCCCTTCTTAACCTGGTACTCTATATCAGACTGAATTGAGAAAAGGTTAGCTTTTATACATTGTACTGTTTGGTTTACACTTTACTCATTTGCTTTACTTGGAGTGCTTGCCCTCATTAAATCCATTTTTACAGAATTAATTTACAAAGCTATTGAGATTGTAATTAATTAAAAGATAGCTGTTCAGAATCATAGACTTATAAGCAACTTGTTATTTGTTGTCTTTATATGATGCTTATGTGTTGAAATCTGTGTTTGGTAATGACGCTGCATAAGATGGTACGGCACAATATTCCTTAACATTTTTGACATCAGTGGTCTGTTTAGTTGAACACCGTTCTCCCAAGGGTCGGGCAAGGGAGGGCCTTGTTATTCAGAAGGTTGTGGCTTTGAATGGGGAGCTGCAGCAGAAGGGGAGCAGGAAGCTTGTCTCTACCTTGGGTCTATCAGCTGCTGACAGGAGGTGGAGCTCCCCACTCATTTATTCCTGTGGCAAGGTCCTGCCAAGGCCCTAGGCGGTTGGGTTGGAGTCCCCTGGTACAGTGCCCCAGCAGCAGCAAGGTCCTTCCAGGGCCCTAGGCGGTGGGTTGGAGACCTCTGGTACAGTGCCCTAGCAGCAGCAAGGTCCTTCCAAGGCCCCCAGGAGGTTGGATTGGAGTCCCCTGGTACAGTGCCCCAGTAATGGCAAGGACCTTCCAAGGCCCCGGCAGGGTAGGGACCATTGATTCAGAGCTGCTGCACTGATTACTAGCTTCCTAACTGAGCCACTAACATACTGCTTATCCTTAGAGTACTGTTTGTAATTTGTATTAACTTACATATTTCTCCTAGAATAACTTAAAAAAATTCAAAGAGCAGAAAAATTAACTTTTATACAGAGGGCTGATTTTTTATCATATACTTTCTTTGATGTTAATAAAAGGGATTTACTTTTGTTAATGATTGTCGGCTAGCTTTTAAAATATAAACCTTATTTAATCAGACTAGAGCATTTACATATTTAGTTTTCCAGCCTGCATTATTTTAACAGCATATTGTAGCAGCTTTAGAAAAATCAGTCATTTAAAAAAATATCCGTTGTTCTATGAATATAACCTTCTACCCTAATTGAATTTATTTCTTAAGGAATTTAAGATTGAGAAAGTGCTTAATTCATTAGTATGGAAATACATTTTAAGTTTTGCTGCAAGAAATTTGGTTTAAAATTTCCTTTGTGTAGGTTTAGAAATAGATCCTGCCTATAAGTAAGTGGACAGTCTTTGCTTTGCTTTTTATTTTAAGCTCAGTCAACCATGATATCTTTTCTCTCTTCTTTATTATTGTTACTCTCCTTACAAAAGTATCGGTTTCTATGAAAGTTTTTGAGTAACAGGGACACTCCCCAGGTACTAACATGATGGAATGACAGAGTCAGCCATATCACACTGTTCTACTTCTAGGCTGAGGGTTTTGTTTCTGAAGTACCACTGTATTTATAATCAAAAATTTTGCTAAAAATGAAAAAAAATTAAACTTGAATACAATTCCATGTATATGATTTTACGAGTTTCAGTGAACACACAGGTAAAGTGACAGACTATCAACAAAGGTGATTAGGAAGTGAATCTGACAAACAAGGGCAAGTTTCTAAAATAGACCACCGTTAAGTCTCATTTGTTACATTGGTTGCTTGTAGATTTTAGTACTGTCTTTATTATTTTGGATGTGCAAGGTATCCTGGTGTTCATTATATGTATTAACTAATCTTATTTTCATTTGCTTTCTGGTTCAGGTTAACTTGTTTTAGGATTACATCCATAAGGCCTGAGGAGAGGTAATTAAAGATTTTTTTTTTTTTAATGGAACAAGGGACTTTTAAGCATATGCATTTTTTATTGCCTTTACCACACTCCTGGTTAAACTCATACACTGCAATATACTAAAGAGATGTTGAGTATGCTATAACCATACTATACAGCTTGACCCTTCCATGGGCTCACTGACAAGAAAAAGAGGTACCTGGATCCTGGCATTCTTAGCTTTCTGATACTATGGTGTCATTCTAGTTAGGAGGGGACAAGCCCCAGGATATATTGTGCCATAATAAGTCTCAGTCTTTTATTACTTTGTTTTAATTGGCTTGAAGTTACATTTGTTTTGGGGGCTTGTGGATGCTAGTTACTTATGCATACTGCACGTGTGAACAAAAAGGGAACCGGCTGCGTTTATGTATTTAAAAAGTGGTCTCTACCAGGTTCTTTAAATATGTAAATGTTTTTCCCATTTCTAGCAGTATACTAAACAAATAGTATTTTAAAAACTATGCAGATAGAGAATTTAACTCATTTGTTGGAGGAGGAGGAAAATGGGAAGGGGTGGAATCTAGCTTATGGTTTGCAGGCAAACTAAAATGGCCTCCTTAATTCAGTCTTCTGGGGCAGTTTTGCAGAGATGTTTGCAGAAAGCCACCTGGTTCTTTGGTGGGATTTTTCCAGTCCTGCCCACAGCCGCTCTGAGGCTTCTTGTCCTCTCAGGACCCCCCTTTATGTCTCTGGCAAGGCTGTTCTTTGCTGGTCTCCAGCTGGCACCACAACTCTGACCAGTGTGCCCTGCTCCTCCAGACCCTTAGAAATTTCTGTCGGCTGCGTCTGGAGAAGGACAGTTCTCCTTTTCTTCTGAGTTTAGCTTAGAGAAGGTTGGAATTTTTTAAACAGTGACTTTACTAGGTAACCAAGAGTAAAACAAAACAAAACCCCAAATTGGAAAATCACCAAAGCAAAGAAGTGAACAAACTTACAAAGGAGACAGTCAGAGGTCTTGCCCTGGGTGTCGTTACATCCCCCCACTCTTGGCAGGCTCTGGGGGTTCATAAATTCTCAGTCCTTGCCCCAGCTTCACTGTCTACGTTTTCACTTCCTTACTATGTGGACAGCAGTTCCTTATGGTTGGAGCCCATAAGGTCCATGAGCAGAGAAGGTGTTACTAAATGGTCTGTGTATATTTTTAGTTTCTTGGGGATATATTAACGTAAAAATAGTCCCCAGGCATTTTGTTTTCATCAGTAGCCCATGCCTTTTTTATTGCTTAAATTTTGGTTTTGAGTAGTATTTTGCAATTACTTTTATGAGCCTGTGTACTTTAACAAATACACATTTATTTAATTAACTAAACTTTAAAAATTATCCAGATACTTTTTTTTTTTCCTGGAGGCAGTTAATAGTATTATAACTTCTTAGGCGCAAAATCATGCAAAAATAACACCCAGAAATACCCATCTGAAATGTGGTGATTAATATTTCTTATTTTGAGTCAGAGGAAGTGGCACATATTTATGATTCTAGCACTTGGGAAGCTGAGGCAGGAGAGTCACAGCTCAAGTCTTGCTGGGGCAACTTACTGAGACTTTAAGATTAAAAAAAAAAAGAAAAGAAAAGAAAACATGGGGGGAGGGATGTAACTTAGCAGTATAGCAAATCTGAGTTCAATCCCCGGTGCCACCAAAAAAAACAAAACAAAACAAAACAAAACAACAACAACAAAAAAAGTTCAGTATTTGAGTATTTACTGAGTGATTAGTTTCCGTTCTCTCATTTTGTCTTGAGGGAAAATGGAAAAGCAAAACAGGGCAACAAACAAAAAGGTTCTTGGTTCAGTTCTCATTCCACAGTGAAACTGGATGATTCTTAACAGGAAAGTAAGGCATAGATGAAGGGGAGGGCTCAGAGATGCTCTTCCGATGAAGCTGGAGCGAGAGGACAGGCTGGCAGGAAGCCCACTGCGAATTCGTTTGTTAGGTCAAAGGAAGCATAGCTACTTTATGAGGGTGGTGGTGGGGATCTCTTGTTTATATGAAGCTGTTTTCTTTTGAGAAGAATTAAATACTCTTTAGTACATTTAAATATTATAAGCTGTTTTAAATAATAACTTCGAATTCTTCTATTCCTCCCTCAGGTTGCATAGATTAAGAAAAATGATATTCTTAACTCTTCAGAAGTTAAATTTTTTTGATATATACTATTCAAAAATTGAAAACCTGTCTTAATTATTACTGAAGTAGTTATCAGATCACCTACAGATACCTTTTAGATTTATTAAATATTTTAAAAATATGACATTTAGTAGACTAGAACCAACCACAATTAATAAGAAGGAAATCAGTCATATTTTATATAAATTTACAGGTGAAAAAATGTAGTGCATATGGATATATGTGTACACACATGTATTTGCCAGTCACAGAGGTCTGTTACTAAGCCTTAGAATGGAACAGAAAATATGAATGCTGTGGAGTTTTCTTCTTTAATATATAGCTAATGTTATGACTGTATATGTCCATGTATGTTTGTACCTCTAAAATTACGTTAGTTTCAGATTTATTGCTTGGAGGGGATGGTTTTGTCCAGTACTTTCTTTCTTTTTCTGGCTACTTTTCCCGAGGGAAACAGTTCAAAACAGAGTAATTGGAGAAGAAAGATTGTAACAGAATTTTAAAAACACATACAGTTTTTACTTTTTCAAGTGTAAGATTACCAACAATCCCAGAAGCAATTATGTCGAATATTGTTTGTGGGAATTAGCCATAGTTTATTGAATAAGTAAATAAACTTTAGCAAGGTTTTCTTCTGTACAGTATATTAATAAAATGTTAGTTTATTAAAAAGATACATCTTTGCATTCCTATTTAATATGCACTTGATATTTCTACATTTGTTGAGCATGAACATACTTTTTCATTGGTTGTAAAATCCTGAACAGGCAGGTTGTCTTCTTTCTAGAAGTCATTAAATGGTTCTGTTATACTAGTAACTCCATAGTTTATAGCTAAGTGGATTGGGTGATATTTTTCAATTTGGGGTAAAAGTAAGAACTACATATACAAACTTAGTAAATATTCATGTGCCGCATAAGCACACACACTCACATGCATACACACACCAAATAGATCTATCATAGATTCAAGGATCTTTTTTATAGATGTCGGCATATTTGGTTTGTATAAAGTACCACTGAAAGAATCACGTGTGAAGGAGATAGATGATGGAGTGGAGGAGAGTAGAGAAAATTGCTTCCAGTTGTGGGAAAAAATTACAAGTATGTTATTTGGATGGTTTCAAACAATTAAGAAAAAATTGATGAAGCAGTGATTGTCAGCCATAGGGTTGGCGCACACCTGTAATCCCTGCTCTTGGGAAGCGAGATGGCAGGTCTGCAAATTTCAGCCTAGACTGGACAACTCACAAAAAAGTTAAACAAAAAACCAAACCGGAGCAAAATTATAAGGAGCTGGGAATGTAGCTCAGTGTGAAGGTTTTCAGGTTGGCAGGTTTTGGACAAAAGGATTATGCTTATATAAAATTGAACACCCAGTTCTCCCCTATGTAGAAATGTGGTTTGATGAGTTTCTTCATAAGATTTTATCTAAATTATGGTAATTGATGTTGTAGCATTTAATATTAAACAACAAGTGGAATATCCAGATATTTTTAGAGAAAAATGTAGGCTGTCAATGAATTATGGAAGTAAGTTTTCCAGCAGAACCCTAAGGAAATAAACAATGCATTTAATGGCGCAGATGTATTCTCCTTGGTGATGTTCTTTGATTACTCAAATTCAAGACTTTAAAGTGATTTTTCCTCTTTCTTCAGGTTTATTCTTGATACTTAACTGTGTTGTTTCACTTCTTATTTATCTATAATAAAATGTATGTATATGTAAATAGATACACATAGGTATAAGCATTCATTCATTCACATATATATCATTAGATATCAAAGACAAGGACTTCTTAAACAATGCAGTACCATTATCACACTCAAACAGAAATTTCTTACTGTCACCTCATACCTTTTCAAATTCACTTTTGCAGACTTTTCTCAAAAAATGCCTTTTTACAGTTTGTTTGATCAGGATTGCTTTTCCTAAACATTTCTCTAAGCTGTCGCCACCTTAGTCTAGGCCTCAGGACTCTGGCAACCTAGGAGGCCAACTCAAATAGTGTATTTCTGAAAACTCAATTTATATGTTTTCAAAAGCTCAGCCTGGGCAACCTAGTGACTAAGTGCCCTGCCTCAAAATCAAAAATAAGAAAAAAAATGGCTGGTGTTATGGTTTGGATCTGGAGTGTCCCTCAAAGGCGTCATGTATGTATGGATGCTGAGTACTGTTGGGAGGTGGGACCTGGCTAGAAGAGGAGGAGGCTTGAGGCCTGACATGAGGGGCTGGCTCTGCCCTTCTTCTCTCATGCTGCCATGCTGTTAGAAGCTGTCTGTCTGGCTCTGGCCGTTTCTGCCATTTCCCCTTGCCTACCTGTGAATGGGTTGTGACCTTCTTAAACTGTGAGCTAAAATAAAACTTTCCCCCCTAAGTTTTGGATGTTGGGTATTCTGTCCCAGCAATAAGAAAGTAACTAAGACAGTGGAGATGTACCTCACATGGAGGCCCTGGGCTAAGTTCCTAGTATCATAAAACAAACAAACAAACAAACAAACCAACAAACAACAACAAAAAAAACCAGACAAATAGATACACATAACATGCACACACATACATATACATATGTGCTCGCACAGAAACTTTACTGATGTGTTGTGGTTACAAAAAAGGTGGATGTGGAATCTCTGGACTTGCTTTTCTACTGAGCAACAGGAGCTGGCTGCCTCTGAGGACTCTCATTATCTGTAGTACTTAGTTAGGCATTTTAGATCCCTCCTGGTCCCCAGAGACCCCACTAGATCCTTCAGTAATGTGTTTGGAATCCCTGGTTTAAGCATACGTAGTCATTGACATAATTGTAAGGCTTCTTAAATGGTCTTGCCCTGTGCTGTTTCGGGTGCAGGCTCCCTTACTCAGGGTGATGTCCCCTTCCGAGGTTATCTGGTTGTGTCTGGAGCCATTTTGCTTGCTGTGAGTAGTCAGGGTGTTGCTAAAACATCTTAGCATACACAGCATGCCTCTCTGTAAGAAGTAATAACCTGCCTCCAAATGCCAGTGGTGCTGAAGCTGAGAAACTCTGGTCCAGTCTGAAGGTCCAGTGTTGGGTTTTACTGCCTGGCTTTTCATGCTTGCTGTGTTCAGTATGTGTCATTCTTGCGGAGCTTGCTGTTGATATTGGATATATCGCTGTGCTAGTTTTATTTTTCTCTAGATACCCTTGGTTGTTACTCATTCACCTCTTCTTTTTTGGTCATATTCCTGGTGTTCTTGACTGGCTTGCTACTTATCATTTTTAGAGCCTGTGTTTAGTGCATTCAGGAAACAATTGTTGGTAACATTTTGTTATGCTATTTTCCAGAAATAAAGAGATGATTTCTTTTTCTCTTTCTTCACTCTTGGTCTTGTTTTTTCCCTTTTTTCTTTTTTGCAGTACTGGAGATCAAGCCTGGGACTTCACCCTTGTTAGGAAAGTGCTGTGCCACTGAGTCATATTCTCAGCTGGAAGATTTCTTACAGATGTATTTTAACACTTTCCCTCACGATTCCTACTTCTCTAATCCAAGTAACTGAAATCTAGAGACATTAAGTGGGATAGCCCGTGTTTTATGTTTTTTTTTTTTTGTTTCCCCCTTCCTGCTGAACTCCTCTAGTATTTATTTGCTAATGTATAATTCACTTTTTAATTTGTTATATAACGAGTTATACTGAGTCTTTTGGGGTGAATTACTGTCATATTCTTAGATACATTTTAACCAATGAGGGGACAGAAACTGAATTGCTAATCTTCGCAACTCAAAGGCTTTGGAAGGTCTTTGGCTATTGGCCTTGCAGAGGTCACTCTACTTATAAATAAGAGAGAAAAGAGCACCTGTATTGGTCAAGGTTCTTTTTAGTAAAAAGAATTAATTTTAAGTATGTTGAGAAAGGGAAATTTTAACAAAAGCCATTATGAACTTACACCTTTACTGGGAAGGCTGGAGGAGTGGACTTTGTGTGAGTCTCCCACAGGGGTATCCAGAACATTCAAGAGAGCTGAGTGTAACAAGGGCCTTCTGCTTCTGTTCAGGTTAGAGTGTATCAGCAGGCTGCCTAGGACAGCGCAGCTCACGATATGCTACTATACTTATCCGGGATTAGGGAGTTGTGTTTGCTGGCTTCTTCCCTCCATGATCTCGATGAGCAGATGCTAGGGTGTGGAATTCATCACTACCTCTGTGGGTTGTTTGTGCTTCTGTCTTCCTCTGTCTCCACCTTCCTCCTCAGCTGTCACTTTTAAAAACAATATATATATATATATTTACTCTCATAGGAATAGGTCTGATAGGAGGGAATTAATTATCAAGACACATAACACCAAAAGAGTTGGGGAAATACATCTTTAGTATTTGATTTTTCCATGACATATTTTCAGTAATTGTTCATTCTTGAAACTTGACAAGTCCTTCAGTAATTGTTGAATTCTGCAGGTAAGTCTTTAACAGTAGGGGCCTGAGTATGGGCTCAGCATTAGAAAAAAGGCTTGCTGTACTTATTAACACAGGACTGTGTTATAAAATTGTAATTGTAATTCAATGCTTTGTCAAGTTTGAAAAGAAGAAACTACTGAAGAAAGTCATGGAAAAAATAAAACTGTAAAATAGATATAACTAGGTGAAATAAATTTGTGTTTCTCTATCCACCCCTTTTTAGGCCTGTAGACCATAATTCATGTAAGGGACAGTGTAAAATAGCTGATTACAATTTTGAAGTGTTTACTTGACTTTCAGCTGTTATTCATTTTTTTATTTCCTCATGTTGCCAGTGTTTACAGCAACCTATTGATGTTCAGTAAATATGTGTCTGACTAAAGTTACTTTTCTGAGAGGAAACCAGTGGAGCTTTCTCAAAGTTTTTGGAATTTGAGAAGGTCAAGAGAAAAAAAAAAAAAAAACCCTCTGGCTCACGTAGGAAGGAAAGATTTAATTTGACTCACCCCTTTAAATCTTCATGAAAGCAAAAGTACGAAAGAAAAGCCCGAGTTCCACCATAACTACATTTTGTAATTCTAGATTTATTTTTAATGGTTTTTATTTGAAAGTTTAGTGTTCATGTAACGGCTTTGAACTTTTGTCGTTTCTTTGCTTGTAGGGCAAATGATTGATATAAATATGCTCCTGGTTAAAATTCCTCTTTCGTGGGGCTTATCACGTTACAAAGGTACTCTAGAGAGTCTACAGAGGAGTCTCTGCATTAAAAGAACAATTTGAGTGTTTCTTACATTACTTGGAGCTGGGACATGCAAATGGCATTTAGTTTGTTTTGAATTTTTTAGGTTTCCCAACTATTTATAACATTTTCAAAATTTTATTTGTTTTGCTTATTGTTAGTAAAAAAAAAAAAAAAATCCAAGTGGTAAGTAGATAAACTTGAATGTCGATGTGAACAAATGAACAACACTAGATTGAGAATAAATGGATTATGTTGATATGCTTATATACATTTTTAAATTTTTATATTAAAACTTTTAACTGATACATAGACCTATGAATATGATTCATATTTATGGGATACGATGTAATATTTTACTATAGAAAGTCAGGTTAAGGATGTATATTTCCTCAAACATTTATCATTTCTTTATAGTGGAAACTTTCAAAATCTAGTCTTTTTTTTAGCATTTTGAACACATAGTACTTGTTATCTATAATCACCCAGCTGTACAGTGGCATACTAGAACTACTGTTTAACTATAGCCTAGCGTCCATTGACCTACCATTCCTTGCCCCTCCCTTACACCTGGTCTGTTTGCTCTTTGGTAAATACCATTCAGTGTTTAACTTCTGTGAGATCAACTTCTTTACTTTTTATTATTTATTTATTTGCAGTGGTGGGGATTGAACC
The DNA here is from genome assembly GCA_004027205.1 of Ctenodactylus gundi. Lineage (NCBI taxonomy): Eukaryota > Metazoa > Chordata > Mammalia > Rodentia > Ctenodactylidae > Ctenodactylus > Ctenodactylus gundi. The sequence continues at coordinate 226,187 of PVKB01001806.1, forward strand.
AAGGATCTTGTGCTTACTAGGCAAGCATTCTTCTACTGAATTACATCCCTGTCCCCAGGATCAGCTTCTTTAGATTCCACATATAAATGAAACCATGAGATACTTGTCTTTCTGCACCTAACTTATTTCCCTTCATGTAATGATTTCCAGTTCTACTCATGTCCTTGCAGATGACATGCCTCTGTTATTTTTATGGCTGAGTATTATTCTCCTGTGCATACGTAACATTTTGTTTGTCCATTTAATGTATTAAAGATTGAAATGTAAGGCCTTTGTTAGTTAATAAGCTGCTATGGCACTTCCAGTCTTGCAGTTTTGTGTGCATATATTTGTGCGGGGGAGTTTAAAAGTATGTTCCTAAATGTTTTATTTTTATAAAGGGAAAATTAAATCTTTAGAGAAGTTAGACTTACTTGGATGACATGTACAAAATATGTATAATATGTGGGCTTTTCTTTTTTTGTGGGGGAGCTTTTTTCTGTATGTTGTTGTGAACATTCTAATAAGAAATCACAGAGCTCTTGTAAGAATATTGAAGTACCAGTAGGATCAGCAAAACTATAACATTTAAAGAAGATGGTATAGCTTCAGTTAAAATTACATTTTTAGTTGCAATGATTTTGCATGCTTACAAAGGGAAGTAAGAAGAATATTTTAAATTAGTCAGTTAGTAAGTAATGTAGAGGTCCTGGTAGTATTTTTGCTATTTGTGTATTTTCACCGTGATTTATTTATAAAATCAGCATGCACGTATGTATTGGCAAGCAGAAGAGGCAATTTTGGGTTCTGCATTACTTACGAATCACTACATATAAGAAGCATTTTTCTTAGTGTTTTATCCTCAAGTCATGACTTTTAAGTAATATTTTAGAATCTGTCATGCATGGTATGTGTATAGGCATTATCCTACTCTTGAATATATGAATTGCTTGCTATATTGCACTAATAGAAATGACATTGTGCAGATATTTACAATAAGTTTTGGTTCCCATTCTTAATTTTACTCATTTTTACTTAAATTTTATTCAATAAAATTAAATCAGGAGTCTGAGTTCTTTTATATCTCTTGTTGAAGATTACCTAGATGCTTTCCAAAAAGTTGTATTGATTGTAATCCTCCTTACCCACATATACAAGGTGGTCTATTGTCTGGAATGTCTGACATTATTTATGTAATATATATAGATGCTTTTTGAAACAAGGTCTTGCTTTCTGTGGTCTAAGCTTGTTCTGAACTCATAATGTAGCCCAGGCTAGCCTTAAACTCATGGCAGTCCTCCTTCGTTAGCCCTCCAGAGTGCTAGGATTACAGATGCGTGCCATCACACCCAGCTGGTCTTTGTGTGGTGCTGGGAAATTGAACCCAGGGCCATGGAAATTGAACCCATGCTAGATAAAAACTTCAACCACTGATCTACACCTTTAGCTCCAATATGGATGCTTATTTATTTATTTATTTTTTTTTACACTGCTGTTTCCTCTGAGTTGCTTATTCATTACAATGGAGGGTACATTCTGGTAGGATGAAAAAAGTACACTAGACAAATGTATTTGATTAATGTATATCCAAAGAAGAAAAGCAAAAATTGATTAGCAGCTCAGTGATAAGGAAATATCATCTTAGGTACTGTTTTCAAGGAAAGCTTTACATATTTAGTAAGCTGTTTATATCTAGGTTCTTTGTAATAGAGAATGAGGAAGGGATTGTTTCCAGCAGATTAAAGTTGCAGTCAGCAGAAACCTCAAATGGTGCTGCCCTGAGCTGTGGTGAGTGCATGGTTGTTAATTGGAAAGAGGAGATCAGATTGACAGGACCAGGTAACTTAAGGACTTGGACATGGAGGTAAGGGGTAATGATTTTATTGAGAGCAAGATGGAAACCACAGAAACATTTTGGGAAGAGATATTTTTCTATCAATTAGCATACTATGTTTTCTGCACATATGGTGGTGAATATGGTCAGGCTAGATCTCAAACTGTGATCTCCTCTGGCCCCTCTGCTAGGCAGCGTGTGCAGCTTAAATGTTAAATGATGTGTGTTGTGGCCCTATATTGATTCAGTTATAGCTGTACCATTTTGATTGTAGTGTAAAGGATAAATTGACAAAGCACAGAGGTGAATGCAGATGCAGGGAGAGCCGAGAAGATGTTTTCAATAGTGCAGGGAGGAGAAGATGGTTGCCAGATTTAGGCCAGTGACGTCCTAGGGTGAGTAGAAGAGACTGGATTCGTGATGCTGGTAGAATTTGCCGACAGGTTAGATGGGGGATGAGAGAGTAACACAGAAGTGGAGAATAACTCTCCAAAGTTTGTACATAAAATATGTTAAAAAATTAATTTTGCCTAAATCTTCATCCCCTAGAAATATGTTGTATGTGCCCTAATTTGTATTTTCACATTTATGTGAGCTGAAATTTTTTGAGGGACTTTGGTGACTATTTTACTGTTATTTTAATAATTGCTTTTGTTATTAAATTGTATCTTTTTGTGTCTATGGTGTAATCTAAGCAGCTATTCAGTAGAGTGCTAGTGCTGGACAACGGACCTGTAGCACTGGATATTTGCAGGGGAAGCTGGAGTGTTAGCTTCTAGGAAGAAGGCCAGAACAGCTGCTGTGGCTCACTGAGTTGTGAGTTTGGACGAGAACACTCTGTGGAGTGTTAGTTGTAATGCTGAAAAATTACAGAGCCTCTTGAAACACATTTTGAAGTTTATAGAAATTGTCAGATTACCAAAGCAAAGATGGGAACAAATGGACAAATGGAGGGTGGAGGGAATCTGGCTGTGCGACTCTTAAGATCAGTGCTGTTGCAGAGTTCCTGGGCCAGCTCTGGCTTGTACCAAAGCATGAAGTATATTTGATTTGGCAGGAGATTGGAATGTGCTGATGCTGCTCCCTTTATAATCTGGTGCAGTTTCTTCATCTAAGAGCTTTATCTCAAGATTTGCTTTTTACTGTCTGTTATTTACTGTGATTAAGTTATGTTGAAAGGTAGGCACTGAAAGATTCATGTGCTTAAATTTTGTTTAAGAACCAGACTGAGAAATTTATGTGCATGTAAAATACTCTCTGCCACGATCCCTGCAGTTCAGTGTGAAAACTAATCTTGTAATATAGGATGTTAGGGTTCTCTAGTTAGGGAATTCCATACTTTGCATAAAAATGAACTTACCTTCTAGTTGTAAATGAAACTCTAGTAATGTTGATAAGCACTGTACTTCACTTTTTAGAAAACAGATGAAATGGGAAAATAACTAGAAAAAGAGTCTGAGAATGAATAGGCCAAGAGCTGGAAAAAATACAGATCAGTGTCATGAGGGAATAGATTAAAACAGCTGGACAATGAGTTTGGCACTAAAAAATCTTTGCAAACATAAACAAAGAAACCTGTTGAATTACACAATTTTCTATGTACTGAAAAAAGAAAACTATTTGTATTGATGTAGGATTTTTTTTTTTTTTGGTGATGAAAATCTGGAGGGGAAAATGATTCTCTGTAAAAGGATGGTAAATAATAGTAGATAATAGCATCTTTTTTTTAAAGAGATACTTGCAAAGGTATGAACATTTTCATCATTTTGAAAGTAAAACAGTGTTTGAAAGGATAGTGTGTTGCTTTTCTGACAGCAACATTTGATCAAAATTGTTACCAACCCAGTGTTACCAATGAAGATGAGAAATACACAGCAAAGAGAAGGAGCCATAGGACATTGAAACTGCTGGTGTAATATAAACACATGCTCTTCCCTCAGGTCTCATTTATAGTATAAATTCCTCAGATTTCATTCCTGATCTCCCAATTTAAAGGGGGGTCTAATGTACAAATCTTTCATCTCTTCTTTCTTAATTTCTTCTTGGCATTTACCACCATTTCCACTTGTACTCATTTGTGCAAATATTTTCTTACTCTGTCTTATTTCCACTATATTGTAACATCTTTGAAGACAGAGATCGATCCTTTCAACAGTATCCATGGCAAGACATTTTTCTTTCCAGAAATTTTTTTCTGTGTGCCTACTATGTGTGAACCAGGAATTTATAATGCATTGAGTTTAAGCTCTTAATGCTTTATTTATGGTTGTATCTCTAGTTGTGAAAAGCAGTGTCTGTTGCACATTGAGCATCTATAATGATTTGTTGAAAGCATATAGAGGAAATTCCACTGTAGTTCATTGTCAGGGCCCTGGGGTGGAGGGAAGTGAGGGCTTTAGTTGAGGCTCATATATTTCTCATGTGGCCGAGGATCCTTTTCCCTGGTCACAGAGACTGGAATTTCCACATGTCCCCACTCTTGTGGTACTTCCTTGGTGCACACGAGTTTCTCTGTGATCACAATGGTTTTTCATTCTTAAAAGAGAAGGAAAAGTCTAGCCCAGAGAGTTTGAGTTATTAATAGATCTGGGATAGACCCATAGGCATCAGTTTAAAAAAAAATTCTTGAGGCGTCTGTGTTATGCTTACCAAGTTTAAAATTATATCCTAATAGAAGAAGAGTATGGTATTTGTATGTATAACATTCTCTGTTCTTCAAGTATCACTTGCTGTATATTGGCAGACTAGTTTGTAGATAGGGTGTGTGTGTTATTTTTCTCTAAGAGGTTTGAATTTTTCTTCTGCCATTGTAGTTATCAAAGCAATGTAATTTCTTTTTTAAAAACCAAATGCCATGGAAGCCTGAGATATTTTTCAAAGTTTTTGCCTGGAAATGTTTTAGGTCACTCTGACTTTTCTGTCTATAAAAGTGCAGCCATTCTAATGTTAGATTCTTTTTTAAAAGTGCATTTCAAAAGGTATGTGCATTTTGAGGAAGCTGGAGGATAAATCTCTGAAGACTTCATTTGGTAGTGATCAGCTAATTAATGGTGAACATTTATGGAACAGAGCAATTGTAATTTTAATACAGTTAACTTGTGCTCTTGGGCTTTAAGTACACATCAAATTTTTAAAAATATTACTTTTTATGATTCGGGATTGGAGAGCTGTTTGATGACTTATTATGCAGTATGAACGAATGAGCTTCCTGCCTGTCATAATGTAACGTTAGAAAATAATTTAAGGGGTGGTAAGGGAAGAAACATGCTGACCCACTGACGCACGTTAAAATGGAGGCATATTAAATTCAAAGTCTGAAGCCGCATGTGAAAAGTTTTGTCTAAGGAGCTTCCTATCTGTGAAATGGTTCATGGAGTTAGATGTGTTCTGGGAACTGCTGTATGACAGTAAAATTTCAAACAGCCTGGTATTCCACATTCTAACTTCTAAAGTGTTACTACAGCTTTCTCTTCATTCCTGTAGTTTGAAACCTGGCCCTCTCACAAGATTTGCTAAGAGGCTCTGACCCTACGACATACTGCCTAGCTTTCTCGGCCTTCTTTTGAGAGCATTGTTGAAGCTTTCATGACCTTATGATTCTTTTATTTAGTATGCTTGCAGAGTATCACATGGCAATGCATATGTGTAACAGTGGCAAATCCATCCCTCTTGGACTGTGACTGCAGTGACCTCTGGGTGTCTAGATAGCTGTACATCAAGAAAAGAATCCCGGGGAAACATCTTTCTAGGGAGCTCTGTAGAACCAGAGTGACCTGGGGCTCACCTCTCGAATGAAATGTTTAAGGATTTATGCCCTTGATCCTGGGAGTTGGTGTCTTTCTGATTCCCAAGATGACCTCTAGGCCTCTTTCTTGTTAACCCAGTGCAAATTATTTGGCTTCTTTTTAATGGTGCTGATCTCTTTAATAAGGACACTACCCTTGGCTGTGACTTTATGCATGTTTCTTTTCTGGACAAACTGCTAGTTTTTTAAGACTTGCTACTCTGATTTTGGCTCCCAATTCTCACTGTACATCTTGGCAAATGCAGCCAGCAGTAACCATGCCACTGCCTGATTGCTCTGCTGCTTTAAAATTTTCTCTTCTGGATTAATTAGACCATCCCTTGTAAAATCAGCTTCACTCCAAGTGTTAGGAGGTAAGATGTAGCTAAGTTCATTGCTATAATATAACATAAATAACATCTAGTCCAATTCCCAATAGTCCTTATTTCTGTCTGAAGCCTCTGTAGTACATCCTTTCTGTCTTCATTCCTATTAGCATCCTGCTCTTCTGAGCTCCCAGTTGAACACACAATAAGATTCTCCTAAAGCATTTAAAGTTTTTGTAGGCTGTTTTTCCAAGAATTTCTTTCAGACCAGGTACATATAAAGGCTAATGAACTCTATGATCAGGCATAGTCATAACAACACTCCCTAATCTTGGTACCAGATTTCAATATTAGACAGCTTTCTGTCCCGGTAACAAAACAGCTGAAGAAAATTGAAGTAAGATTTATTTTGGCTCATGGCTTCAGAGATTTTAATGAATACTTACTTGGCTCTGTTTTTCTGGACCTTTGGTGAGACAGAACATACGGAACAGAACTGTTTACTTCATAGCAGTTGGGGAGGTTGAGGGGGAGAGAGAGAGAGAGAGAGAGAGAGAGAGAGAGAGAGAGAGAGAGAGAGAGAGAGAGAGAGAGAGAGAGAGAGAGAGAGAGAGAGAGAGAGACACACACACACACACACAGAGAGAGAGAGAGAGAGAGAGAGAGAGAGAGAGAGAGAGAGAGAGAGGGGGGGGGAGAGGACATGTGTTTGTATACATGTGTGTATGTGTCAGAGTCCAGAGAAAAGAGAAAAAAACCACAATGTCCAGGGCCGTGCCCCAAGTTCTCAAGTGGCCTACTTTCACCAACTACCCCACCTCCTAACATTTCTGCTGTGCCCATTACAGACCCCATCTGGGCAGTACATGAGCTTTAGGGGAGCATTCAAGAACCAAATCATAACAGAAAGAAACTAAAGAGGAATCTTTCATGCTTGTATATCTTGTTTGATTCATTTGTAGGTAAATGGACACAACTTGAGGCCATCATGCTTAGTGAAGTGAGTCAGACTCAGAAGATTGAATATCATGTGTTTTCTCTTTTATGAGAGATACGGAGTACAAATAAATAACAAAGTCAAATGGGCGAGATGTTACGAGTCAAGGGGATGAGGAAGGGGGCTGAGGATGAAAAGGGGGAAGGGGAAGAGATTGTGAATTTGATGCGATATATATGTGAGCAAAGTTCTCAATCTCAATATAACCATTGTATATTGCATGTATACATTAATAAAAATAGGGAACAGAAGAAAACGTATGTGCATGTACTAGTTGCCTAATTTGAATGTAATTACGTATTGCAAACATATACTAATAAAATGGTGTGAAATAGTAAAAGAAACTAAACCTTAATTTCAGATTGATTAATAATATAATTTCTCAGAGATGTATTCAAAACTGGGAGATATGTCTGCAGTTGGGAAAATGAAAATCTGTTAGTTGATGTTTAACTCTGTGATACAGACTTTCTTGTTTAGAGTGAAGTTTGGATAATACTGGATGGTTGGCAGGAGATCTTGGTAGCTGTGAGAGTTACCAGTGGGCAAATCTTGAGAGTGGTAGAGGCCATGCAAGACTAAGGCTTCTTCTGAGTGGAAGTGTATGGGGTCCTAATTTTGACACTGGATTATGGCCAGAATTCTAAAGATGAACAGCAGTTACAAAACCGGAATCTGACCATCTCTTCAAAGCATGTGTCATGGCAGGGAAGAGAGTAAAAGATGCTGAGTTACTAAGGAAAGGATACATTTCTGTAGGTAGTTTGAAATTAGAAGAAACCAGATCCTGAGAATAGGGCTGGCCTGTTCTTATGAATAAGGTTAAGTGACCTCTGTTGTGAGTAGTGTGCAAGAAACATTAGTTGCATATACATCAGTAAGGTCAGAGAAGTTACTTTTGGTAGCAGTATATAACAAGACTTTTTTTTTTTTTTTTTTTTTTTTTTTTTTTTTTTTTTTTGCTGGAAGCTATATCTTGTACATTGTATCTTTCAACACTTTAGTGCCTGAATAATAATGGATTGAAACTAAACCTTAGTAACTCTTTATTATGAGTAGTAGTTATTTTAATTATATCAGTAGTTGTTTAATCATATCAGTAGTTGCTTCAATCAAATATATACACATATATTTATTAAATAGCACTAACCTTCTTGATTCTTCTCCTTTAGTTTATAACTTGAATAAATTACACTTCTGCACTCTTACGCTGACTCTGCAGGCTTCGGATTCTCAACTATAGGTACTGAACTACTTCATCCCTACTTGATGGGCCTGGGAGTGATTGTGGGAGCACTGTGAGGCTAGTGACCATGGCGGATGTCCAGCATTGTACTGGGGTCTGGGACAGCTTTCACAATGTTTTGAGGTTAATCACATGCAGACTAGACATTTTGGTCTATTACTTGTCAGTGAGAATAATACAGGTGTGTCTTATTTAACATATGATCTCTTCAGAATTTGAAGTCGCTATTGAAAACTGAGGGAAGAAATAGTAAGGAATAGTAAGGGAGAAAATCAGGCGTTTAGACAGTAAGAAGCTCTTCGAGTCTGGGTCATTATATCTTAGGGAGTTTTTGTGTATGTTAAAGATAAGAGCTTTGTACTTAAATAGCAATAAAGTAAAATTTCTTAAAGATAAATCTTTTTTTCTTTTATTTAGCCTTTCAGAATTTATACTTGGAAATATACAGTAAACTGCAGTTGATTCTGGTTTCTTTTTTTAAATTTCACTCAGGTTGTCTTGTAATCACAATTTAAAGAATGTTTGTTTTGTTGAGACAGTATGATGTTATTTTACCATAGGTTTGTTAATTAAACATAGACTTTAAGAACTTCTTTTTTGGGAATAATGTGGGATGAAGATGTATGTAATAAAGGATATCTATGTAAAAATGCGACTGTACTAAAGTACTAGCAAAAAACATAGAAGAATGATTTTATAATTAAAGCACATGGAAAGTATTTTTTTCATGTATGTGTGAATGTATTTTTGTGGTACTGGAGAATGAGTCTAGGGTCTTCGCACCAAGTACATCCACAGACCATTTTTAGTTTTGATTTTGAAAAAAGGTCTTGCTAAATCTCTAAGTTGCCCAGGCTGAGCTGGAATTTGGGGTTCTCCTGCCTTATCTCTACAGTGTTCAAATTACAGGCCTGTGCCACCTGGTTCATATTGACAGTCTTAAAAGTATAAGCATAAAATCAAGAAGGCAAAGAATTAATGGTGGATAAAAGCAATGCCATAAAAAAGAATTCTGTCTGGTAAAAATCATATATAGTCAAAGTAAAAAATTAGATGGTAAATGGAAATAAGATTTTTCAGCTTAGAAATTCTCCTTGGAATTTGTTTTACAGATACAGTTTTATATATAAGAAATTATGTATGTACATAATTATCTAACTGTGTGGCCTTTATTTTCTTAGGTATAGTTGTGGATTAAAAACCTTAAATGTGTTACTAGTGTGATAGTTAAATTTTAGCTTATTCATAGAATAGAATATTGTGCTGTTGCTGTGTTTCTCCATTTTAAAATATATTGGCTATCTGTAAAGTTAAAAAATAAGGAAAATATAGACTGGAGTAAAGGGTATGCTCTTTAAAGAGTACAAAATATTTGCTTGTATACACATTGGAATATCTCTTAAAACATTTGTCAGAACCAATGTCTTTGTATATCTTGAGGAGAAGTCAGTCAGATATCTGGAAATAAATTTTTTTTACTTTATTATGCAGCTCAAAAGTTAAATTAAAAAGGAGAAATCAGTCACATACGTGAATCTATTTTTAAAATTTAACTCAACATCATGAACACTAGAATGTTTATTATATTTTCTGGGATATACTCTGAAAAACAATAATATATTTTAATAATGTGAGTTTATGACAGTTTTCAATATAAAGTGAAAAAGAAGCTGTTTTTGTGAAGGCTTGTAGTAATTCTATAGAATTGACTTCCTGAAAGCATTTGCATTGAAGTTTGTATTATAAAATTATCTAAAATGCCAATTCCGTGTTTTAGTAGTCTCATACAATAACTCTTTATTGAATGACTGAGTTACCAGAGAAGATGCCATAACATCATCAGGCCAGCAGCAAGGAGGGGCTGCTGCTCAGTTCAGGTGCACTCATTTTAGGCCAGGTAGAGAAGATGGATGATGCTGCCTTTAAATTTTTTTAATACTGTGTTCATAGTAGTGTGGAATCAAAGAGTAAATATTTTACTATACCAAGATGATAACTGAAATTCGAACCTTTCTTCTGTTTCTTCCCATTTTAGGCGCACACCATACTTGAAAATTTCAAGTCTGCTTTTAATTTTTGCATCCCAGATTTGTTTTTCATTTCTTTAGGTTAGACTCCCACAAAGAAGATTTTTATTATTCTGTCATAAGGAAGTAAAGGTTTCCTAGCTCAGGCACCTTCCCTAGAACCTTCTCTTAGAGCATGGCTTGTCTTAGCATAGGTTCAACTGAAGGTATCTTCTGCTCTGGAGCAACTATTCTTATTCCAGTGTGAGTTGACAGGAGTATGTGGTAGCTTTGTTTCTGCTGTTTTTTTTTTTTTTCTGGTTCCTGATTTTACTATTAATACCCTTTGTGTATGGGAAATATTTTTAGTGCTTGTGTAAAATATGAAATAAACAGTAATAGATCAAATGTGTTTCAACAAACTACCAGATTTCTGGCAAGCAGTTCTTAGTCTCTGATAAAGCATATGGCCAACAGATGGTGTACTCCAGTTCATTCACAGTTCCCCTTAGTGCTACATCTTTCTATGTTGAAGGTTGCTGACATCTTTGAACCCTTAGAATTCATCAGACTGAAGTCCATTCTTATCTATGGATGGGAGTAGATCTAATTTCCTTTGACAATGAAATTAAACCTAGTATATACATTCCATAATATTTTTAAGGTAAATATGAGATTTCTAAATCACACATTTTCTAAAGTGATGTTACATTTTTGTTTTAGTATTTATAAAGCTATGAGATATACTGCTTATCAAAGATATCCATGCATTTTTGATGCTATTTATTATAGTTGGTAATGATGCAACATATGCCTCCCCTCATTAATTCCCCTCCACTCCATTCATTTCTCTCCTCCAAAATAATGTAAAGGAAACATACCTTTTTTTCTTCCTCTTAAAATGTGATGAGTTGCAGGAGAATTGTGAGTTCTTTGTTATTAGGCAGAAAAATTCTCACTCCCTCAGGTATTCATTATATGATATTATTAGACAACTATTCATGCTGGTCAAAATCTCTATTGTCAGAATTGTCCTTAATATAGTCTACCATGAGCCTCGTGTTTTTCATACATGGACTTTAAAGATAACAGTAGGTTTATTCTTTCTCTTGCTAAGATTGCATTGGCCTTTGGTTTGGCCAACGTTCTCATATTGCCTCACGTGTCAAGTAAGGCCAGTAGCATAGTTGTGTGTGTGTTTACAATTTTAACTGAGGTTTTATGTATCGTGAATGAGGCTTCCTTTAACATGATTATTTCTTCCTGTTTTGAGTTTTATTTTCCTCTTCTGAGCTCTGAAAGTATTGTTGGAATTCAGTCCTTAGTTGTTGGCTACAATCCAGTCTTTACATTTTCATCTCCAGGTTTCTGGGAGGGGATTGGGATGGATGTGGAGGAGTGAATTCTTTTTACTCCTCTTGTTTATTCTTCTTGTTTAGTTGAGTTCTTAGCCTGAAAGCACTGGGTAATTGGTGAGAAGCAGAATTTTGGATGGGTAGGGGTAGCAAGAGAGAGTAAAGTGTTACTGAATGAGTTTTTATTACAGAGTCATTCTTAATAAAAGGTATTTTTTTACAGATTAAATAAATTGCATGATTTGTATATATAAATATGTGGATATTATTGATATTTGGAAAATATACATTTATTTAAACCTGTCACTATATTGTGTTAGTATTTCCTTATAATTTTCTTAATGATTACTATAATTAATATAGTTAAAGAATGGTCATGATATTTAATATTTTAAACATTTTAACTCAATGTATGGTTTGGATCTAGAATGTCACCCAAAAGCCTAAATTATTCAGATGTAGTGGAATATTTACGGAACCATGTGCTGATAAGAGGTAAGGCCTGGTTAGAAGGGATAAATTACAGGCATGTGATAGATTAGGTGCATTAAGTAGATTATATTCATGTGGCACATTCTTGGGCATGTGACCTGCAAGGGGAAGATCAGTGAACTTAGCCCAGAAGGGGTTGGGCACTGGGCTTGACCTGGAAGGGGTGGATTCCTAGGATCGGACTGGAAGGGTTTACGCTAGTTCCACTCTTCCTTCCTTGATTGACTCCCTGTCTGCCATAACATTAGCAGCCTTCCTCCAACAAGGCCTTGTGCTTTTGACATTACCAGTTGCTCATGAATGGACTGACTTTCTGAAACTGAGCTGAAATAAATCTTTCCTAAGTTGCACTTGTCAAGTATTGGGTCACAGTGACCAAAAAGTGACAAAGATGCCTCATATTAGGAAAAATCAGGTCTCTTTTTTTAGATTTTTCAGTCTTTACCTAGTATTTGTTTCACTCATTACAAATATAGTAGTTAGTGATATATGATTTACTTGAAAGTTTTCCATGACTGTCTTCAAGCATTTAAAGCACTATGAAAGTTACTGTTGGATACTGGGAAATCTTGATTAGAGTATCAGTCTCCTTTTGCACTTGGGCTTGAAATTTATCCTCCAGTCCATATTATCAGAAACACAAACTAATATTAGCACATGCATCACCAGAAAACATGGTTCCCTAAAAAAGAAAAATCTAAAAAAATCTTTAATTTTATCATATATATATATGGCTTGAACCGGAGCCTTCACACTAGGTTCCATTAATTTTTCAGAATTTGGAACAAGATCTTGTCAGATTGCAAAGTTTCCCAGGCTGGGTTCAAATTTGCAGTCCTCCTTCTTCAGCCTCCTGTCATGCTAGGATTGCAGTCCTGCATCACTACACCCAGTCTCAGTTTTCATTTGGAATAAAAGTTTATAAGTATGTTACGATTTGCAGTATTCACGAGGATGGAGATGGTCCCAGTGATTTTTAGATATCTGTCATTTCTGGAAGTCCTAATTAGCTCTCACTTCATTTGGTAAGTGGCACTGACCTTCTGCTTCCAAAAGAGTGTATCCTGAGTACCTCCCGTTCAGGATCATGTGCCCTGTAGCCTTTCTGATTCTGACTGACCGTACTTGTCCTCTTGATCTCACAGTGTTAAAGTGTGTGAAGACACCCTTTATGTAGCATTACTGGTTGGATGTTTCTTTTTAAGGATTCCTTTTTCTTCTTTAGAAAAACAAAATGCTAGAGAATCTGATGTCTCTTTGGCACTTTTTTTTTTTTTTTTTTTTTGTCCTCTGTCCTTGTTTAAATGATAACACAAATTGCCCTGGAGGAATTTTTTCCTTGAAAGTCTTTCAGCAATTTTACAAAATAAAATTGTTCCATTTCTTCTTAGACTTTAAACTGTATGGTTTCATTTATTTCTCAGATGTTTAGGTGACTCAATATTTAATAAAGTAACAAAATTATATCAAACGATCTAGGATTTTTTTCCCCCTTGTCTTTATAAACCTTGAGTTTGGTACTAAATTGGTTACCTCCTAGCTGCAGAATTTTGGACAAATCTTTTTTTCTCTTTACATTTCTGTTTCTTGCTTTTTAAAGGAACTGAGGTTTACTGCGCTATCTTCAGAGTCAAATTTTACATTAAGATGAAATGACTATCTTTCCATGGAAAAACAAGGCATAAATGTTTTCTGTGCCAGATTCCCTTTCTAGAGTCTGCATGATGTCTTTTTATTATCTCTAACTTAGATCCTGAGCCTAGAAGCTATACCCAATCTTGCCAATCTTGTGCTATATATTAACCAGGTAGCTCTGTGGTGCCTATTTGAGATGTAGACTTGTTGCCACTAGCTGGAAGCATGGCCATTGATTCACTAGGGCTGAGAGGATTTGATATTCCTTGTAATCATGCCTGTGATTTATTTACTGGAATGATACAAAGTGAAATCCGAGAGGGAAAATGTGCATAGGTGAAATGTGGAAAAGCCAGGTACAGAATCCCAAAAATCCTTTCCTAGGGGCATCAAACCAGATATACATAATTCTCCCAGTAAGTGGATGTGACAACACATAGGAATTTTTCCTCAGGGAACCTCAATAGAAACTCAGGGCCACAACTTTCGTTGAGAACTGATCACACAGGCAACTTCTGTGCCAGAATTCCAAGCTCCCAGAAAGAAAGCGCATGATCAGTACGGGCTACATTGTATAGTATAGGCACAGTGAGTGGTGCTTATCTTGGAGTGAAGACACTTTGGTTTCTTTTTGGAAAGCCACCTGAAATGTCTGGTGTCTAACTTTGTAGATGCTAGCCAACAACCAGTCTGCAAGCAGATCTTTCTAAAAACAGAAATCTCAGGCTTTTTGTCTCTTTTCTATACATAATAAATCTCAAAAATTTGCTTCTAGACTCTTGACCTTTGTCTTCAGATGAGGCCGCCTGAAATAATGGAAGGAAATGGAATTGGTAGAAAAAGCCCTGGCTCTACTGTAACTTCCTAAGTGATCTTGACTGAATTGCTCAACATGTCAAAACTATACTCTTTTCATATGTGAATTTGAAATAATGCCAACTCTAGAGATTTTGGTGGAAACAGATTATTTTATGTACACATTATATACAAGATGTATAATATCCCTTTTCTGAGTCCACTCATCAAAAATATTTAAGTATTACACAATGTGTATATATTAAAACTTTGTATGACACTTCATTAACCTATGTATATTTGTTTTTACAAGTTAAAAAATTAAAAAGACAAAATGCTTAATATGAACTTGCTAATGCTCTTATAAGCCTCAGAGATTTAATGATGAACAAAATGAAATCTTTATATATAGTCTAGTTGGAGAGACTTTAATCTTAAACATTAAGCACACAAATTATCATGTGACTACAGTTTTGTTAAGCACTGTGAGAGAAAGTGCAGCAAAACTGTATGACTGCTGCTTTGTTCTAGCAGTCTAGAGGTATCTCCAGAGAATAGCATGTGTCCATGAATCTTCAGTTTGCCTGGCTACATCAAGGTGTCAGGGAAAGCCATTAGTGAGCTTGCATTGCTCTTTCTTTTGCATGGGAAGTAACAGGCAGTGTAGAAAGAAAGAAGGAAGAAAGAAAAGAAAAAGAAAGAAAGAAAGAAAGAAAGAAAGAAAGAAAGAAAGAAAGAAAAAAAGCAGTGTGGTTGGACCAGAAAGAGCAAAGGGGAGAGAGAAAATGAGTGAGTCTGGAGAGGAGAGAGATAGTCAGAAACCATATTGTGGTCATGGAGTTTGATCCCTTGGGAGAGGTTAGCAGGGGGCAGCATGATCGGATATCTAGTGGTTTGAATAGATCACTATGGCAGCTTTGAAGAGATGTGGTTAGAGAGGGCAAGATGACCTAGGAAGCCATGGCAGAAGCCACAGCAAGTGTTAAGTATAACTTCAGTTAGAATTATAGCTTGCTTTGAGAAGGAGAGATGTAGACTTTTGAGAAAAGCCTGTCTGTAGTTGCTTGCTATAATATTTGAATGAATAGCTTCAAAGCTGTTCTTAAACCTTTTTTGTTTTGTTTTGTTTGTCATACAGAATTTCTGTTAGAGAATGAAATGGAATTATAACTTACTAAGGTTTGCATATGAACTATAACCTGCTTCAGACATGCAGCTTTTGAATAGAAATAATAAGACAATTCTGTGTAACACAGGGAGGATTTTTGAGTGTGCTAACCACCTTACCCTCTCTCTCAGCTACTTATTTATTACTAGAACAAAATATCCTACAATGCACAATTTAAGGGAGGAAAGATTTAATTTAGCTCAGTTTCAGAAGGTCTTCCATAGTCCATTTGTTGGGTAGCTGGTCATGGTGGAAAAACACCACAGAGGATGGAGAGCTGCTTATCCCCTTGCAGACAGAAGCCAAGTGAGGCAGGAGCCAAGGGAGCCGGGAGATTTACCTAAGGCTAGAGCTTTCCCAGGAAGAAGCTGTAACAGCGTTTCTTTTTCCTTCCTTTACTTAGTTTGAGGTCCTGGTTAGGACCCCTCTCATGTTTGGTGCACCTCCCTTATTTTCCCTCATTTCCTACCATACCACATTCAACAACACACAGCTGAAAGCCCTGCCCCAGGCACCCCAATCACGTCGAGTTGACTCAGTCTTTCCAGATCAAACCCTAAGCCTCTGCCCTTCCAGCCAAGCTCTGCCTCTAGAAAACACAGTTTCAACTAGATGAGACTTTTGGGGGACATTCAAGATCCGGACCATCACATTCCATCCCTAACCTCCAAAAGACTCATGTCTACCTTCTTATACAAGACACACTTAATCCTTCTCTAAGAGTTGCCAAAGTCTTAATAGTTCCAACACTGCTAAAAAGTCAAGTCCAGAGTCTCTGAGACTCAAGGTAAACTCTTAGTTTTGAATGCCTATGAAATTCGAAAAGTTAAGCACCTCCAACATACAATGGCACAGGGTAAATATTCCCATTTCAAAAGGGAGGAACAGCAGGATAGAAAGCAGACCAAAACAAATTCTATATCCAGCAGGGCAAGTGTTGAGTGCTGTAGATCTGTGTCCAGCATTTGGGGTGAACTGTGACAAGATGTGAGCTCCAAAGGGCCTTGGTGGCCCTACCTCTATGTGTTGCCTCCTGCTGCAGTCTCCATCTTCTCTCCTTTTGCCTAGTTTCACTCACAGCCTGTGCTTTTCCTAAGCTAACAATTCACATATTTGGCATCTCCAAATTTCTGGAGTCTCCACTGTACCTTAGGCTTCTCTTTCATAGTCTCATGCACTGTCCCTCAAGATCACACTGCCTGACCATCAAGGCCTTCCACAGAAATCTGAGTGGACGATTCCACAACCCAATTCTTGCACCCTGCATGCCTGTAAAGTCAAGACCCCATGGATGATGATTATAAGATCTGCCACTAGCTGAAGCAGTAGGATTTGACTGCAGCAGCTTCCTACTGCCTGAATGGCTGAACTCTGGCAAACACTTCTCTCTTTGACCCTATGTGATGCCCTCAGGTACTTTTGTCTGAGCAAAGTCTTTTGCCTTTGCACCCTTCTAGTTGGTACAAGGTGGGATCTTGCTGATGCCTGAGACATCCTCAACACCCCTTTTTTATAAGTCCAGATTTCAAGTGTTTGATTTCTTTTTAATGCTAATTTCTTTAACATCTTGTGCTTTTCTGCCCCACCTTTGCAGTCCCTTTTCCATTTGGCAACACTGAAATATTTTACATCATTTTTCTCTGCCATTTTTTGCTTTTTGCCATAGAATTGACTGAAAGCCTCAAGCAGTACTAAAGTGATAGCATCAACATCATTGGGGTGCCTTGAGATTTCCTCTGCCAGATCGAGTATTCTGCTACTCTTAATCTTAGTTTCAGGCAAAATCTCTGGACTAGGGCAAAATGCTGGTACACTTGATGCATGGCTTCTAGACCAGCTGCCAATAAAATCTTCCTTCCCATTGGAAACTTTTTGAGCTCAGAGTTTACAATCGACATTTCTAATCAGAATTCTGTTCTTCTAAGCTCTGACCAGAATCTCCTATCAAGTGGGGCTCAGAGCACTTCTCACTTCAAGGCCTCTCCATATTGCGTCTTCAAACTTTCCAAACTCCTCCTGTAAACCAGTTCCAAATACTACCAAACTACCTGGTAAGGTAAAGTCATAGCAAGAACACCACTCTGGGTACTGATTTCTGTCTCAGTTACTTATTTGTTGCTGGGTCAAAACACCCGACATCCACAATTTAAAAGAGGAAGGATTTATTTAGCTCACAGTTTCAGAGGGTTTCACAGTCCATTTATGGGGCAACTGGCCATGGTGGAAGCACACAGCAGAGACTGGAGAGCTGCTCACCCCATTACAGACAGAAGCCAAGTGAGGGAGTAGCCAGGGGTGTCCCCAGGTTTACCTAAAGTTAAAATTTTCCCAGCAAGAATGTGTAACAATGTTTCGAATATGTCTTCTTCCTTCCTTTACCTAGTTAAGCTGCCATTTGCCCTCCACTCCCAGGATGGGTGCCATTCCCTAATTTCCAGGCTCATAAGCCTGCAAAACACACCTGAAAGCCTGCCTTTGGGCACTTCCAATCACACCAAATTGACACAGTCTTTCCAGATCAAATTCCAGGCATCTGGCCCTTTAGCCAAGCTCTGCTTTCCAGTAATAACACACAGTTCCAAGTACATGATGCTTTTGGGAGATACTCAAGATCCAAACGGAGCACTCTCATTAACTTATTTAATGCTGATGAGAAACTATCAGGATTCCTATTAGATTAGAAAAATAATGAGACACAGAGTCAGTAGCTGACTGATTTGAAACAAATGATAAATTAACTTGGGATTTGAAGCCAGGTAGTTTGTCTTCAGATTCATGTGACCAACCATAATAGCCAACTGGTACCCTTAGGCCAAATCTGGCCTAAGCCATTTTTTTTTTTTTTTAAAACAGCAACGATAGACCTAAGATTTTTTTTTTTTTGATGTGTTGGAACAATAAAGAAGGAAAGAAGGAAGAAAATAAGGGGAAAATGAAGAAAAATTATGACAGAGTGTGTGGACTCACAAAGTCTGAAATAGCTATTTGTCTATAGCAAAAATTTGTGGGTCCTAGCGCTGTGCTAATTATTACTGAGAGAACATATTTTTCAGTAGATAATTAAGAAGTTCTAGTCCTTACAGATGAAAAACATGTCTGCCCATAAAATGAGTTAGTAGCAGAGTGAAACCCCATACTCAGAGATTGTGTGGTAATGTTATTTTTCTTTATTTTTGCAAATATAAAATTAAGAACTCTATGTAATTTGGAAAGATTTAAGTACCAAAGCCAGCTGAGCTATTGCTGTATTACTTAATGTAATAACATCAGTAAGAACAATAAACTTCAGATTTTCTTATATGCAGCTCAGTATTTGATGACAGGATATATTAGCAAAATCATTTTCTGTTTTAAACTCAGAATTTGTATTGGAAAGGGAAATTAGGTGATCAGTGAAGATAAATAAATTTTGCTCAAATAGTAACAGTAATTTGGAGGCGGAGAAACCATAATTTTCACAGGGGATGCACTATCAAGTACTTAAAAATTCCTAATGTAGTTTTAGTCACTTTATGGGACTCTGTAAAGGTGATTACAGAACTTTTGTCTCTGCTTTTTATCAAGTAGTAAATTTTACTTGACAAATGGTTGTTCAGGCCCACTGCAATATAGGTGTAAGTTCATAGTTATGCACACCGTATCTCCAAGGCAAAAGCTGGTAATAGAGGATACATTTCATTAAAGCCAAGCTTCCCTTTGAACCTGTTCCTTCATTCCTAGCTGCTACATGTCTTGCTGACACCTGAAAAGCATGAGATATATTGTTCTTGGAGATTGGTGGCTGGAGAGTGAGTCCAGTTGGAGCCCATCTCCCCGGTCACTTAATTCATCATACTAATTTTAGGAGATAGATTGGATAAGGAAGTAAATATAGTTATTTGTATTAGAATAATATTTAGTTGATCTGGTCTCTTCATGGTTTATCTTTTCTTTTCCTTAGATGAATTAGATGGTCTATTTCTGCTAAATTTGTAGTAAAAATTGTATTGAAATGTAGTATGTATGGTGACTAAAGGTTGTGAATTCCAAAAATTCATACTTTCTGGATGCAGCCCTGGCCAGGTTGCACCCAGTTAGTCCTTAGACAGTGATGTCATGTGACTGCCTCTCAGTGGGAGACATGGTGAGGAGAGTTAAAAGTTTGCTGGCAAGGAGGCAGCTGTAAAATGCTGCATGAGTTCTGGCCAAAGCAAAGTGAGAGGTCCACAAACATTTCTGTCCACGCGGCAAGCGAAGGCTCTTGGTTTGCCTCTATAGGCAGATGTTTCCCCTCCCAGGCAATTGTGTCTCCTAAGTGTCCTTGCTCTGTCCCATAGCTTTAAGCAGTCAAATCATACCATGCCAGAGGAGCCCTCACTAAGCAAGAACTAAACCAAAAAAGCCTTGTGTATACAAAGGCTAGAGGAAGCCAGCTCTTGTCTGAAACGGGTGACTCACCTTGTAAACAAAGGACCTTGAATATTTTTACATCCCCAGCACACATCCCTAGTCATAGGAGCTCCTGAAAGTTCAAGGGGAAATGAAACAATCCAAAAATGCGTTCCAACAAGCTCTTTTCTCATGTCTTTTGCCTTGGGAAACCCTTATTCCACACCCTGCCTGCGTGCACTCTCCTCCTGGGACCTCTCGCCAACTGTCCCTCTCAACCTTTTGTTCCCATCTGAATGAACCCTTGCTCCTTTATATTCTTTGAGAATTGGTACATTCTTTTACACTCACACCACTGGCTACACCATGCCATGTCCCGTGGCAGTATGTGTCACATTTGAGTTAAATTTTATTTGAAAAAATACCTCCTTGTACATTATGAGAAAATAAGGCTTTAAATGGTTGATGAAAGTTTGTGAGTTGGGCTAGTGGACCAAGCTCAGTTGTTAGAGTGCTTGCCTTGCAAGCATGAGATCTTGAGTTCAGTCTTCCCAGAACTGCATGAAAATCAGCCGAGTGTTGTGGCACATGCCTGTAATCAGTCTGAACTACAGAGTGAGACCTTGTCTCAAAAATAAATAAATAAAAATAAAAATAAAAAAATAAAAAGTCTGTGAGTGGTGTATGTCTGCTTCTTTTTGTTTATCTAAGTTCAGTAAGTTTTGTTTCTCATCAAAATAATGATACTGAACTGTTTATGTATAATGTAATCAAGTATACCTTTGTTTAAAATTTCATTTAAAAATTAACAATAACACTGGAAAACAAAGAGTATTTGTTTGGCATAGGATTCCTAGACACTGAGATTACATAGTTTTAAGTGTTGCCTTCGGAGTCATTGAACTGGGTAACTTTTTTTCTACCTCAGGGTTTAGCTGACATTTCTTTTTCTGTTACAGATGACAGCATCCTTGGTCTTAATTGACCCTTAAAATGGTAAATGTAAAAATTCGCTGGTCCAAAAATTAAACTTATAGTCAGTTTTTTACAATTTATTTCCAATAAAAATAAAGAAGTGATTTTTAATTAGTCATTTTAAAATAAAAATGACTTTTAAGTTGTTTATTCTTACAAAATCTGGTAAGGTTGATTTAAAATTTTACTATGAATGGTAACACACTACATTTTTTTTTTTAAATAGCAAGTGCCTAGTTGAAACTTTATGCAGGAAATTTTTTTCAAGAAAAATATTTAGTTTAAAATAGATTTACTAGAGAAATGTATTAAAATATGTTTACTCAGGCCTTCACAACTTTAAGATGATTATTTTACATGGAATATATACTTCCAATGATGAAAATTATGTAAGAGATAGCTCTTCTTTGAAAGAAATCTGAGAATGTTACTATTCATCTTCATGAATTTGCTTGATTTTTTAATTTTGCTAATGAATATTTGAATTCATTACTTCCTTGTATGTACTATTCATATATATATATATATATATATATATATATATATATATATATATATATGTATTACTGATTTTCAAAGCTTGATGGATAATTACCTTGGTTCATGTGAAATTATTTCTAATTGAGTCCTGTAATGAATTAATACTGACAATTAATACTGATAATATTTTCTCTCTTCATAGGTACTTAAGACCTTCTTTTTTTTTATTGAAAAGATGTTGCTTTTCTTTCTTAGTCCAAGTGATCTTTCAAATCTTAAAGTTAAAAAGTGGTCTTGTTCCTATTGGCATTTGCTGATTCATTTGTTTCTTGTATGCACTTTTTAACCTGAATTTTCATGATAAATATAATCTTTAAGAACTTATATAAGTATTTTGAAATAGCCTCTTTCTACCTGCTACCCACTTCTACTAAGAAGAGATGTTATGGTACATAACAAATATTAATTACTGAAAAATAATAATTAAGAGCTGCATATTTACTAGTAACTACTGATACTAACAATGCTGATATTGCTTCCAGTAATTCTAAAAGAAATAGCAAAAAATAGTGATATGAATGTTGTGTTTTTTAAAGAATTTTTATATGAAAATTTGTGAGGAAGAAAAATTAAAATATTTTATTTCTAAATATTTATTTCCAATTTGTCACACTTTATTTCATGCTATTCTTATGATTAGATATTTTCTTTTTTGCATATTAATGTCTTAGTGACTGGAGTGTTGTGGAGAAATCATGATGATGTGTCATAAATTTGGAATGATGTATATAGGTTACTGGCTGATTGGAGAATACCTAGGAGAATCCTAACGATTACAAATAAAAACAGTGCGCACTGTATGGGATTTATTCTCTCAATGGTTATTGAGAACATGCCTTTCTTTAAATATTAAATAATTTTTAAAGTATTAAATAATTTGTCATTGGGTGAATTCTTCACTTGACAGTAATATAACCAATTTTAATTGCCTTTTTATATAACCTTTTTTATTCTTATGTAAATGAACAAACCAGAAGATTATTACAGGTTTAATGAGATCTCTAATCATAGTAGTGAATTGTAAAATGTTACCACTTAACCTCTTGATAAATCTCATTATCTTTTCTTTCTTTGCAGATAAGTTATTAGTCGTTACTGTAGCAACAAAGGAAAGTGATGGATTTCATCGATTTATGCAGTCAGCCAAATATTTCAACTACACTGTGAAGGTAGTATATGTTTTAGTGTATTGGACTAGTAGAATGTCTGTTGGGAATTAGAACTCTCTGTCATTCAAATAGCTTCTTTCACTTCATTACTGCTTCATGTTAATGTGCTCTATCAAATAACAAACATTTGTAATTATATATAATTTCTTGTGGAGGATTATATAAAAACAAAATGCAACTGAAATTTGAGAGTAGTTTTTTTTAACTGACTTTGAATAACTTTTGTTTATAATGGTTATCTCCCCTGGTGTTTTTTTTTTTTTAATGGAAAATTCCCAACAAGAAATGAAGTGGATACCTTTTCTGTTCATTAGTCAAAGTTGTCCTTCCTGTATGGGTTGGTTTTGTTTCATGTTCATTTTAGAGGAATTTGGACACATTATACAAGTTTGAAAGGGTTATCTCCAGAGGATATTTCACTGTTAAACCATCAGAGGAGACTTGGGAAAATTGATAGAACTGTTAAACTGAGCTGTGAGGGGCCTGCTGTTTTCATTTCCTTATTTATTTTTTAATAGAGGAAAAGGTCTGCCCGCTAGGTCTTTTCTTCAAATAAGAGAATGAGGAGATAGAAAATAAATGAAAAGAAGAAGAAAAAGAGAGAGAAGATGATGCATTTTTGTGTGGTCCAGTATGTATTATATGAAACATAGTGTTTGTTACATAACCCTGGAAGACAAGTTACATATCTAAATACAGAATGCTAAAGAAGTTGAAGGTTGCTAGAAAAGAGATCTAGTGGTAACAACTAGATGTTTAGTGTAGAATAAATGAAATACATATTATAAATAAGTTAGAACAGATGAAAAAATAATAGTTTGCCCTGTTAGAAGACACTATAGAAGTAACATAAAAAACAGGATAAAGCATAATATTCCAATGTGCTGGGGGAATTGTTAGGGTTCACACTGGGGAGAGTGGCATGGTTCTTAGTGCAGGGCCCCCTGTTCTGTCCCCCCTCCCCCCATTCTGTGCACATAAGTATCTTGTCAAGGTGACAAGGGCTTTCCCACTCTCCTTTTGTCCCTCCCCTTACACACCCCTCCTTCGGTCCCCCATTTTATTGATAGGTATAAGTGCAAAATTTAAGGTTAACAATGAAGTTGAGCATTTTGTGCACATACATATCTTGTCAAGGTGACAAGGATTTTCCCACTCTCCTTTTGTTCCTCCCCCTACCCACCCCTCCATCCCTTTCTGCGCTACCCCCCTGTTTCACTTTGTTTTTCCATTTTAAGTTCCACAGGTGTTGTGATCTGGGACTCTCATATCAGAGAGACCATTCGATGTTTCACCTTCTGCTTCTGACTCACTTCACTAAGCATGATGTTCTCAAGTTTTTTCCATTTGCCTATAAAAACCTCCAAGCCGTTGGACCTTACAGATGCATAGTATTCCATTGTGTATAAGTACCATAGTTTGTGTACCCACTGGGCTGTTGATGGGTATTTTGGTGACTTCCATAGTCTAGCTATTGTTAGTTGTGTTGCTATGAACATGGGTATACATGTATCTCTGTTGTGTGTTGTTTTGACCTCTTTTGAATATATTCCCAGGAAGTGTGTCACTGGATTGAAGGGGATATTAATTTCTATTCTTTTGAGACCTCTCCATACTGCTTTCCAGAGTGGTTGTATGAATTTACATTCCCACCAGCAGTGCAGGAGGGTTCCTTTCTCCCCGCAGCCACGCCAGCACTGATTACTATTTGACTTGTTGATATAGGCCATTCTCTCTAGAGTAAGAATGTTAGATATAGTGTATTGCTATGCCATTTGCGGGACAGTGTAAGGTAGAACTTTATTTATGGATGAGAAAAACTTGTCCCTGAGTACCTAGCTATAAC
Organism: Ctenodactylus gundi; assembly: GCA_004027205.1. Lineage (NCBI taxonomy): Eukaryota > Metazoa > Chordata > Mammalia > Rodentia > Ctenodactylidae > Ctenodactylus > Ctenodactylus gundi. Next base: position 250,702 of record PVKB01001806.1, read on the forward strand.
CTGTCGTATCTCAGACCCAGCCTCACTTGACTAGTTATGGCGTGTATGATCTGCCAGTAGTCTTCTCATTATGGTTCACACTCCGCGGTTCTCAAAGCATGAACTTCAAACTTGTGAGGATGGAAGATGCCCAGGTCTCACCTCAGATCAATTGAATCCTACACTTTGAGCGTGGTACCCGAAGGTGTGCACTGTCACTGTGTCATGATGCAGATGTACATTAGAGTCCCACAGTGATGTGGTCTGTAGTGTGGTGCCCTGTGTGGAGTGGGCTCACGGGCGTGGTGGGGCTCAATGTTGAAACTTCAGAAACTTCATTCAACAAGTCTCAGGGCAAAGAGTAGTGATTACGCTCCAGGAGCCCCCTTTGCAATGCAGATCCGTATTAGCTTGATTTTTTGGGGTTGTTGCTTGTTTTATAACCTTCAATGTAGTTAGTGACGAAATTATAATAAGAGATTGGGACTGGGAGTACTCTAGATTTTGCTGTTGAGATTAATATTTGTTTCAGGAATTAAATTTATAACTGATAATTCAGTTCTACATGTAGTCTTTTTGTTTGTTTTGAATTTTTATTTTCATTTCTCCTTAGTTTTCTGGTTCATTATTTTAAGCCATGCTGCTTCATTTCTTTATCTTGGTGGGGGCAAGCTCAGACCCCAACCACAATTTTAGGAAACTTCAGGCTTCTTTTTGGTGAAGTTAAGGTAAAAACTGTGTTTGAAGAGGTGAGGCAGGAATTGTATATCTGCTTTTTCCAAACCAGGTGTGTCAACAATGCATTTCTGATTCTGAAGGCAGTGGCTAAGGCTAAGGCATTGGCTGATTCATTTGTTTCTTGTATGCTTTTTCCTGATAAACATTATCCCTGATAGCCAATATGCATATTTTAGAATAGCTCCTTAATTCTGCCTACTTCTGCTCATTTCTGCTAAGAAGAGATATTGTATTCAATAGTAAATAACTATTATGAAATGATAATTAAATGCTGCATATTTACTAGTACTGATGTTAACATCCTCATTTTGGTCTCAGTTATTCTTTAAAGAAATAGCAACACAATAAATAAATGATACAAATGTTGTAGTTTTTAAGATTTTTTATATTTTTAAAGAATTTTTATATGCAAATTCATGAATAGGAAGAAAAAGTAAGATTTTTTTTGTTTCCAAATATTTGCTTCCAACCTGTCACACTGTATTTCAGATTTCTCATATAATTAGGTTTTAGGGAAAGACCATTGTGTTATTTTAAATTAATTGTGCTTAGGAGATTTCTTGCATTGATTACTATTTTTAAGCTTTTGAAGATGATCTGAGTTTAATATTTTAAAGGTAAAGAAGGTGACAGTTTATGTGATGCATGCTGCATTTCCTTATATAACCCATTTTGGTTCAGTAGGAAAAATGCTTAAGGCTCCATTCCAGAAGTTCCTGAGCTTCAAGGGATTTCAATGTTGATATTACAGATTTCCTGCCAGATAAAAAAAGTAGTATGTAAGATTTCTTCATTTTCTTTTGCATTTTTCTAAATAAATAGAATAAAATATGGAGTACTTTTTGAGTCCAATAATATGGAATAGATTAATCTTTAGAAATTTAAAACTGTGAATGGTAATTTTTGGCGGGATAACATTGAAACATTATGACCTGATCAGACACCACTTTTTAAATGTCAAGTTGTAATATAATATGTAAAGAATGGGTTATGTTGCAGTATTGTATGAATTGATGATGCCTTTAATTTTTAAATAGTAATATCATAATTTGAGTTTTGCTCAGAGATGAAATACTCATTTCTTTTATAGGTCCTTGGTCAAGGAGAAGAGTGGAGAGGTGGTGATGGAGTTAATAGTATTGGAGGGGGCCAAAAAGTGAGGTTAATGAAGGAAGCCATGGAACATTATGCCAATCAAGATGATCTGGTTATCTTGTTCACTGAATGGTAAGAGAAAATATACTGTGCAGTTTTTAGAGCATATTAAATTTTTATATGGGAATTATACTTTCATATTTTATTTTGTCTTAAATTGAGTTGTTGCTACCCATGACAGTACAGTACAGGGACCTGCTTTTTTTATTCTCCCACATTTTTTATTAGTATGTGTTTGCAATACAAAATTGTTACATTAAACTTGAGAATTTTGTGCACATATGTATTACTTCGACTTCATATGCCTTTTCCTTTCCCCTTTCTTGTCCTTCAGTGCCCTCCCACCATATTACCTCTTTAACTCTGTTAAGTATTTAAACTCGGAGTTTCTAATATTACAGAAACTACACATTTTTTAATCTCCTGAGTCCATTCACTTCACTGAGCATAACTGTCCCAAGTTATATCTATTCTCCTACATATAACTCAAGACTATCTTTATGACAGAACAGTACTCCATTGTGTATATATCCACATTTTCTTTATCTGTTGTTCTATTGACCGTTATTTTGGCATCTTCCATGATTTAGCTATTAGTAGTTATGTGCTGTAAATGTGGTTATTCTGTGTCTTAGTTATATGGTACTTTTAACTCTTTTGGAAAGATACCCAGGACAGATTACAGCTGGATTAAATGGAAAAATGGAATATCTGTTTTCCGTTTTGATAGATCTTCATACTGCTTCCCATAAGGGTCACCAGTTTACAGCTCCACAGTCAATGTAGAAGGTTCCTTTTTTCCTGTGTCCTTCCTTGCCAGCGCCTATTGCTTTTTGAGTTCTTGATAGAAGCCATTCCCTTAGGACGTGATGATATTTCAGTATTGTTTTGATTTGTATTTTTCTAATGACTAAAGGATATGGAAGGCTATTTTTCATGTACTTGATGGTCCATTGTACTTCTTCTGAGAACTGACTATTCATTTCAGTTGTCCATTTGTAACTGATGCTTTTTATTTTGAAACTATTCTTCTGTTCTTTGTATATTGTAGTTATGAACACCCATCCAAGAAGTAGGTTGAAAATGTTTTCACATTCAATCAGTTCTGTCTTCATTGGTGAGGATTGTTTTCTTTGCTGTGTGTAAGCTTTTTAACTTGATATAATCCTATTTGTTATTTCATTGGATTAGTGTTTTCAGCATTAGGTATTCTGTTGAGTGTGTCTTTGCCTATGCCTATGTCATAAAGAGTTTTACCTATTTTTTATTTTTATTCAGGAGGTTTAGTGTTTCTGTTTTAATACTTAGGTCTTTGGTCCACTTTGATTTGATTTTAGTACATGGTAAAAGGTAAGGGTCTAGTTGTATTCTTCTCCTAACACCATTTATTGGCATCTATCCTTTATTGTGTGTTTTAGGCCTCTTTGTCAAAGATCAGGTGATGGAGAATACTTGAGATTGTCTCTGCACTCTCAGTTCTGTTCTTTTGTTTGACCTGTCTGTTTTTGTGCAAATAGCATATAAAGCACATATTACACACACACACACACACACCCACACTTATTTGTTTATTTTCAATAATTTTTCCTTTTTGTGGAATCATGATGCCACCTGATTTTGTCTTGTTGCTCCAGGTTACTTTGGCCATTCTGGGTCTTTTTTTGGTTCTATATGAATTTTAGGATTATTTTTTAGTTCTGTGAAGAATGTTCTTGGTATTTTGATAGGAATTGCCTTGAATCTGAATGTTAACTTGATAGCGTATCTTCTTTTTTATATTTGTAATTTGGTCACGCATCACTCATAAATCGCCTTGAAATTTCTTCTCTAACTTAAGCTTTTAAAAATGTCTTTATAACTGTTTATATTAAATAATGAGTGTAAATATTTTAAAGCTAACATGGATTTCAAACAGCCATTTCAGTAAGCATGCACTTACTACACGTATACATGGATTTCAATTATGAGGCCAGTTCTTCTTTAAAAAGCTTGTACATAGGAACTAATGATGATTCTTAGATTCCCAATGCTCTTTAAGAGTTTTAGGAAGAACTCCTTTTTTATTTACCCTCACCTTCTGAGCTTCGTTCTACTTAGGGGCTCTGGTACTGTGAGGAATCCCTGTGTTTCAAGAAGGTAGGGGTGCTGTGAGATATCTAAAGTCTGCAGGAGATTGAGCTTCTTTATTTAGATGGTACTTAAGATGCAGTTTGGCAGAAACCATAGTACAGCTCCACTAAAAGACTCAATGTGTCCCATTAGATACATCAGTGAACTAAACAATCAAGACTTAATGACAACACTTTCTGTGAGAATAACTGGCCAACTGAGAGCATAGAGTCACAACTCAGCTATACCACTGTGCAAGGGAAGTCACCACATTGCCTCAGTAGTACCAGTAGCACTCCATTGTGTATATTCTGAACTGGCCTTTGTATGAACAGGCTGGCTCTTTACAGATGTATTATTTAGAGTAAGACTTATCATATTTAATTTAATTCAGTTAAGATAAAAATAAATATTTGCAAACTTTTTGTTTCTTCAAAGAAAATGGAAACCAAAGATCTCTGTAGGGGAAAGAACCTCCAACATTTTTTGATGTTGTCCTACAATGTTTATGTGTTTGTGTTTCATGGTAGTTAGCATGGCTTACAAAGCCTTACAATTTACCCTTAATTAGACTATCAGTAAATATATTAAATTTGGCATATTTCATAGGACAAAGTGAGGATTTCTTTTGAAATGAACTAATCAAAATTTGGGAACCAGTATTTTACCTTGATAGCTGCAGATTTCCTTATGAAGAGAAATGATTCCTTTTTAATTTTATAATGTAACTTAGGTTCAGTGAGTGTTTTGAGCTTTATGATAAGCTGTTAATGTTAGAATTATGTCATAAAATATATATTTCTTTTACTCTAGATAAATTAAAGATAGATGACCAGACTTACTCTCCGATGACCACTGTTGATTTTTTGTTTTTCTTTTTGTAAGAATAATATGTAAATCAAAAGATAAGAGTAAGTTTTTGTATCTTAGAAATAAATTTCACACCAACTGAATATCCTCACATAACCTTTGCTGTGTTGTGTATACTAAAATGTAAACTGATAGCATCCCAGACGTTAAAAGAATCATATGGTGCAATTATTTCTTCAGAATTCTGAATTTTAGATTAAGTTATTTAATAAAATTTTGGCTATTTGCTTTATTCTTTTTTTTCTAGACTTCAGAGAATTTCTTTAATACTTGAGATTATTCGGGGAAAAACTAGCTAGGAATAAAGTTGGTGAACTCCGATTGGGGACAAGGCAGAAACTTATACCTGTGTCATATGTAGAGTGCACACATGCTCCATTTTGAAGACTCCTAGTGTATGAAGTATTTGAAAGGAATACTTGCTGTGGTTAGTAGTCTTACAAAAGGTCTATTTTTTTTTTATGAAAGTGTCTACCTAAATGCTTTAAGTGCTAATTTCATTGATGTATTTGTTTAAACATAATTAGATTTTTAGATACAATAAAAATTTACAACTACCAACTAAAGATAGCCATAAGGAAGACAAAACTTAAAAACAGTAGAGTAATAGCCAGCGTTGTACTGCAAAGCTGGTATATGAATAAATAAAATGTGAGTCGCTATTTCTGTAGTTTTTGAGATGACTGTGCTCTGGGTGACTGGAAGAAGATCAATAAGCACTGGCTAACAATGGAGGAATAATTCAGTGACCTTCTTCACTTGTTGCCGCTGTGCCTTAACACTGTGGGTATATAGTTGAATTTAGTTGTTTGTGCGACCCACACAGTGAAGCTGAGTGTTGTGCCTGATTTACATATTTTCAGGGGTACAGTATCAATTGTTAGCAAATGTTGTGTGATGGTGAATCTTACCAGGATGAGGAATAGTCTGAATAAGAGGAAGAAATACAGTGAATATTTAAAACTATTTTTCAGCACTTTCAGTGTACTTGTAGAAATAAAATAAATTCTGAAGGCAGAAAATTACGTTCTTGAATCTCAAAGATTAAAGTTATTAAAAAGTTGAATTTGAGTTAGAAACAAGAATGTGATACTTTTACTTCTGATCTTTCTTATGTCAGTCAATGTTTGTTTATTTTGGCTTGTTGTTGAATGTAATTTTACTGAAAAAAAATGAGATCAGTGAGGAGGTTTTTCATATTGTTTTCAGTATGCATGTAAAATGTTATCTAGAAGTTGAACTCCATACTGCAGAAAAAGAAATAGGAAACAGATCTCATCCTAGAGAACGCTCATTACATCAGACTCATTCTGCAAATAAAACTACATAAACTTAGTGTAGAAGAAGAGTCCATGTCTTAACAAAAAGCACTGAATATTGATATAATCTCTTTAGGATGATTTACTTTTAGGAAAAAAAATGAAAGGTTGTTTTATTGGGTTACTTTGCTAATTGTTCACAAATTTATCATTTTTCTAACTTTCACATAAAATAAAGTATAATTTACATGTATTATTTTGAATATGACAAGACTTTATATTATGTATGTTCTTTGAGATAAACATTTAAAGTTTCTCCTAATTCAGGTTATGTACCCAGTATGCCTGCCTTCTACATTGTCTTACATAGTTTGTATTGAAGATGGAGCAATTTTTCCTGAAATCAAAGCTTTTCAAATATGATGACTATAATTTGATCCGACGGTAGTAAATTTATTTGATGGGCTCCTCCTCCCTGGCAGTGGTGACAGTTTAAGTGTCTAGACACAAAGCACCTAGTCATTAGTGATGGACAGCATTTCATTATATTAATGTGCAGGGAAGCCAGAATACACAATAGTTTCTGGTTTCTATACTGTTTCTTTCTTTTGTTTCTGAGGGGAGATTGAAATCATAAGCTGTCACTTAATCAAATGTATTGCAGTGCCTTCTGGATTGTGAATAATAGATGTGTTCAGAAGTGAAGTAGAAAAAGTGATTTTTGTCTTTTCAAATTGTTTAAATATTGTGAATATTTAATGAGTTTTGGGTGAGCATATTAGTGAGAATGTTGGAATGAGGAAGAAGCAGAAGAAAGATTTGGGGATTATGAATGTATACGTTAATTGTCCCTAAGTGTGTTCATGTTTACTTTGTATATTGTGTATGCGTTTGTATGTCTGTGTCTGTGTGTATTCTTCAACCAGATTTTCGATTCCTTGAATTATTCTCTTTATTTACACATTTTAAGTCTATATTATGTGCAAAATACACTAATAGATTTTATGGCTCGGTAGCTAACAGGGACAAAAATCCTACCTTGTAGAACAGCGTTGTATATATTGTATTTGGCACCTTGTACCTATGTCATAATAAGTGTAAGGGGTTTAAAAAAGATTACTGTTATTATTTGGTAGTTTTGGAGATTGTGCCCAGGGCCTTCACACTGAGCTACATCCCCAATCCGTGTTTCAGTTTTGATTCTGAGTCAGCGTTGTACCAAGTCATTAAGTTACTCAGGCTGGGCTAGAACTTGGAACCCTCCTGTTGCAGCCTCCAGGAGTGCTGGAATTACAAGCCCATGCCAGGGGGCTGGAATAACATTGGCTTTCTTTGCTGGTTGAGTGGTTGCTTTTGCGTGAAAGGTATATTAGAATTAAAAAGTTCTAATATTTCAGACGTAAACTTTATTATTTATAAACTAGAAGAAAGTTTTCATGTAATTCATTTTATCTTTTCACAAATGAGGAGTTGGACCCAGAAACAAGTGAACAGCCTGTGCCGAAAGCCTCCTTGACCCCCACTCTCTGGCTGCCCTCCACACCAGGTCCTGTAGGCCTGGGGCTGTCTCTGGAAGTGGCCTGGACAAAATGACATTCCAGCAAGGCATGTTGTCCTTGCCTCCCCCCCTCTCCTCAGCTTCAGTAAGGATTTCATGTTCAGCAAATGAAATTGCAGAGCATGAGGAGAAAAATTCAGTGTCACATATGCCTTTTAAAATAATACCCACTTTATATCAGTTAGGTACTTTTTCCTTTCTTCAGAATTCTTGAATTTTATGTAGTTGTTTCCCATTGTGATTTCATTATAATTTATTCAACAAGTTCACATGCCGGGGTGTTTTTAATTGTGTGTGTGTGTGCATGTGTGCATTCACATGAGTGTGTGTACATGTGCAGGGTGGTTCCACAGTATTTATTTTTGGTGAGTAATATCTGGGAATTTAGACATGTTTTTGAAATGAGGATATGAAGAAAGAATTATCAGGGCTGGTTCTGTGCTCCAATTTCATTAGACATCAAGCTTATGGGCATCTTAGTTTGGATGATTATAATTTTTTGTGTAAGTTTATGACTGTTGTGCTGATGAAAATAACTCAATTAGAGAGGAATAACAGCTAAGGTCAGAGAAGACACCTGTTGCCTTCTTCTGCCCCTGCTACCCAGTACCTCTTGCCCTCTTTTCCCCCCATTTTATTGATAAGTGCAAAATTTAAGGCTTACAATGAAGTTGACCATTTTGTGCACATACGTATCTTGTCAAGGTGATAAGGACTTTCCCACTTTACTTTTGTCCCTTCCCCTTCCCACCCCTCCCCCCCTCCCCAACCAACCCCCCCCCCCCATTTCACTTTGTTTTTTGTTTTAAGTTCCATGATATAGTTGTGATCTGGGACTCTCATATCAGAGAGACCATCTGATGTTTCACCTTCTGCTTCTGACTTACTTCACTAAGCATGTTATTCTCAAGTTTCTTCCATTTGCCTGTGAAAACCTCCACGCTCTTGGACTTTATAGGTGCTCTTGCCCTCTTATTGAAAACTGGGATGATTCATTCATTCATCCATTTGTTCAATATATACTTATGGACCAACATCAAAACGTAAGGCTAAGGATACCTGCAGGTGAATAAAGACATGTATGTAGCATGAAGCATATGAAGGAAGGTCATGTGATGGTGTGCAAGATACACTTCTAGTGGGAAGGAAACAGTGACAGGCTTGATGAAAGGGAAGAGGAAAAGAACTGTGAGGGTTAAGAGGAAGGAGCCACTGTTTTTCAGTACCCTGGTCAAGGAGAGGCTTGTGGAGGAAGCGGCACTGAAAATATACCCTGAAGGCAGACAGTTGGACCCCATGGAGAAAATGTCTTCCATAGGGAGGTGACACCACAAAGAGGATCACAGATGACAGGTCAATAATTCAGTTTGTCTTCACAGGGTTACTTAATGTAAAGTTATGGATGTGATGCAGATTTACTTAGAATTTATCCTCTGGGTCAGTGGTCCTTAAACTGTGGTTCAGCTTACTGCCTGTTTTTGCAAAAAGTTTTATTGGACTGCAGCTATGTGAGCATGTCCTCATTTGTTTACATATTTTCTATGGCTACTCTTACACTATATTGGCAGAACCAAGTTGTTTGACAGAGACCATGTGGCTTCCAAAGGCTAAATTATTTTCTTTTTCCCACACAGTTATTCTTTTAATTAGAATCTATTTGCTATACATAACAATTACTCAAGTTGGGCAATTTCTACATATACATATTACATCTCAATCATTTTTGGTTCTTCTCCTCCCCATTCTCATTTCCCCAAGTCCCATCCTTTCTTTTCCACACAGTCTACCCTGTGTTTTTTACCATCCATTTTTTTGTCTTATTCTTTATTTATATTTTGAATTTCTCACATAAGAGAAACCATTCAATATTTTATCTTCTGTATCTAATTTATTCTACTTACCATTACAGTCTCAAGGCATATCTATTTTCCCACAAACCAAATTTATTCTTCCATATGGCTTAAGAGTATTTCATATGTATGTATATATGTGTATTTCTGTCTCTCTGTGTGTCCATATCTACGTAAACACCCCCAACATTTTCTTTGTCCATTCCTGTGTTAAATGGCATGTGGTCCACTTCCCAGACATAGCTCTGTGAGTCGTGCAACTGCGAACATGGGTAGAATGTATCACTACAATCTATTATCTTCACCTTTGTTAGGGTGATACCCAATGGTTTCTGTAAAACATCAGAGCGTAGATATTTACTGACTGCTACAGTAGGCCATAGCTAAAAATTACTGACTCATTCTGGGGACTGGCACTTTTAGGAGAGTTTGTCAGCGTCCTGATTTGAAGTGGGAAGAGATGGGTAATGTGAATGCTTGTAGGGTTTTTTGATTAATCTAGGCCAATGCTTCTGGATATATTGAACGGAATGTAAATGCTAGATAAATTAAGTAGAGGTAATCAATAGGATTTGGCAGAAAGATTTGTTGAGAAAGAGGGAAGGGAGATGAGAGAGAAGAGCCCAGGCCAAATGAAAGATTTCCAGGCTGGGTGGCTGTGGTTGATGGTACCACAGAAACAGGGAACACAGAAGGATAAACACTTGTAAAAGTCTCAATGATGTGTTGGAGACAGAGCTCTGACATATCTAAGGTGGAATCTTATGGGTTTTGCAGGACTTAGGAGTATTTATCATAGTTCAAGGTGGAAAGTTTGACTTTATCCTTCATATTTAAATGGTCTGTGTTCCCGTGAGAATTATTTTTATGAACTTTATGCATTCTTTTGTTTTTAAAAACCTTTTTGACCTTGAGCTTTTATGGCCCAAGTAATTTTAAGTGGAAAAACTTTGTTTCTTGAGACTTTTGAGTAGGTTCAAGGAACATTTTTAAAGCATTCAAACACAGAAATAATGCTGCTGTGATGAAATTGGGAAGTGTCAGCAACTTGACATTTCTATTCAAATTTTTATTTTTCATAACTGAAGTAAATGATAAACATTTAAATCCTTAAAATAACTTCAAATGAAACTATCTGATCTCTTTGTTAATTACCCAATACTAATTTTACTGTGATTTAAGAAGTTATATTAGCAAAACTGTAAAATTTAGTTGTGCATTCTCAACATTTTAATCCTCCATTTTTAAGCAATCTTGACTGGAGAGCATGGTAGGGCATGTATATTTATATATGTTTCATTTTTATTTTTACACTCTGGTTCACAACTAAGGGAAGGAAGGACAGGAGGGAGGGCAGGCAGCTCTATGTTTAGAGGACAAGGCTTGGAGGTTATAGTCACTGTATGTGACGGTCGTGTTCTATTGTTTAGTGAACACTCTTGGCTTTGCAGTAGTTTCTAAGCAGAAAACTCATTCATCTCACCTACACTTGGAGTTTTGTGTTACCGTCTGTGGAGGTCAGTTAATATCTCTGCCGTAAGTCTACATAGTGAATATTAGTGTATAGTCATGTTTGCTAAGGTAGAATTTAAGTATTTTGTTAGCTTTCTCCCATGAAAGAGATAAGAAACAGTGTTTTATTTCTATAAAATAATTGTCATAAGTTACTAAATCTTACTCTATGCATAACTATTATTTTAGCATGTTAACCATTTCCTTGAGTCTAGTTGAAAAAGGCACATGGAGCAGCCTCTTTATACCTCTGACCATATATCCGAGCAGTACATTGCAGAATATCGATTGTTAGGAAGCCCTTGCCCTGAATCCAGAGTATTAGTTTACTCTTATTGCTTGTCACTTCGAATACATCTTAAATCATTATCTTTGGAAACATTTGGCCTTGAGATACACTGATGTAAAAATATGCAGAATTTGTGGCTGTAGAACTTGGAGAGAAGCAGCTTTTACACATTGTATATAGTAGCGTTCACACAATAATCTTTTAAGGATTTGCAATTCTGTGAATAATCTTTAAGAAATAAGGTAAAAACTGACATTATTTGTAAGGTCTCTTTTTACATTTTTGAATTTATGAATTTTTAAAAAGATGTACTTGTCTGAACATATCCTAAGATGTGCAGCTATAAAATACCTCTAATATTAGATGTATATTAATGACCTTTAATACTTAAACACATTTGTCAAAAATATCCTTCAGGAATGATAATGGATTGGTAAGAATTGAATTAGAATATTAGGCAGTTTTGATGGTAATTTTTGTGAACTATATCTGTATCAACTTATACAAGTAACTATATTTTTGACATTATGACACTTAGAATTTTGATTTGGAAGCAGTATTTAAAAATAACTGAAAAAAACTGTTTTAAAACACCACTGGAAAAACAGTACACTCTAAAACTATATGTTTAATTTGAGCTTTTATTTGAATGATTTATAGTAAGCCCTAAAGTTCAATATAAATCATATAATTTAAGTTTGGGGCAAATTATTTGATATCCACTAAATAGTTGATATTAATGCTATACTAGAGTCTTAAATTCTGATTTTTCTTAGGGTCCCTTTCTTGTTTTATGTGCCTAAATTTGAGTGTGTGTATTTTAATTTTTTTTTTTTAACTAAACAGTTTTGATGTTATATTTGCTGGTGGCCCAGAAGAAGTTTTAAAAAAGTTCCAAAAGACAAACCACAAAGTAGTGTTTGCAGCAGATGGAATTCTGTGGCCTGATAAAAGACTGGCAGACAAGTATCCCATTGTGCACATCGGGAAACGTTACCTGAATTCAGGAGGTAGGTAAGATACTGGAAGAAAAATTTAATGCAGGTCTTAGTAACTTTTAGATACTGGTGAAACAACTTTTAAAAATATATGTGATTATAGACAAATTTTTTGAAATAACCATTATATGAAATTATTCCTGTCAACCTACAGTGTATTTTAAACTTGACAGAGCATTTAACCAGACATCATATTATTTGATACTCCTGAGAAACTACACAGCATATATGTTATAATTTGTACATTGTGAACGAGGAAAATCACGTTGCTCAAATTTAAGTGATTTCTAAAAATATGTGGTTTTTCAGGGAAAAACTAAATATATTTAAGTGTTGATTATATGGCTTTAGTGAGAATTTTCTGGCTAAGGATAATAAATTTAGTAGATTTTCTTCTTTGAGAAAAATTTCATTTTCAATCTGTAATTGTGTAGCTTTAAAAAAAATGACCATTGGTCAATTTGATCTACTTTTGAAATACGTTAGAATCAGTAGTCAGATTCTACATTAAATGTCTGCCTATACTGAATGTATTGTGGTATTTTTGCTACTGCGGATAAAAAAAAATACCAGCCTCCACACCATACTCTTTAAAAATGCGATGAAATTTGACCCTGGACATTATTATGACTCCAGAATATTCCCCGTAGATGTGGGCAATACAAAGCAGTGACTGGAGGATAGAACCGGGCAGGATGAAGGACGTGTTAGGGAAGGAAGTGGGATGCAATTGCCAACCACAATGGCAAGATGGATTCTGGGCAGGAACCAATATGTGTAAGCTCATAATGTTCAGGTAGTGTTCGAATGCTGCGTGGGTGTCACCCTCTGGGTTCTATTAAACCTTTAACAGTGATTTCATTTCCTTATGACATCTCAAATTCTGCCCTTTTCATTCCTTTCTTTAACAACTCATTTCCATAGTTGTACCTTGGTGCTTTTGAAGTCCACACAGGTATTTGACTTCTGAAACCTTCAGTTCTAACTGTACTCCTTCTTTCTTTCCCCCATCCATCTTAGCACAGCTATAGATTTTCTTTTCAAAAACTCTTGACTATGTTATTTTTCCCCAAACTGCCTGCCACCTTTGGACTTTACTTCCATATTCGAGTCAGAACCAGGGGTTTATGGCGTTGGTTCTCCTGCCCTCTGTGCCTTGGCCATCTTCCCTCTTGGATTTCCTCCTGCGAGCCTGCACAGCCTGTCCCTAGGTGGGTGCTCAGCTTCCCTTCTCTGAGTGAGCTCTTGGCTCTTGGGTCGGTACTGATTCTGTGGCGTGGCGCCTGCTATGGAAGCAGCAAGTATTCGCAATATCATTAAAGAATGGTACGTAGAAGTGGAGAAGTGCCCGTATGAGGGTATCAGAGCACCAGTGTTATGTCTTCTTTAGTCATAATGATTAGTGATGGCAGAATGCATAAATGTGTTAAATAAAAGTTGGTATAATTTTATGGATTAAGAATTACTTCAGAGAAGTTTTATTTATAGATGCATCATAAAAAACACTAATGAAAAGTAGATTTTATAAAATATGTCATATACTATGAAAATAAGTGTAATTATTTCTCATGTATGAGGGCATTTAGTTTATAAAAGGAATAAGGAAAACTAATTTTTAAAGAAACTAATATAAATACTAGAAAATGTTATATGTCACTACTTAGTATGTTTTTATCACAAAAGATTACTCAGAATTTAAACAAATATATTATCTTTCAGTGTTTTAGGGTTTTTTTAATTTGGTAAGAATTTAAAAAAATGAGCAACTAATAACTGGCTTTGGTCATGTTTTATACATTATGTTTTATCTCTGGGTAATAGTAATATTACTAGACCTGTTTCTTTAAATTCTTTTATTCCTATGGGAAAATCTTGTTTTTGAAAGTGAAACATAGGATTTTCTGTCAATTCATAGGAATAGCATTGATCTCTTTTTCTAAGTATTGTATGTCAAGGAAACATAGCAGCTTGCTGTATTTCTAAAATTCAGAGGAAGACTCAAGTGGGTAAAGTGATCCTGTTGTCTGCATCTTTTATAGACTAGTGTTATTGGCAGGCATAGTGCTTATGCCCTAAGGCCAAGGGAACAATCCAATTTTAGACTTCCTTTTTCCAGACTGTGACACACAAAATGTAGCCAGAAAATGCTTTACCAGGCACAGCAATGACAAGTTTAAGTAATGGAAAAATTTCCCTAATGTACTTGATATAAAATTTCTTTGGATTTTTGTAGTCATTGACAGAGCCAACATTCTTGTGATTGCATTCGCATCTCTGGCAGTGAGATGAAACCACTGTAGTAGAGATTTTCTTCTTTCAGTAACAGTGAATCCTTTGCAGAGGTTCCAAAAAGAGTATTTTAGAAGATCAGAAAAAATTCTTCTGTTTTACTCTGTTCTTTTCCTAGTAAGTCTTTTTTCTTTAGTAGCCTTGGAAAATGCTCCCCTTTTGTGTCAATCATCTTCACGAATGTGTTTGTTTTGTAATTGATAGTGAGAGTCACTCTGCTGTCGCTTATGTAAAATAAGCAGTACTCAATAACTCATATCTCTTTCATGGTGAGTTATGAACTCCTAAAGTTTAGGCCTCCTGGCTTCAGTTTTCTGTGCAGCTATTCATTGCAATTAACAGAGACCTAAGTTTTGGTCTTTGAATCCTGAATTCTCTGCCCTGCCACTGCTTTGTTTCAGGATTTATTGGTTATGCTCCATATATTAACCGCATAGTTCAGCAATGGAATCTTCAGGATAATGATGATGACCAGCTCTTTTACACTAAAATTTACATTGATCCACTAAAGAGAGTAAGTAATGACATGCATTTTCTTTTTGTTTTGATTGTTTTGTTCACTACATTGTGTTAATATGCAATAGCAAGATGGGATTTTATTGATAGTGTGGCAGTTAGAAAGCCTAATTTCAAAATGTTCTTGATAATAACACATTTTAAATAATACAAGTCAATGAGACCAAGAGTGAATAGAGGCGTTTACCAGACAGCGCTTAGCAGGAGCTATTGGGCGTCGTAGGCCTCCTCATGGTGGCACATTGATACATGTGGGAGAGTCAGGGAGAAGAAAAGCCATGATGCCAGGCTGTGCTCTTTCTATACAGTCATGGTGAAACATTTACGGAAACAAGTTGGTAGAAAAATGAAGAGCGCCCTCACACCCCGGTGGCGGCCTCAGCCCTGCTGTGTACTCCTCTCCCGCCGCCTCACGATGGTAGAATAAACGGAGGCACCAGAGCTTGTGAAGTCTCGCTGACTCTAGAGAATATTTTTTTGTTGTTGTTGTTAAATTTTGGAACAGATGGCTGTCATTTAAAAAAATGAGAATGTTTATACTGTTATTTCCTTCATCATGTAGGGATTTTTATTTTTTATTTTGTTGTTATGGTTGTTTTTCTTCACAAAGTCTACTTTGAAGCTGTTCACCTGTGCACTTTTGAAATTTAAGAAGATACACTGTATTCTGGTTTGTGAGGCTGTAAACCTTGCAGAAGACTTTGTTCCTATGTGAGATTCTTTGATTCTAGATCAGTGAGAGGTCAGATTCTTTATCCTCACTTCCCAATGAAAAAGCTGGGGCTACATATTAACGCCATAGAAAGCAGGTCCAGGCTTCTTTAAATACCCAAATCATGATTTTTTTCTATTATTTCATGTGACAGTGTGATGTGGTCACCTGGTTTCACTTATAAGACAGTTCTTTTGATACTTTGAAATGACATGTTGGTAAGGCTACTTACAGACAGTTTACACTTAAAAATTTCCTGTTATGCAAGTGAGCCTAGGTACATGTATGTGAAGCTTAACATGAGAAGCCAAAAGGCTGTGGAGAAAACACTGAAGACAAGAACCCCAGTGTGCCTCAGGGTTTTGATGGCCCATGTTGGATATTGCCTGGGATTATAGGAGGGTTGGTGTGGTCCTCTGAGAGAATTTCAGGGCACTATAACCCAGTAGTAGATTTAGGATGTTTGAGAATATGGATCCTGGAGTAAAGAGATAATAATGAATTCTCCCAAAAAGGCAGGGCTTGAGGACCCACGAACTGAGGTGTAGATGGTGCCTTGTGCCCTTTATCAAGAGGAATGCTGACATTGTTTCAGATAGAAAAATTTAGAGTATCAGTAACCTATGTTATAGAGGTGTTTTATCTAGGTATTATTTTTATATGTCAAATGAAAAAAGATAAAAGCACTCAAGGCTCTTATTAAAGTGACTTTATGATATCAAGAGTGATATCTCTTTGCTGCTCCACCATGAAGCCCCTATAGTGCTTATTTTCAGTGAAACTTCCTCATCCGCGGGGACTGCTGGGGCACCAGCTATTGCATCTATGTTCTGGGCAGCATAGAGGCAGGATGGTAAACAATGGGCCATACCAGTCATCACCTCTCTTCATGCAGCTTTTCTAGATGCTTCACAGAATTCTTTGTCAACTTTTCTATGAGCAGAACATGTTTATATGACCACTCATAACACATAAAGGAAATTTTGTCCCTTTTTTCAAGCACATATGCCATATTGAAAATCTGAGTTTTGTTGTTAAAGAAAAAATAATGTTGGAAACAATAAACAATCTGCTATAGGCCTTTGAGAGCACGTTCTTGAAATCAATTTAAGTGAAATTTTAGAGAAAAGTAAATTCTAGTTATATTTAAATACTAGAGCTTAAAGTTTCATATAAATATATTTTTTTGAGACAAGCTCTCTCTGTAGTCTAGGTTGGTCGTGAACTCACTACATTGCTCAGGTTGGCTTTGAACTCGTAGAAACCCTGTCTCTGCCTTCTGAGTACTGGGATTACAGGTGTGTGCCACCTCTCCCAGCTCATGTGATTCTGGGGAATCAAAGTCAGCGCATTGTCTTCCTAAGCAAGCCCTTTAACCAGCGTGCTATTCCTGCAGTCCTGTTTCATAATTTTTTTTAAAAAATGTTCTGAATATAGTTCTAAACTTTCTTGAACTTGTGTATTTGTTGGTGCTGTCTGTAGGAAATACAAAACTTCAGTGTATTTTCCAGTGAGTTGCCCCTACAGCTTTCTCTGCCTCAGCTGAATTTTTCAGCTGTCTAAATATTATTAGATACTTAGCAAAAGAATGTTCAGGTACAAATTCCCCAAAAGAAAAATGCCTATTAACAATATATGTTACTTAATATACAAAAGGACATACACATTAGCACAACAGAGGTATATCTTTGATGTTTTTGTTCTTCTTTTCAATATTATCTGTATTCTTATTTTTTAGGAAGCTTTTAACATTACACTGGACCACAAATGCAAAATTTTTCAGGCGTTAAATGGAGCTACAGGTATGATTCTTAAATCCTGGTTTGCTCATGTGCACACATAAACATCTGTATTTTTAACTATCTTTCCTTTGCTGTATCTGTTGCACGTGTGATGAAAGTTTACAGTGTAAACTATAAACTATATATATATATATATATATATATATATATATATATATATGCCAACTTTTAAAAAATGGTCTTAAACTTAACTTAGTTTGATATAGTTCAGTACCTTCAGTTAAAATCAGTCTCCAAGATCAGTGTGGAAAAGGCTTCTACTCTTAGGTATCTAAAGGTTTAATTGCTTCATCTGGGTATTGGAAATATATTTATGAAGGAATTAATTACAACTCACTACACATTTTTCAAGTTTAAGTTTTTTGTATTGTGCATTATCCAGGAATGTAGAATGACCCTTTTTGACTCATTAGAAAGGCTAACTGATGACAAGTACATAAGTAGACTATGGAAGAGTGGTTACATGTATGTCAGTTTGTGAATGCACATACGTATATGCACACTCATATATGTGATAAATGCATATATGCCTCAGTGTATTGCCTGAGTGTGTCTGCCCAGATATACATATATCATGATAGAATTATATATTAGCTAATATGCTAAAATCAAAATACCTTACTTCATTAATACATTATTAGTGTGTTGAAAACTAAAGAATATATTGGAACTCAATACAATTCTTTGAGTCAGTTTGTGTAGTAAAAGAATTCTTAAGATTGAAAGGCATTTAGTTTGTAATGCTTAGGAAGTGAGAAAAAAAGGGCCAGAAAAGAAAAAAAAATCTACTTATGTTTCTGATTTGGGTGTTTCTGTACTGTTGTACTGGGTTTGCTTTTTTGACCTAGAAATACTGTCAGTAGGTAACCAGTTAGTCACACAGACCTTGCTAATGCCACGCAGTGTTCTATTTACCATGTACATATTATTATTGTCTTCATAATAACCGTGCAAAGCAGGCGTGGAACTCATCTGTAAGTGAATACATTGTTTTGATAATTTAACTTGGCTGGGCACAATGGTGCCTGTGTGTAATTCTAGTACTCTGGGAGGTTGAGGCGGGACAATCACAAGTTCTATTCCAGCCTGTGCAGAGACCGTGTCTTGGAATGAAAAATAAAAATGTACTGAGGGTATACTTCAGTAAGAAGGCTCTTGGTCCTTGGTTCAATCTCTGGTGACATTAAAGAAATTAATTTGGTGGAGACCACACTGTGCTGTCCTTCTCAGTGGCCCGGAGGCTCAGCACTTCAATTGCTTTGCCAGCGTGAAGGTGGAAAGAGCCTGGTATACTGCAGGTGGCGTCCATCCCTATGGCATTGTCCTTCATTTTGATTATTTGCTGAGTGGGTGTAGGGAGAGTTTCTAAGTATTATAACATATGGGTTTTTATATCTGTACAAATTTCATAACACGCACGTGCATCCATAGACACACATGTTTTATATTGCTAAAACCTGTTTCTCTTTTTAACCCAGATGAAGTTGTTTTAAAATTTGAAAATGGTAAAACTAGAGCTAAAAATACATTTTATGAGACACTACCAGTGGCAATTAATGGAAACGGACCCACCAAGGTTGGTTACAGTGATTTTACCTTGCTTTTTCTCTTATGGATTTACACTGTAGGACAATAAGTAAAATATTATTGTTCTAAAAAATTCTTTTCAAACATTATTTTCTTATGAACAGTTTACTGACTTCATCTTATATGTGTTATATCATCTAATTTGATATTAATCAACCAGGCTGAATTTTTTTAAAGCAGGGTGATAACTTTTTTTTTTGTCTTCAGTACATTTCATTGTAGTGTTTTACTTAATAATACTGTAATAGCTAATTTGAGAAGGAAATGTATTTGTCTCATACTAGTGTTTTTTCTGAATGGTAATTTTTCATGTGGGTCAGAAATCATTTGTTTTATGTGTTTTATCATCTTCTAAATTAGTACTGTTAAGATGAAGATATAAATACATAGCTGGAGAAAAATTTCTCTTGCACTTTATACTAAAGTCAATGACAAAAACGTCATTTGACTAATGAAATTTTGAGTGTTTTTCTGTTTCAAGCATATATAATTGAGCTTTCTGAAAATGTTATTAACCTTTAAGTATATAGATGAAAATTTTGTACTGCATGTGTCCAATCAAAATGGAGTATACGAGCCAGGTCTAGTGGCACAGCTAGTAGTCCCAGCACTCTGGGAGGCTAAGGCAGGAGGATTACAAGTTCAAGCCTACCCTAGGCTTCTCAGGGAGACCTTCTCTCAACATCAAAACCAGGCACTGGAGGAATTGCTCAGTGGTTAGAGCACATGCCTAGCAAGTGCTAAGTCAAGTGCCGAGTACCTGAGTGATTCGCCAGCAGCATGTAAGCCGGGCGTGGTGGCGCAAGCCTGTAATCCCAGCATTCTGGTCGCTAAAGCAGGAAGATTGCAAGTTCAAGCCTAGTCTGGGTTTCTTAGGAAGACCTTGTCTCAAAATCAATGCCATATCATGTGCCGGAGAAATAGCTCAGTGCAAATAATCTAGGTTTCATCTTTAGTACTGCAAAAAAGGGTAAAAATGGAACATAAATTTCAGTGAAAAACATTTTTAATACTATCATTAAAACAAATGTTTTGACATAACTTAATTCCTGGTTTATTCATTAGTTTTTAGAAAACTAACAGGTAGATTTGCAGAGTGGACAGAGAGGATGGGGCTATAGCCTTCTTTTCAATGGAAAGAATAATCTGAGGTCTGATAGAAGCTCTATGCAAGGAGAGAAATTCAAGGGAAATTTTCCCTCCATCAAGTTGGAAGTAGATTCCCCATTTCAGTTGGCCTTTCCACCTTGCTTTTGGTCCATTCCAACTTTGCCACAGAGCACTCTTTCCAGTGTGTTCTCCGTTCTCTATTTGTAATCAGTTTTCCAAGCTCTGTTCTCAAATTCATATCAATATTTTAAAAGACTCTCAAGTCTTTCCTATTCTATGAACAAAGTGAAAAACAAGCTGTGGGAAAATGTCTCCAGTTGCCTTCAGTTCTGCTCCTGTCTTTTCTCATCCCCTTCACAGTCAGACTTCTTTAAATCAGACAATTCCCTGCCAAGACCTGTCCTCCTCTTGCACCAGCAAGTGCTCATGTCAGGGTGTTTGTGACATCTTTGCTAAGTACTAGTATTAGATACTGTTCTTTCTTCACTTTTACTCAGTCCAATGACTGCCCTTGACAACTTTTGTCCCACTTGGTCCAACTTGAAATACGGGGTGTGATCCAAAACTAGGGTGAATGTTTAAATAAAAATAAACTTATTATAGTAGAAGAGATACTGCCATTGAAGCTCCCAAAATGTGCGGCCCTTGCTTTGAACACAATTGTCTTGTTGCTTTTGACATTTTCTGAAGCAGCTCTGGAAATCCCTTTTGTATATTTAGTTGAGTTGTTTTTCCTGTGTTCTGAATCAATTCAAAAGATTTTTATGTCTTCATCATTGAAGGGTGAGCCAGAAGTCACACAGTCCCAGTTGTGGCTTGGGCATGAGGACGCACTGTTATGTTTTTGTGAGCCTGCCTTTCCTTTGGATGACATTCATAAGGAACATGAACTGTAGTTAGGATTGTATCTCATAAAACCACTGCTTCACAAAGTGGCATGAATGATTGGATAAGTGTGTAGGAAGTTAAGGGAAGTATTTTGAGGGGCACTGATGGCAGTATTTTTGCTGTAATTATTTTTTTAATTGAAACATACTACTCTTTTGATCATCCCTTGTGTTATTTATCTTTCTTCTGTGATGCTGTTTCTTTGTCTTTTGGTTTTCTGACTTTTCCTTGTCAATTCCTTTTACATTTCTTTTTTTTAATATGCATATTTAAAAATCAATACCGGGGTTTGTTGTTACTTTTCTTCCTCTTTTAGTTTAGTACATGTTTACAGGTGACTGAGTCCCCTTCTTTTTCTACTCTGCACATATCTCTAAGCACTTTTCTTTATCTTCTGACAGCAGTTCTCTAAGTGCTGAAGGCTTTCCCACCCTTGCCCTCTCTCCTCTTCTCCCTGAGCTCCAGGTCTGAACACCCAGCTACAGGTAGACTGACTCTGTCTCATATGTGTCAAGCTCACAACCATGAGCTCTGTGTCCTCTTCTATCCTAGGTGTTAACCAGAACCTGGGTTTTATTTTACTTCTGGAATCTTCATAGGTCTACACCAAGTGCTGTCTGTTCTGACTGCTGTTCATTAAGTTTTCATGTAACTTTCTCAGTTTCCATAAAAACTTCTTAGTACAGCCCAACAAATAGTAGGAATTGTCCCCACAACCTTAAGTCTTCTGTTGAAGTAGAAACCATATCCACGCTGTTGACTTGTAAAATGCCTTCCTCTGGACTTAGCTGTGAGGTTCCAAGTTCTGAATTTGTCTTATTAATTAGGCTTTTTATTTCGCTCCTGCTTTAGTGGCCGTCAGTATGCCACATTTTCCACTCTTTTCTCCTCAATGTTACACATCTACACAGTCCTCATATGCAATTTTTCTGTTCTTCTTTCCCTCACTCAGCCCTCTTCATAATTAATTGTTTTGGGTGTAGCAAATATTTCATGTTTCTTCTGTCTTCAAGTGTTTTGTCCATGGTTTTCACTTGTCCTGAAATCCTTTCCTCCTAATTTCTATTTCATGTACCCCTGTCATCTGCATCTGGCTTATGTGCGTATCAGCACAGTCTTTACCCCTTAAGTCATTTGCTTAGGAAAATCTTAGGCATTGAGCAGAGCAGCTTCACAGAGAGCCCTTGTGGGCAGCAACCAGCAATGCGGTCAGAATGGGGCTACTCAGTCCCTTTGGGGCTTGTATCGCCACAACTTACCCCAGGTACTGACATCGAGCTCCAAGATTTAATGTTTGCCTGCTGTGTTTTAGTCCTGCTTTGGTTTGATGTTTTTCCTCTCCCCCTATTTCTCTTTTTGAATGAGAGTGCTTACCCTTTCCCATTGTATGTTGAAAATACTTACTTCCTTTTTGACTCTTGCGTGGGTTCACAGCTATGAATTTACTTTAAGTCTCAGAGGAGGCACTGGACTTGGACTTTTCAGCAATTCTAAACTTAAAGACTTTGGCAACTCTTATAGAGGGATTAAAGCCATTTTGCATAATTAGACATGAATCCTTTGAGGGTCAGGGGTGAAGTGTTATGATTTGGATCTAAAACACCCGCAGAGATCTCACATTTAGGCCCCAGACATGAGGGGTGGGTACATTGCTAGAGTTAGGACCTGGAGTGTGTATTCTTGTGCTGGGTTCCTCTCTGTCCTCTCTGCTTCCTGGTACTAAGAGTCGAACAGCTTTTTTCTGCCATGCATTTCTCCTGTGCCATTTTTTGCTTTACAGCTAGCTGATCATAGACTGAAGCCATGAGGCAAAATAAACATCTCCTTTAAGTTGAGGTTGTTGGGTATTTTGCTCCAGTAGAGTAGAAAAGTGACTAAAAATACCATGAATGTCAAATAACCTGTTTTATGCAGTAAATCAAGTCATTTCTGCAAGCAATTTGGTTTATAATAAGTATATTGACCTTAATTTTATGCATAAAAAGCACAGACAGTGCTTAGATCACTTTGACCTTGAAAAATAGCATGCTTTTTTTTTTTTTTTTAAAGAAAGAGAAAGAAAGGACTTGACTGGAAACATTTCTCTGCCAATTGAATGACATCATACTTGGGAGTATTTTATATTGTGAAAGAAGAACTGGGGAAACACTACTGCCTAGTACATAGAGAAGGCCCAGAGCAGCTTGATTACATAAACAGCTTTCTGCACTTTCCTAACTGCCCGCAGAAGTATATGCAGGTTTTATGAAGAAAACAGATGTAAATGCAGTTGGTGGTGACAGGTAGAACTTCTGCCTGTGTGGTGAGCAATCCAGTCAGCAGGAAATTTTTAAAAATCTTAATTATCTATGAAACAAATTGCAGAAAGTGGAAAAGTTACAAAATTGCATTATAATTCTGAAAACTTGAAGTAATGCTTTTATTCTTAGCATCTTAAAGCCAGTTTTCAATTTCAGATTCACATAAATATTCTAGAAGATTGATTAATAATATATGAAATTAATACTAAATTAATATGAAATTTCTGAGATGGGAGATGTGTGATGAGATCTTTATGTGTGATGGGGATTTTAAATATGGCCAAATATTTGGGAAATTATTTCTTTAGTAAAAAATTCTAGAATATATTAATAAAAGTGTATTTTGTATGTTTTCAATACTTTTTAAAATAACTCTTAGTAAGAGAGTCAATTTTATGTTTATTTTTTTCTCTTCAAAACCATAACATTTTATAGAATGTTAAATGATTGAACTGGTTGCATTTGTCATTTTTCAACCAACCATACTTCTTTTTCCTTTTTTTGTGTTAGAGGCTCATTAAAATGAATTGACTCTTGAAATGTCAGTAGTGAGTGTCATGACTACATAATATTCTCTACCATGTAATTTGCTTCCCAAATTAATATGTGGTCCAAGAGAAATGAGACTGCATGACCTGTCTACATCTTATGATTTTTTCTGTAGAGATTAAATGTTGTTATATCTGTGGTATCTGTGTACCACTGTGATTTTTATATTTTGACTCATAGTGTACTTAGTTCAACAATATTCAATCAAAGATTCAGTATAATAAAGATGTTTGAGTGAGGTCCCACATATTTGGGAAGAATGTGGCAAAATGGCATTAAATTAGATACTTGTATTAGTAAGCTTTCCTGTTTCTGGGATATAATATCCAGTACCTGAACTGAAAAAAAACAATGAAGTGGTTTATTTTGCTAACAGTTTCTGTGAGTGCAGTCCCTGGTTGCCTGGCTCCAAGGCGGAAGTAGTATGGTAGTATGGTAGAAGAATGCTGCTCAAGTCACGGCGACTGGGACGCAGAGGGAAGGGAGGAGCCAGGATGAGAATGTGTTGTGGCACTTCACATTCCCAATGACTCCACGTCCTACCAGCACATTCAGCCACAGACAGCGAGTATAGTGACCCTGTGATCCAGACAGTTTCCGAAAGCCGTAGTGCTAAACACATGAGTTTTCTGGGGGGCATACTTGATCAAGAATACATGAGAGCTATGGGAAGCTACAGAAATAGAGTTGGCATTTTATAAATTTTTTAGCCTTCATTTTTAATGCATAAACTTTTATCTTTGATTTTTATCTCACTTTTCAAATTAATGATTCTATAAGCATAATGAGGATTTTAGGTGTTTTCTTTTTAATGTGAAATTACAGTCAAAGCTACATTGCAACTCACTGTCTTGAGGCAATATAATAATATGTGGAAAGAAAACAAAACAAAAAAACTGCATGTGCTTCTGTACCACTATTCGGTATTAGGATTGTAGAACATTTTACAACTTTCTTGTTAATTATTTATCACCAGAATTTCCCCTATAATGTTCAAACTTTAGGGGTATTTGAGTTTCGTGGAGAGTTCAGAGAAAAATAATAAGGTATTCCTCTCTCTAATCCATTCTTCCTCCCTGCCCTTTTGAAAACCAGACACAAAAATCAGATTTTACAGATCACATGAATGCCAACAAGTAAAGAGAGGAAAGATAAGTAACACATTATTTGACTTATCGGAAAGGGATTAAATGACAAAACAGCGTTGTACTTTTTAATTTATTGTTGATAGGATTTGTTTTAATTTGTAACTTATCTTTTCTTGAATCTGTGTTGATTAGCACAGTTTCCAGGGAAACTTTTTACTGCTCTCTGGTGATACATTTATTCAGAATTTGTTTGTGTAATGATGTATTGACATGAGGTGACTTTTCCCTTGGCCCTTTGCTCTAGGTATCTCTGCTGTGCATTTAAATACATTTGCCTATTATTAAATTACTGTTCCCATGACTCAGTGTGTCTTTGCTGACTTTCCATTTGCTCTTTTTAAGTGTATTTTATTGTTTGACATATATCTACAGATGTTTTTCTAGTACTCCTTATGTGAAATTAAGTGATCTGCATGGTTATGAAATGTTTTGACATTGCAAGACATAGTTCATGGTTCTTAGTGATTAATAGTCTGAAGAAAATTTTGATGGTGAATATTAAAACTTATAAGGGAATGTGTACTTACTGCAGAAGACACCCTTCAAAGTTGATTATAGAATGAATGCATATTTATAGGAAGGGCTTACTGCTGCTGTGATTTTCCTCCATTTTCTAGGTTCTGCTGAATTATTTTGGAAACTACGTACCTAACTCATGGACACAGGATAATGGCTGCACTCTTTGTGACTTTGATACAATTGACTTGTCTACAGTTGATGTAAGTGGCCTTAGCTATATAAGAAGTGTAGTAATAGGATATGCATTGTCATGAAATACAGCAATTTATGGGGAAAAGGGAAATTAATTTATTATTTTTATTATAATGGATTAATAATATTAAGACAGTGATTCAGAAAATTAGCTAAATTCATATTTTTCTAAATTTTTTGGAAGTAAAAATAGCTAACAATGAAAGTCAATAAAATTTGGTGAATTTTTAATAGATAAGTTTGGCTGCTCTTGAATTTGTTTATTGGCTTGGTCAAAGCATTGAGAAAAAATACTTGTGTAGCTGTATTTTTGTTACTTTTATCTGTCCTTCATTTTCAGATTTGATAGTTTAAAAATAGCAATATGATGAAGTAGCATTCTGCGTATTTCACAGACTAACTCACTTAAACCTCACAGAACTCCCAAAGTAAGCAGTGCTATTGGCTCAGTTTTACACATAAGAAAACTGAGATCCATAAAAGTGAGTCCCGTATTTAAAGACACACAGATTTTTTTAATTGTTGGAGTAAGGGATTGGAATTTAGAAAATCTAGCTCCAGAACCTGTTCTTGGTTGCTGCAATTTTGCCTTCATGTAGTATATGAACTATATGCCATCCATGGTGCATACATATATTTATAGAGAAATTGAACTATATTCATCATTTATACTTCGTAGGTGAATGAGGAGTGGAGTATTTTTATTATTGCCTGTTCTGTCTTCTGAGAGAGTAAATTTATGCCATGCTATTCTTTTATCAAATGTTGGTAATTTGGAAGACTCTTGTGAATAGGAATAATTAAAATCTAGGAAATAAGTTTATCACTGAGTCTAATTTTTTCCCTCACTTACCATTGGTGTCTTGAGCACCTGTACCATGCCAAATAAGTTAAAGCAGTGCAGGTTAAAGTAAAACTGAGGAGTGTGTTAATATTTCTGCTGACTCCAGCACCTGTGCCTGTGCACAATATTTTCAAGGTAATGTATTCAAGGACCCTGATGAAGGGAGAATAAAGAGTAACTTGTCTACACCTAGGAACTTCTGAATAAAGCCCTTTTTTTACTTGAAAATAAGACTTTTGGGCAGTCCTTCAAAAATCAAACTGAATGTTTCCTATCTGGAAAGTGGACCAGGATATTTTTGAATGAAGCTGTATCATAAAAATGCTTAAAAATTCCTTTTTATACTTTTTGCAAAACTTGATGTTTTCCTCCCGCAGGAGAATCAATGCTGTTTATATGTTTTGTTTCCTTTTATATAGAACTTTCTGGTACAAACATAGAACAAAAAACTCAAGCTGTTTTATCTTATAGCCATTTAAAATGTGCAAGGAAGGAAAAACATTCTTTTTCTTTTGTTTTGTTGTTTTGGTTTTGAAGCAGGATTTCACATTGTAGTCCAGACTGATCCTGAACTCACTGTGTAATCCAGACTGGCCTTAACCTCACAGCAGTCCTCCTACCTCAGCCTCCCAAGTGCTGGGATGGCAGCTGTGCACTAACACACCTCACTTATGTGGTGCTGGAGAGTCAAACTAAGGCTCTTGGACTTGCTAGGCAATGGCTTTAGCTGTTGTATCATTACTCCAGGCCCAGGAAAACCATTCCTGAATGAAAAAAAAATTCTTTGCTTTCTGCATGTTTAGTCATCATGTAGTAGTTGGAAAGTTAAAAATATATGTGAAGTTAAGTTCCCATATATAACAATTTAAATGTGGTCTAGAGGCAGTTTCTGTGTATGTAATAGTAGTAGTAGCCAGGCATGGTGGCACACGCCTGTAATTCCAACACTTGGAAGGCTGAGGCAGGAAGGTTGTCTGGAGTCCAAGGCAAGCCTGGGCTCCATAGTGAATTAAGGACCAGCCTGACCAGTAGAGCAAGACTCTGTCTCAAAAAAAAAAAAAAAAAAAAAAAAAAAAAAAAAAAAAAAAAAAAAAAAAAAAAAAAAAAAAAAAAAAAAAAAAAAAAAAAAAAAAAAAAGCAAAAGAAAGAATGAAAAGAAAAGAAAAGAAAAAAGAAAGAATAGTAGCATCTCAGAAGGTTGAGAGGGGGGGTTAAAAGGAAGAGTGACATTTTATATGTATATATTTTATATACATCTTAGCCTTTAATGTTAACTGTTTTATTGTTGCCACTATTATGTAAAATAAACAGATTAATAATAGAGATGTACTGAGGAGAGGCTCTGTTTTTACCTACTGGTTTATATAGTTTATATTGTTTCTCTAAATCCATTTTCTTGAGTGTAAATTTAGAATACCAAGAAACCTCTAAGGCAATTAGAAATTTAAATGAAATGTGTACGATCGACTACACTGAAGGAGGGTTGCAATCTATTTTTTAATTGTTTTCTGTATGAAATCGAGTGCTCCTAAACTGGATGTGGTGGTGCACACCTGTAATCCTAGCACTTAAGAGGTTGAGAGAGGAGGATTCTGTGAGTTTGAGGCCAGCCTTTTGTACACAGTGAGTTCAGAACAAGCCTGAACTACAGAGTGAGACCTTGTCGCTAAAAAAGAGAGACCTCCTATAGGGTACTTTATTTTTGGTTCTTTGTGTTTCTTTGTAAAATAAATATCTGAGTGAGTGAGTTGATACACGGAAGTACATACAACTCTGTGCAGCGTGTTTCTCTGCAAGAAAATAAGTTTAATACAGACAAAATCGGAATGTATGAGGTATGTGCAGAAAAACATGGGAAAAGATATATAGCTCAACATTATATATATATATATATATATATATATATATATATATATATATATATATTATAGTAGTTTTAACAAAATCTGTACTTTGGGGGGCTGGGGTTATTGCTCAATAACACTTGCATATTGGACTTGAGGGCCTAAGTTTGATCCCTGCCCCCCCCGCCCATTCCAATATGTGTAAAGGGTATTTTAGAAGTTTTTATATGATGAAAATGCACTAAAGCATACCTAAAGAGGATTTAAGAAGAGCTATGAAAATAAATACTGTATTTGAAGATGGAATATAATAGTGAAAGAAAATAGCTTTCCCTGTATATAATAGTATAATGAAGGAAAGTAAAAACTACCAGAAAAATGACATTAAAGATGACATTCAAGATTAGAAATAAAAGCTCAGATTTTCATGATTGCTTTTTCAGTCTGTAAATTAAGTTTCTGACTGAAAGTCATGAAAGCAAAAAAGGAAAACGTAGTACTCTATTACTTTTTCAATGAAAAACTTAATTTTAAAAAAAGAGCTTCCCCTAAGTATTACTTTTATTAGCATATGTTTGTGATAAATAATAATCACAGTTAACTTGGAGAATTGACGCATATGCTTATCACATCTCCACTGCTCGCCTCTCCAGCTGTTCGCCTCCCCACCCCCTGCTCCCTGTCTCCAGTTCCGCTTGCCATCTCTCATGTAAGAGAAGCCACTGTCACCCAGCTTCTTAAGATACACCCATTTTCCTACAAATGACTGAAGTGTACAATCCTTTCTGGCAGAGTGATACTCCTCTAGATAGATGGATAGATAGAGCTCACATTTTCTTTATCTTTTTATCTGTTGTTGGGCACCTAAGCTGTTTCTGTGATTTAGCTATAATGAATTGTGTTGCTATGCACATATATATGCAGATATTACTGTGACATGTGCTTAACCCTTTGGAGAAGATACACAGAAATGGTGTCTGTGTCAAAAGAGTTTCTGTTTTTATTTTTTATTTTTTGAGCAATATCCAACTGCTTTCAAAATAGCATTGAGATATGAGGAAATTTTTTGTGTGTTTGTTTTGCTGTGTTTTAAAAGGGAAATCACAAAGAAAAAAGTACTAGAATAATGGACTATATCCTTAAGTATATTCTTACAAGAAATAGGATAGTGAGTTTTTTTCTTTAAATGTGTGGTATATTAACAAGGTATGATTCAGTAAAATCACTTTGGGAGAGTTACAAAAATTTATTTCCAAGTTCAAGAACTGTTGCAGAGCAGTTCAGGTATAGCAGAATATGCCAATCTCAAATTCTAGTAATTTTCCTATTCTGCTGATTGACTTGAATAGAATTTAAGACTCAACCACACTAATACTAATTTATTTTTATTTTTGTTATAAAAGGTCTATCCAAATGTGACAATAGGTGTTTTTATTGAGCAACCGACTCCTTTCCTACCCCGGTTTCTGGATCTGTTGTTAACACTGGATTATCCAAAAGAAGCACTTAAACTCTTTATTCATAATAAAGTAAGTAGGTGTAAAATAAATGTTTTATGTAGTGGTTTTCTAAAAAAAATTGTTTGTCTAAACTCATTGGCATTATGATGTAATTACTGTCCTACCTTACAGAACTGAGGATTTTAGAGTTTAGGCTGGATATATTAGATTATAATATTAGCATGAGACACATGAGCTGTCGTTTGTTATAGATTAAAAAAACTGAATATTAGTGATTTTTATGTAGCTCCACTTAATATATATAGTACAGAATGTGTTAGATACCTTGGTGGTCTTTGTATTTTAGTTAGCTCTGATACTTTCTCCTGGGGATCCTACCACTGAAGTGTGTGTGATTTGGGATAATACTATAGCATCAGAACTTGGAATAGCTGTCAGCTAGAGCATTGATTTTTATTGACCTCACAATGGCAGATTCTTCCCAAAGGAATTGGAGATTGCCTTTTTTTCCAGAAATGTTCAGAGATTCCCAGCACTTCCCACATAAAATCTAAATTTATAGTTATTTTTATATTTTTTTGCACTTCTTTAACCTCTTTCCTTTTAAAACTTGGTACTTGACATCATGTAGAAAAATGCAAGAATACCAAGGTATGCCTTTTTTTTTTACCTGATGCTTTCTGTTTATTACTGTTCTATTTTCCTAGTAGACGTGTCAGTTAATAATTAGTTTTCTTTCTAGAGAATATTTTTAACTTGCAAAAAAGTCAGTTAAACCCATTGATGGCAGGAATCTTTAATTTTCTGCTTATATAGATGAACTATGCCCCCTTTACATGAAAGGTTATTTTAACATGCTGTGAAATGCATCAGCTAGTTAGAAAAAGTGAGACTTGAGATATAAGCTTATATTGATGGTTTCCTAATTTTTCTGTTAATAAAATTTTGTTAATTTTTTTTTTCTAAACACAGCATTTTCACATGAGCAATAAATGTTCCCTTTGACTTGAGGGCTGTTGTAACAGTTTATTTTGTAAAATATAATTTTTATTATTTATAACACAGATAAATACTTACTAGATGTAATAGATATTTTCTGAGTACTTTCCAACCCAAGTCAAAGAATTTCAGGCTACAAACTATATTTCTCCCCTGGAGTTACAAATATTTTTAATACCTAGGATTTAAGTATTAATGGCCAGGAGCCATGGAAGACTTAAATATTTGTGCAAGGACTATTCTAGATGTTAAAAGAATTTTGCAGTATCTCCTGTTTAAAATTGTTGATCTGTGTATATATTTTATATTTTTTGTGTACTTTTAATGATATTTTCATATAATGCATTTAATGTGGTCATTGTTTTTGTCTATGATTGAATTTGAATTGTGGAACTCATAATTTTGAATGTAAAGTACTCTACATACAAATAATGCTTATTTTCTTATTTCTCTCTAATTTTTAAATTTTAAAATATGTTACAGGAAGTTTATCATGAAAAGGATATCAAAGTATTTTTTGATAAAGCTAAACATGAAATCAGTCCTATAAAAATAGTTGGACCTGAAGAAAATCTAAGTCAAGCTGAAGCCAGAAACATGGGAATGTAGGTCTTAATAAATTTAATAAAGTTATCCTATTAAAGAAATGATGAGAAAACACATTTTTTCTTTACAAAATTAGTCCCTTAACCTTGAATGTCTCTACTATGTGTGTGTGCACACACGTAGATTGCGCCCGTGCCACGGACACTCAATAGCAAGAGCGTATTGTGCACTGTCTGTGTTCTTGTGTGTCTTATGGAAGTTTCTCATAATTTTGTTTTAAAGACAAAACATTGTTAATCTATGATTGAACTTCATATTAAGATTTAAAAAGTAAAAGGGGACATTGATTTACATTAAAGTTCACTATCTGCAGGTTGTGTGGGTAAAAAGATGTCTGACTTTGGGGAAGAGGGCATGTTTCTACTTTCCATGTTGTCTGCTGATAAGATAAAACTGCAGTCCCCAGAGGAAGTAATTTAAGTCTTTTTTAAAAATATGCTATCATAGTTTAAATAGAGTACTCTTAAAATTTGTTTAATTGTTTATTTAAAGAGTGTTAGTTGATTCTAGGCAGTAACATCTGCTGATTAAAAGGAGGCGCCCTGGGCCTTTGCTTCATATGTGTTGTCTGCTGCTGACTCTCATGCTTTGTGCCGCGGGGACTCGGTGGCTGAGTAAGGCGTTCTGCCTGGGGTGAGGCTGGTGGGATAAGCCAGGGAAGGAAACTTGTGTGAAACCTCAGAGTTGTTCGTCATTACTGTTGCTCCCTTAATTTACTCAGTGAATCTCTTGGATCCACATTCAAAGTTCATGTTCTCTAATTTCTGACACAATTACTAGTTTTTTTGTCTGGTATCCTGTTTGTTAGTGGTGTAGGCAGAATGTACAGTGGAGATGCACAGTGACAAGACAGAAAGTGGGCAGTGGCACCCCGGGTGAGGTAAGGGAACTCTACAGAATTAGGGCAGAGAACCCCATTTGTAGAACTGAGGAAGAGAACCCTGATTGCAGAAGCCCTAACAGGCAGAAGGTTTCCCATGCATCAAGATCCACCCTGACTGCTTTGCTGACGTGCCTGCTGGTGTGGTACAGGCCCTTTTAGTGAAGGCACACTTTGTGCTCAGGTCCCCAAACTAAGCAGGTGGGGCCTTGACTAGCTCAGAAATCTCTGTAAATGAAGTTTAAAAGTATTCATGCATACAGAATCATACACTTGTGTCTCTAAGCTTCACTTCTGAGTCTGTTGGAAGCACATTATTTCCTATTTTATGTCTGTCCATGTATGTGAATGCAGAAATATCTGGATTTGTGAAAAAGAATATAAAAGAGAAATTCATTGCAGTAAATTATTTTCCAGTTTCTAAAAGCATTCACTGCTAAATGCTAAATGCATTGTGACTGGATGTTTTATGCCTTAAAGTATTTAGTGGCTTAAAATGTATTTTATTTGGCCTAAAGTTTTAGAGCTGATCGCTTTTGAATATGTGTTAATAAAAGCTGCCTTTTTCAAATGGAATTTTAATGTGCTGGAGAAATCTTATGTGTAAGTTTTCGAACAAGAGACACTAATTTTATCTAATTGTCATTTTATTTTTCAATTTTAGGGATTTTTGCCGTCAAGATGAAAAGTGTGATTATTACTTTAGTGTGGATGCAGATGTTGTTTTGACAAATCCAAGAACTTTAAAAATTTTAATTGAACAAAACAGGTACTGTTTAAGATTTGATAATAGTTTATTAAAATACTCCATGAAGACACCATGCTTACCTGGCATAGTAAATTGAAGCAAGTTATGCTAACTTATTTTTTACACCTATAAATTTTTGAATCTAATTTTCATTTAAAGTAAATACAGAAACAACGATCTTAGGATAATTAAAAAGTACATAATATTCAATCACAAATGTGGCTTGTAAATAATTTTGGTTCTTTTTTATCTAAAATAGACAATGAGATCAGGTGCATTCAGGTATTGGGCACGTCCAGGTATCAGGTGGTATGACTGTAGATTTATATCTAAGATAGGTAAAATTCTAATTTGTTTTATACCAGTGAAATTTAGATTTTTATATTCTGTAGATATTATTATTGCATAAATAGTTGTCATTTCAATAATCTAAAGGTAATTTCAGAGGTACAAATATTCCACAGCCAGACTTGTAGTTTTGTTTACTGTTGAAATATTAAGCCTGCTTTGAATTGAATTGAAAAGGAAAAATGAATATTAATCTGTATTTGCTAATATTACTGCTACTACTGTTAGTAATACTGTTGTTACTCCTACTAACAGCTCACATTTAATTAGTACAAATTAAATGCTAATCATATTTTGAGTGTATTTACATAATTATTTCCAGGAAGAAATAGAATGCTTACAGTTGAAATATTAGAATGACTGTGTTTATCTTGCTAAGTAAAATATATGGCAAATCTGTGTTAACCCATCTTACTTACACTATAATGAACATGTCAATAGAATATGTGAATTTGAAAATTCAGTTAGTTTAGCTTCAGAATCCAAGGTCTTTCTGTAGAACCTGTATATAGCCTCACTGGGTAACTAAATATCCAAGATTCTTGCTGAAGGCAACTATCTGTAGTTTCTAGCTAAATTAGTTTTAGATTGTTTGCAAGGAAATGTGGGTAGGATATCCTAAATATATAGTTTGTAGAGTTTGTAACTCTTAGTCTAATGGAATTCAATAATTTTTTCTTGAGTTTGCATTGTCATTTCTCTTACTTTGATTGGAATGCAGCAATGTGCATGCTTTTAATAATATGTAGTTTTTTTATGTTCTGACACCTTGGTCGAAAGGTAATAGTTCTCTTGGTAAGCTATTTAATTAGTTCATGTATTTAACACAAAGTCCCCTAACTATAGCATTTTAAACCTTTGACGAATAAAATCTCTTTCCTACGGAACTCAACTGCCATCTTGTTTCCTTGCCTCTGAAAGAGCCATTATAACAGTCTTTGTATTCAGTGCCATAGATCATTTTTTCATTATCAAAGATTTGAGTATCTGCAATACTTGTTTCTGTGTCTAAGTTTGTAGTTTCCAAAGAAAATTATACATACCAAAATGTTAGAAGGAACAGAAGACATGACCGGGGTTTAGAGTTACAGAGACTGTGATGTACCTTAGGCGTATTGCTTTCTGACATAACTTTGGCTGCCTTTCCTCCACTCTCCGTCTTTGCCACTTACTGGTGTGCTCCAAAATTTCCTCCTCTAATTGTATAACAATTCATTCTCTCCTGCTGCTATCCTTACGTTTTCATTCTTAAACATATCAAAGCACATTTTCCATGTTTCTTGACCCAACTCTTTTTCTGGAGGCAACTAATTTTAACATCTCTCACAATGCTATCATAATAACAATGAAATTTGTTTACATTGTAGGGAAACTTCAGGAAACTTCTATTTTGATTTCTGAAGTAGTTAAAGCACCCCTTCCCTACTTATCACCCTGAAGTTCAGTACTGTCAGGACTGATTTTATTTATTGATGTTATGCTGGGAATTGAACCCTGAATCCTTTTCACTTAGTTAAATCCCTCACTTCTCCTTTTCCTTCCTCCTTCCTTTTCCTCCTAAACTTTTTTTTTTTTTTTTGACTGTCCCCGCTAAGTTGACTAGGCTGAGCTAAAAGTTGTGATCCCTATGTGCTGATTCTGTGATCCTAATGCATTGTAACCACCTGGACTGACATATTATGGCAGTTTATTTAAAAAGTTCGAAAATGATTAAACCACACTTTACAATAATTTGGAACAAACCTTTTGGGAAACTGACTTCTTAAAAAAAAAAAAATCCCAGGCTGAGGCATTGTAGTTAGAACATTTGCCTATCATATTCAAGGCCCTGGGTCCAGTCCCTCAGAACCACATGAGGTTAGCCTGGCATTGTGCTGCACACTTGTAATGCCAACACTTGGAAGATGGAGGAATGCTGAGTTTGAGACCACCTGTACTATATGGTAAGTTCAAGACTGGCCAGGGCAGCAAGATACTGTCAAGAAATCAAAACAAAACAAAACAGAAAACAGCAACAATAATCAAACCAAATCAAACCAGAAATCTTTGTTTGTGATTTTTTTTATTCATTCTATTCAAGTATTTGTTGGATTCCATAAGAATGGAGGTTGTTCTGTCTTGTTATGTCTTCCTGCTAACAAGGAAAATACTTGATTGATTTAGCAAAATTTTTTGAAATTCTTGAATATAAATTATAATGACATAATTAAGTTAGTTTCACTTTCTTGGATGTCAGTTACTTTTAAAGGCCATTTTTAGGTTTTTATTGCTTATTTATTTTCCATAATTTTTTCTTTTTATCTTCTCTTTTTATGAAATTTAAATGAAAATTAGCCATGTACTGATGTGAAAAGATGTTGGAAAGAAATTTCTCATTTTGATTTTTAGATTAATCATGGACATACTAAATAAACTGTATTGCTCTGTGTGTCATGCTCAGTCTAAAGTGCATAACTCTGTGGTAAATTTAAAATAAATCTTGATGTGGATTTTTTTTTTTTTTTCTGTAGAAAAATCATCGCTCCTCTTGTGACTCGTCACGGGAAGCTGTGGTCTAATTTCTGGGGAGCGTTGAGTCCTGATGGGTATTATGCTCGATCAGAAGATTATGTGGATATTGTTCAGGGAAATAGAGTGTAAGTTTCTTTGTTTAGTTCTTTAATGTAAAATACCATAATCTAAAGGTAGGATCTTGTTAATATCCCTCAACATTTTAAGTTGTGTCTTTGATTTATATCTAAAGTAAGTTTGAGAACCTACAGATTGCTTGGGATCCTGAAATACTAGTATAAAACTAGTATTTTTAATAGATTGTTTAAAAGTAAATGAGTGAACTCATTGCTGTGGAAAGCACCAAGTGATCATATATGATTAGCACATTTACTCATCTTATATTCTTTAGTCAAAATTTTGGACAGAAAATTAATTTTAACTTATTTGTTTAATAACTCTAAGGGTTTTGACAGCTTTTAAAATTAATAAGCAGATGGTAACAGAAAATTCAAAACATTTTAATGTCTTCAATTGTGTGTTTGGTTTTTTTTTTATACCCAATAGATTGTCTTTTTCTTTAGAGATGAGTTTCCTCACCAATATCTAATTTCCATTTCTAGTTATTGAAAAAAAATTCTGCTCAGATAATACCAGGAAATAATGTCATATTTTCCTAGAGATGATAGACCAGAGTGACTGAATCAGTGCATTCTTTGTCTTGGTTCTCAAACATATCCGCCTAATTGAAAGAGGAAACATGGTCTCATAAATGAATGGTGGTACCCTTAAATTTAGAGTTAAAAAATTTCACATTTTCTTTGAGCAGATTAAAAGATTCTTTAAAAATAGTAATTGCAGAAACTTTAAATATAAATGATACAAAAATGATAAAGATATTTGTTAGCTATCATGTCTTAGTTACTTTCTCGTTACTATGACTCAGTACCTGACATCCACAAATTTAGGGGAGGAAAGGTTTATTTTAGCTCACAGTTTCAGAAGGTCACAGACCATTCGGGGGTGGTTGGCAACAGCAGAAGTACATGGCAGAGGCAGAGGTGGAGGCAGCTTCTCACAACGTCACAAACAGGAAGCCAAGTCAAGGCAAATTGAGACTAGTCCCCCAAAGAAGTTGGGTAACAGCTTATACATCCTTCCAGGTCTCATTCCAGTGATCAGCTCCTCGTGGATCCAGGTGTGGAAGATGTGGTAAACCGCCATTACACGCTTACAATCCAGTTTACATGCCTGTGATCTGATTTATATGCCTGTAATCCACCTCTCCAGACTAGGCTCCAGTATCCCAACAGCACATGGCTTCATAGACAATCTATAACATTCAAATACATGAGATTTTGGGGGAACATTCCACATCTATACCACAAGTAGTTAAAATGTGATATTTGAGAAAACATTGAGACAATACTGTTTTTAAGAACGTTAACCCTGAGATGAGATGTGTCTGATAAGATCTGTGGGTGCAACAGAAAGGAAAGTTCACAAATATAGAGTAATGAATTCATATTTATGGATACACATGATAACATTGTAATGTATATTATTTGACAGGTTTTAGAACTTTTAGGACAGATCTATGTTTGTAAGTTGTTATTTTTGCTTTAGGCACTGGTAAATTTCTATCTTATCTCCTGCCATTTTTATCTACTTTATTAAGAAAATATGTGGAGTCTTTTGATGTAATAGTTAATATTAGAATCAACTTTATTTCTAAAAGCTATGAGAAGAAATGATATCTTATGACTTCTGCATATGTGTGTGCATTTTTTCCTTCAAAAAATTGAAGCATCATATATACCACAGCTGATACTACTGAAGGTCATTTTATTTTAGGTATGTCTAATGAGGCAGGATAATATTCTGTTTCAGTTAGTGTCCAGCTGCATTTCCTTGGTTGGTGTATTCCTTCCTGTTCTGTTATTTAGAAGTAATGGATACCTTCCTTCATGCCTATATTTTCTGTGGCTATTCTTGGCCAGTGAATCATATTCAGAGTGAAGAGATAGCTCTGTAAAACAGTGAAGAATAAAAGCCTCCCCACACTCAAGCACTTCAGCTCTGTATTTTTTAATATCTTCCTTTCTCTGTAAGAATTTGGTTTGGTATGATAAATTTCATGAAAATATCATTTACAAAAAATTTAGGCTGTATCCCTTGATATACAGGTAACACCTGGCTTTTTGGAATAAGGAAATGCTTTAATTTATAGTGTTTGCAACTCTCTGTGGTATAAACATTTCTACTATGGCTAATTAAAGTTTCCGATGTGAAATCCTTGTACATCCTTGTCAGTCAGCTGTAGCAAGCCAGTGAGAGCCAGCCAGCTGCAACATACCACAAGTTGTGTGTTATTGTTGCTATCAAACTTTTTAATATTAAGTGGGATCATAATCTCTACAATAGGATATTATACTCTCAATGCAACAGCTGTAACATGATAGCTTAATATGACAGATACAAACTTTATATTGAAGTTTATCTACAGAGACAATGATTTGATTCTTCAGTCTTATAAAAATGTGTGCATGCCAAGTGATCTCATATATATCAACTATCATTAAATGTGTGTGTCCATTCAATAATATATATATATATATATATATATATTATAAATTACATATATATAAAACTTAGACTCATATATTTTAAAAACATAAAAGCAAAACTTTTAAAATTTAGGATATTTTGGAATATCTTTACTTTCAGAGGACTGTGGAATGTCCCATACATGGCTAATGTATACTTAATTAAAGGAAAAACACTTCGTTCAGAGATGAATGAAAGGAATTATTTTGTTCGTGATAAATTGGATCCTGACATGGCTCTTTGCCGAAATACTAGAGAAATGGTAAGCTATGCAATGTGTGCTTGCTTGAATGTTTTTATAAGAGAGCTTGCTTTACCAGTTGGTGTGTCATTGTGAAATTTTGATGCCTTTTTCTTTCTACTTTATAAGTACTAGCCAACTTTTTTGGTTCTATATTGAAAAATTTGGGTGGTTTTTATGAATAATTTGTGAATGTTTATCTGTAGAAATGGTTTGAAAAACGTTAGGTTAGGCCAACTCATAGCAATGTAGTAAAATCTCAGTAATAAAGATGAGATCATTATAGATAAGTTTTGCTCTTTTAAGAGCATGGGTTTACTTTCATGCGGAATTCTGTAGTGAAAATTCCCCTTAATCAGAATTAATTAGAAAAAGGCTAGGTAGAATGATCATTATATGTTTAGGAAGAACACCCATTTATTCTGAAATTAGTATACATATTTTCTCTGACTTGGTATTTCATATCATTATTGACATTGCATTCTGAAAATGCAAGTTCTTACCACAGAACCTAAAGTTGAGATATGTAGTATACATAATCTGCATGAGAAAGTAGTGGTAGGTTCCTATTCCAGAAGTATAAAATTTAAATGACTAGAAAATTGTTTTTCAAAATGTACAAATGTTTTAAACATTTGTATAAGTTTTCACTTTAGGAAATGATTGATTTATATAATATCTAAATTTATGTAAACAACAATGCTTTTGAAAAAATCAGAAAAGTTGGCAAGTATTTTCCTCTTAGTTTAACAAGGCATGTGCTCTTTGAATATTTTTGTTTTCCTACAAGTCTATGTGCATTGCTGTTACTGAATATCCTCCGTACCTGTGGTTGTATTTTGTGCTCAAGTTTGGCTGATTTCACTCAACAGCACCTCCTGGAATGGCCACTTTTACTCATGTTTTTTCCCTTTGTCTTAATTATGTGTCTAATGAATTTTTGCTAAGGAATGAGCTTGGATACATTAGACCCCTTTACCCCTAAGGAAAAAAAAAAGATTAAAAAGGCCGTGAGGGCCAGAGATGTTCATTTGTGTGCGCTGTAAGCTTTGCCTGTTCTGCATGTTGCCTGTGAAGGCCACTTAAAGCTTTTCAGCTTTTTGTCCAGAGCTGCTGTGACTGAGAACGTGGGTGTGCAGGTCAACTTACCCAATGCTTCTCTTCATTTTAGACTTTACAAAGGGAAAAAGACTCCCCTACTCCGGAAACATTCCAAATGCTCAGCCCCCCGAAGGTGTTATTTTCATTTTTTTTTTTGCCTATGTAATTAATAGTAGATATGGTATATTGCCTAGCAGTAAAGTGTATGTAAGAGTCTTCTTTGCATTTAGCTTGATAAGATGTTATTATCCATCGGTTAGTAATCGGTGTATGTTCTTTTTGCTTCTGTTATTTTGGAGAGGGAGTGTTGTTGGATGCTTTACTCTTAGGTCTTTGATCTGATTTACGTTTTATGGTTGACAGGATTAAATCCACATCCATTGTACTCATTTTAATCCTTTTTGTTACTGTTGTTGTTTTTCTTGCTATTGTTATTAAGGAAACAGAGGGAGCAAAGAAGGGAGTAGGTGTAAAGTGCATTTTGATTAAAGAAATCAGGTTTTGCCCAGTGTGATGATGCATGCCTATAATCTCAGCCACTGGGAGCTGAGCTGTGGTGGGGAGGGAGGATGCAGGAGGATCGTGAATTCCGGGCAGCCTGGGTAATTTAG
Organism: Ctenodactylus gundi; assembly: GCA_004027205.1. Classification (NCBI taxonomy): domain Eukaryota; kingdom Metazoa; phylum Chordata; class Mammalia; order Rodentia; family Ctenodactylidae; genus Ctenodactylus; species Ctenodactylus gundi. The sequence continues at coordinate 291,410 of PVKB01001806.1, forward strand.
CAAGACCCTATCTGAAAATAAAATAAACATAGGGCTGGGGATGTAACTCAGGCAGTAGTGAAACACTTGAGGCGTGAGGATCTGGGTCCATTCCTAGTACCACCAAAGAGAACAGGAGGGAGGGAGGGAGAAGTAGCGGGAGGAACGGAGGGTGGGAGAGAGGGGGGAAGGGGGATCCCGGTACTCTTCTGAATTTCTTTCATGCATTATTCAGTTTTACCGTTAAAACAGGTCCAAGAAACATCCTCACTCCCGATTTGTTTGCCGCATGGACTTGGTTTGGGACAAGGATTGAGACTCGTTTTTCTTATTAGCTGACTTTGTAATGCATGACTAATTTCTGTGTTTGGTAATTAAACACTAGACCAAAAAAAAACATAGTACACTGATGAATTAAAAAATAGGACATTCTCTTCTTTGAATGGGAAAGAATCCAAAAATAGGTTCATTGCACTTTGGTGTCTCAAAAACATATCTGCTTTCGAACAGGTGTATTTTTTTTTAACCGAGGTCTACATCTAGAATCGACGTGAAAGGGATGAGAATAGGCCTCTTCTTTTTTCAGTTGAGTGTCAGAGCTGTCTGTTAGTTTTGTGTGATACCTGAACTCATAATCAAGCTTGTATATCTTTTATTTGTGTTCATGCATGTTTTATATGAAAATAAAAATGCATGTTTATAAAAGTAGAAATTAATATATTTTTCTGTAGTTAAGCTTAATTTTATAATTTTCTATGAAATTAATTCTACTGTTTTTGGCGTATAGGGTGTGTTTATGTACATTTCTAATAGGCATGAATTTGGACGACTGTTATCAACTGCTAATTACAATACTTCTCATTATAATAATGACCTCTGGCAAATTTTTGAAAATCCTGTGGTATGTATTTCAGCTACATTTCTTATTTTCCTGTAAGTTTAAAAAAATTATTGCACAGAAAAAAATGCTATAAAAGTTCTTAAATATGAGAGTAATTATTTATATTGTGAAATATTCTCATTTTGGAATTATAAAAACTAATTATAGAGGAAACAATGAAGTACACAGATAATATTCTCATAATTGTATAGCACGTATAAATAATATGCCTTTAAGAGCTTGAAGATAGATTTGGCTTTTCCCTTGCTCTGGGGTATTGCTTGATGGGAGAGTGCTTGCTCAGCATGTGTGTGGCTTTGGATTTGGTTCCCAGCACAGGGAAGACAAGACAAGAGGACACAGGAGAAAAATAAGCTGAATTACACACATGCAAGTCTAAGCATGTTGTACAAATTATAAATTATCATGGTGTAAAGAACCACTCCCCCTGAAATAAACTCTCAAAGATCTATTTCGGACAAGTGGTATTGTTTAACACGTTTTGAGTGGGATTTGGTCTGTGTTTCATTCCTTCCACTTTGTTTCCTATTTTTTGTACTTTATAAAGAGAAAATTATTTTTTGTTTAATATGCTAAATATATTTTGAGAAGACATTTTGGGGGTATTTAAATAACTCCAAATTTTACTGTACCATTGATATACCTTTTCAATGCTGGGATTTTTAATGAAGCATTTGGTTCAGGAAAAGATTTAGCCAGTGTTGAAAAATAATTGAAACATTTGGTCTGTGGATTATGCACAAAGATCGGCCAGAGAGAAGAGTGATATGCAAAGTAAGCACCAAATTTTCAATATGAGGTTCTAATCCTTAATTTTGTCAAAAATATTAAAAGTTTTACTAACACCATTATTAGGCTTTGATAAATATTGACATTTAATGGGAAGGCAGAAATTTTATATTCATTTTAAAAGCTTATTTAGTTGACACTACAGAAGTATACATATAGCCCTGATAATTCACTCTTTTTGCTTTTCATTGTTATGGTTTTATTCCTTGCTTTTCACTTCTAAACACCAAGATTTAATTATTCTGGTTTAATACCTAAAATAAAGCATGCAGATCTAGTCATTTTAAGATGGCTCAAGATTTAAAACTTAATTTATGAAAGTTTTGAATCTAAGGGTGTGTATCAGTGACTGGTACGTGCCTCATATGCTCAAGGCCCTAGGTTCAGTTCTTCATAGAATGAGGTTAGTGTACAGAAGCGAGCAAAGACTAAAATACGAGCTAGCCAGCATATGTCCATTTTTTTCCACTATGTAACAGTTACAAATTGAATGTTCCCAAAATGTGTACACTTTGCTTGCCAGAACTTAGTGAAAATGTATTTGTTTCAATCTGTGCAAATTTTTTTTTGGTAGGACTGGAAAGAAAAGTATATAAACCGTGATTATTCAAAGATTTTCACTGAAAATATAGTCGAACAGGTTTGTATTAATAATAATTATCTCTAAAGCATTTTTGGTGTATTTTTCAGAAAGAAACATTACTACACTATTTTAGTGGAAAATGTGAAATTGGAGAAATTCTTACTTAGGCAAAATTTGTCTTATTTGTTAATTACATAGCCTAAGGGCCATAAAATGTAAAAATGGAGATTAACAATAATTTTAAGATCATACTTTTCTTGAAAATGTACTACTAAGTTTCAAAGCTTCCTGAAAGCACTAAAAATAAGGAATCAATGACAGAATTCTGGCATAGACTTCCTGCAGTGATAGTTTATCTTTGTCATAAAGGGTTCTGTCTGAAGTCTTTTCTCAGGCAGATCTTTTTACAAAATGAACTCTTAGATTAGTATTCAAAGTGATTGTCAACACCTTGTTCTCAGGAAATAATATATCTGAGATGTACCACTATTTTACGTATCACAAGAAAGAAAAAAATACACTCCCAATAAACTATGACAATTTTATCTATTCATTTAAATGTTTATTTTATATGTACCAAAAGAGTTATTTTATTCTTACTAAGTGAAAGATGTTATTATGGTGGCAACCATGTTTTACAGCCTTGTCCAGATGTCTTTTGGTTTCCTATATTTTCTGAAAAAGCCTGTGATGAACTGGTAGAAGAAATGGAACATTATGGCCAGTGGTCCGGGGGTAAACATCATGTAAGTTATAATTTCACACAAAAAACTAAAATATATGAATGTATGAGAGAGAGAAAGAGAGAGATTGAGGGATTGAGAAAGCGCAGGCATACTCTTGGGAAGGTCAGGCAGCGGGTATTCATACTTCAGAGGGGATCTAGCCTTCTGCTCTCACATCTGAGTCTAACTTAAATGAATCGCAGCCTAAGGTTGTCTGGAGAACTCTGTTCAGTCCTTACTTTGCTGCTAGCTAATTTTTTAAATGTGTAAGGCAGCTATCTGGGCTCCAGTTTCATTTATGTATACAACTGCATTCTGTGGTGGTACTCAAGGATAATTGTCCAGAGTTTGGAGTTAAAAAGAGTCTTTACTGGTTGAAACCAGCCATTCTTCAAGGCCACTTTTGCATTTCTTGCATTTTTACAGTAAGCTGTAGTGAAAATGCTAAGACAAACTTTACTTGAGTAACTGTCAGAACTATTTTTTTTTTTGCATGATGAATAATCTGTTTTGAAGAACTTTGGTGTAATTCTGCTTTGCATTTACATTCGGCTACAAAAACTTGGCAGGAAGTCTTTGCCCTATTGGTTCCATGTATTTGAGTCATTTGTGGAAAATGGATATACCATGAGACCATTAAGCTGAACAAAATAAAGCAGACACAGAAAGTTAAACATTGCATGGTTGCTGTTAAAGAAGAAATCTAAAACAAATAATTAGAAGAGCAAAGTGAAAGAGATAATAGGAAACAGGCAGGTCGACTTTGTGGAGATGGGAAGGGATGTGCAGGGAGGGGACGCGGGAGAGTGGGGTCAGGAAGGGGAAGTGTAGATGATTACGGTGGGGCAGGAATATGCATTAGTTCCCCAAGTTGGATGTACTTACTATCATCAGTCACAAACATATATTAATAACAGTATTTATGGAAAAATAAAATACAAATTATTAAAAGTATAAAGGCATTTTAGTGAAACATGCAAGAATATTACTCCAGCCAGTCTGCCCATTAATAACATTCTCCCACCCCCACTTTTTTTTAGCATGAGGATTTTTATTGAATTACGCCATTTTAAATTTAATGGTGTTAGTAATAAGTGGTATTTATATAATTGCACTTAGAGAAAACATTCACTAAGTTAATCTTTTTCCTTTCAAACTAATTTGCTTTTGATCTCTGGAGAAGCATTCTTGTAAATGAAGTTCTAATATCAGAAAAGAACAAGTTGCCTTGTCTCCTAACTCATGGGCTCAGCATTCTGTTACATTTACTACTGTTGGTAGTACTGGCTGGTGGGATTTTACTTGGATAACAGTGTATTTCTTTGAGTGATTTGTTTTAATTATTTTTGCTTTTGTTTTATTTTCCCCCATTTTATTGATATATATATATATATATATATATATATATATATATATATATATATATGTAATACATGTTTATGATGACCTTGAATATTTTGCACACACATCTATCATGTATCACATAGTTTCTCTAATATGGGAAATCCAGAAGACAGTCATTTTGTGGAACTAAATGCGGGGCGTAGTGGGAACTAATGAGAAGAGGGATGAGGGTCAACAAGGAAGAGGGCAAGAGTATGATTTGTTTGAATTTTATTTATTACAAGACAGGTTCAAATTGCAAACCTAAATTCATTAGCAGATAATAAAGTAAATACATCATTCTCAATTCAACCCTTCCCGAAATCTATGATGCTGTGCTCTCCACTTCCAAAAATATCACTCTCAGACAAAAGCAAAGTTGATCAGAGAAGCTCAAATACAAGGAGGATTTTGAAGTCAGTATCATATAGGACAGTGAAGAACAGTCATAAAAAGACTTTGGCTTTCACAAAATAATACTTGGGAATGTAAAAGGGAAAACTTATTTTCAGTATTTGTTAATTCAAGCGACGTGTTATGTACATGAAATAGCTAAGAACCAGAAAGGTCATGCTGAGGAAGTTAATTTTTAGTGGGAAGATGGATATAAAGTCCAAAGAACTCATATACACATTAGGAGAGGAATCCACTGACGTTACACTTCGCTTCATCGACACATTTGAGAAAGAAATGTACTTTGATTGTTTATAATTAAAGCTGATGCTACACCCTAATTGAACAACTGTTACTATTGTCTGTTATGACCCGTGGTGGCAAAAAATGCCAAGACAAGGGAACTATGCATTGGACAGGAATTGGACTTGACGCTGATGCCCTAATGGTATTCGTAGGATAGCCGTATATCTGGTGGTTACGAGAATGTCCCGACTGATGACATCCACATGAAACAAATTGATCTGGAGAGCGTGTGGCTTCATTTTATACGGGAGTTCATTGCACCGGTTACACTAAAGGTCTTTGCAGGATACTACACAAAGGTAGTTATGCTCCCAGCCCTCCTACCTACTCTGGCCAATTTGTACATTAAGTACAGGATTTTTATTGTTAAGCAAATCTACTGGCTTTCTTTTATTATCTTTTGTTAGGGGTTTGCACTGTTGAATTTTGTAGTAAAATACTCACCAGACAGACAGCGTTCACTTCGACCTCACCATGATGCGTCAACCTTCACCATCAACATTGCTCTCAACAACGTGGGAGAAGATTTTCAGGTAGCTAGGACTCCTATTTTTATATTTTTTCAAACTATGGTCTGATTTAAAGGGCTTTGCTTAGTTTTTTTGTTTGTTTGTTTGTTTGTTTGTTTGTTTGTTTGTTTTTTTAGATTCTGCTCAGATGGCATAATTTGAATTTTGCTACTGATTAAAATTTGAAAATAGTAAGCTGATGCAGTTGTTTGTTTTGACTTTCCCAGGGAGGCGGATGCAAATTTCTAAGGTACAATTGCTCTATTGAGTCGCCAAGAAAAGGCTGGAGCTTCATGCATCCTGGGAGACTTACACATTTGCATGAAGGACTTCCTGTTAAAAATGGAACAAGATACATTGCAGTGTCATTTATAGATCCCTAAGTTATTTACTTTTCATTGGATCGAATTTTCTTTGGAATGAATTACTGACACGAACATGTCTTTGAAGCTGTGCTTGAGAAGATGAGAGGAATATTTAAGTACCTTCAACAGACGAAACAGCTTCACTCTGGACCAAACATTTGAAAAACTTTTTATTAAAAAAAATGATGTTTGATGTTTCTTAATGTCTGCTCTGAGCCTTAAAACACCGATTGAAGAAGAAAGAAAAAAAAGTAAAAGAAAATATTTATTTCTATGCTTTACTGTCTCTGGCAATAATGTTAGTTTACTGAATTTGTGTTGCAATTTTTAAAAAATATTCAGGTACAAGTGTACAGCTACGTAGCCTTTTTTATTTAAGAACAGACTGAGAACAATTATATTTATCAACATTTCGGAGATATAAGTTAAAACCAGCAAGTGTTAAACCCTTGGAAATGTACTTCTACCTGAAAACATTGTATACTGGTATGTCAGTGCCCACCGAAGCAGTTCCATTTTATAGTTGTTACTAAGGCAACAAAAAGAATATTTTATATTACACAGTATTTTCCCCCAAGAAACTTGGTAAGAACCCAGTCAGCCGAACATTTTTGTGTGGAGTGTTAGATGGTTTTTGCATTTGTATTAGAAATTAAGGCCTCTGTTCTTTTAGATACACAACGTGGGTTAGGCTAAGTGATAACAGACCTCAGAAAGCCTGCCCGATTTCCCATGCCTAGAACACATTAAGTGTCAACCTACGATCAGCAGATGCTGAAGTCAAAGGGTTTTCTTTTTTCCTTTTTGTTCCTTGGTTCCTTTTTTTTCTTTTTATAGAAAATAGGCCAAACAAACATTTTGTTGAGACTAGTATTGAATTTTATGACTTTTAAAAAGCTGTTTAAGTACTTGAATTTTATATCAGGAAAATAAAGCTGTTGAGCCTTGTTTTTTTTCCCTTTGCCCTGTGTCCATCGCCTTATTCTATTTTGGGGTTGGTTAATCATGTTTTTCTCCTCTGGGAATATCTTTATTTTGTCTTTCTTGGGCTGTTTATTACTTTTCTCTGTTCTACTGTTAAAAAATTTCCCAACAAAAACATTTTTGCCTTTTTTTTACCATTTCTCTGAGATTTAAATGTCGTATTGTAGCTACTGTTTTTAATTTAAAGATTAAACTTGAATTTCTTCACAATGGTGCCAAAATTCATTATTCTAACACCATGTGTTAGAAATTTTCAAAAAATAAAATAGTTAAAAATAAAGACTTGTTTTTAATATTATTGATAAATTCTCTTTATATGTGAATATATGCTGCAACTGTCTGGAAGAATACCTGTGTATAAAGTTGGTAATTTTTTTATTTTGCTTGGTAGGTTTGTTAATATCAATCATACTGTACAAAATTTCTGTTAATTGAATGATACATTTTATTGCAGAATCTTTAGTCTTTGAGTAGAGACTTGATCTCACTTATTTGACCATTGAGGAAACAGAGGCCACTCATTTATTCAATCTTCTGCATTTCATTTATCAGTGGTTTTTGTCGTGTCTCCATATGGACCCGTTACTGCTCCGGGTACTGCAGAGGTAGTCAACAGCAAAATGTCATTGGCTTAGGGAGATGAATTTAGGATGTAAGTTCTCTTCTCTGGTGACATAATAACAGGAGTAAATTCTCTCCACCCTCTAGGAGGATTTGTGAATCATACCATTCCACTTCTGGGAAAGCTTTCAGAATAGGTAGCAACTGACATGGCCTTCAAGTCCTCTCCTGTTGGAACAGACACTGGTTGTAGTACAGGAAGAGTACATCCAATGCAGACCAGCTCAGTGTCCTTTATGGTACAGTTCAGAAGAAAGACCAGATACTATTACTCTTTGTGGAGAATCAAGTGTAATCAAAAAATACTGTTAATGTTTAATTTTTTTCTTAAAAGAATCACACATTTAAGCCCACCCTAGACATTTAGTTACTTAGAAAGACCCTGTTTCAAAAAGAAAAGATGAAAAGGGTTGGGAATGTAGCTCAGTGTAAAGGCTCTAAATTTAATAGCCAATACTGTGAAAATAAACATGCAAAATAAAAATAAAAAAAAAACGTGTCACTGTGAAACACACATTGCTGCTAATCTCCAACTTCTCCCCCTTGGTTAGATACACACCGTCACTCTTGCATCCTTGGGAAGCAGTTCTGGAAATTCTCTATTGTGTCTTCATTATTTTGGATGTACTGATGTCATGTGTCAGTTCAAACTTTGCCTTTTATAGCCATTTTGACTATAAATGGGAAGACCCAGAAGTAGCATACTAGGTCTGGTGAAAAGGGAAGAGGACACACTGTAATGATTTTACTCGCTTGCCTGTTGGTTGGATGGCACTCAGAAACAGCATTCAGTCTTTTTTTTTTTTATCGTGCCTCATAATGTCGCTCATAAAAGAGGACTTTTTCACTGCTGCAGATAGTGGCCAAATAATGGGACGAGTGTGTCTGACATGAGGAGCAATATTCAGAGGGGAATTAATGGCAGTATGTCCTTGACTGTCATTTTTATTTTGCAAATTTTAAACATTTTATTCACGCATCGTACACAGGTGGTCACCTCTGTAACTTCTAATATCTTGCAGCACGTGTAGACACTGGCTCAAGGCACTTGGCTGAGCACTGTTTTCTATCTTCGTTCTTGTCTCAGATTCCATGAAACAATACCATTAGAAGGAAAGATTCATAATTATGGAAAATGAGGAGAACTTCTACAAGTAGATCAGAAAATTTGAAACATGGAAACGAATGGAGTTGGATGGATGCAGAACTCTGCAGCTTGAAGCCCACTGAGCTGCCTCGGTCAGGAATCATTACTGAGATTTGGGTCATTCATTTTATGGAATATTTAAAAACCTTTCAAAAATTATATATATGTGAAAGCCAATAACTAGATATTGCTATGAGAAATGAATCCTAGAAAACAGCAATCACTATAATGAGAGTTAAAGATACTATTTATGCAAAACACAAGATAGACACACATATGTGTTAACACATTTTCAGAAAACTAGGAAAGAGCATTCTCTGGATGGTGGTATGAAGTCGTGAGGGGGAGTGGAATTTATTCCTTTCACAGCTCATGCTTTTATTGGAATTTTTACTATAGAAACAGTTATTTAAAAGAAAAACAATAGAGAAGGGGAAGATTTCCATAACTATTTAATTTGAGTAAATGAAAATACACTGATGTCATTAGCAACAATTTGTGTCTTTGTGTGCGTGTGTGTGTGTAGTTTGTATAATAACAGGATTTTAAATAACAGTGCTCATAGTGCTTTGTTTCTCTGTGTGTGTGTGTGTGTGTGCACGTGTATGTACGCTGGGAATTGTTCCCAGGGCTTCACACATGCTATGCATGTGTTCTACCATGTCCCCAGTTTTTTCAATTACTAATGTACTAGGAATCAATTTGAATATTTCCCTCTAGCACAGATATTTCAATAATAGTTCAGTCTTTTAATATCCGTTCTACTTTATGTTTGAAAAACCTGGTAATTTATCTGTTTTAGTAACTTTCTTGAGAGGTACATACTTCTCTATGCAAAAATTACATATATTAAACTGGTGGACCTCTTAGTGGTAGAATCAATTCATGCTTTCCCCATTTTGTGTGCACATACACTTTTTAATTTCTTTCCGTATTTAGCCATGAAACAAGTCTTATGTGGTATTCCAAGGCCCGCCATTCATTCAGGATTTGCAATAGTTCATCCAACAGCTCTTCAAGTGGCAGATATGTCTGTTAGAATGTTAATGTTCTACTCACAATTGAGAGTCTGTGTAAATAACTGTCTTTGGCTAGATGTTGACTATTTTTGAAAATCTTTTAAGACTTCATGAAAGCAGGCTTTGTCAACATGTTTTTACAGAAACGTAGTAAGTGCAGACTTCTGGTTGGTTATTTTTATTTTAAATCCATTGGGGTGAAAAATAGAGTGATACGAAGCATTTTAAGGAAAACAATGAACTGGATTACAATTAATTACAATTAATAAGTGGAATCAGAATTGTACATGTGGACATGCTGAAAGTGAAAAGTCTGTATAAATTATTTTGATAAAAGAAATAGAAAAATTAGAAAAGTAAAACTACAGAGTAGAATTTGTGGATTTCATGAATCTTTTATCTGTCAGCTTTTTTAATTTTCTGGGTTACCTAAATTTATTTTTGTTTCTTAGTACATTTAAATATATTTGAAAATATTGATTTGTAAAAGTGATTTTATGACTGAGCTGGTATTAATATTTGTTTATTTGATAAATCAAGAAACTGATTAATTTGGCATACTTTTCTGTCTTCACTGATAAAGTGTTGACTAAAAATTTGAATATTGGCACTCTGAAGTTTAGAAAGGACTGTCTACCTGCATAAAATGCACAGAAAACCAACTTAAAATAATTTTAATACAAAATGGAAAGGAATGACATGCCATGAAGTGTGTAATTTCTTTCAAAATCTCATCTGAAACCAAATATTAGTTTACAAGACAGAATTAAGGCATGGAGAAAGAAAATCATGTAAATTTACAATGATTAATAAACTATGTGCTTAATTATATAATTGAAAATATTTCAAAGACATTTTACTGCTATTTTAAAGTTCAGCAAATTCCTTTAGCAATAAAATGTGAGCTGTTACAAAGAATCCCTAAGGAAATTACGGGGATACATAATTCTGTGCCTACTCAGGCCCTTTTCATGTTTGACAAAGTTCAACAACTTCTAAAGGGGATTTGAACAAATTAAAGCATTATTTTCTGCTGAACATTGATGTGTATATAATTCATTATAATGCATATTTAAAAAATATTTACCTGTTTTATTATGCTATATATTTACATAATTAATGTATATTTTTGATCACTTCTAAATTGTGGCATCACAGCTCCACCTTGTGGCCAAACTAGCTTAAAAGTTGAATTTTAAGCAAAACTGCAAGAACTTTATTGTTTTAGTTAGTTGTACTTCAAAAGCTTTTCAGAGCGAATACAAATCCAAATAATGAAGGTTGGATTACTTTTAGGGTTTCATTTTGCATTTTTGTGGCATGGTCCAACACCATGTATTAAAACGGGGACTTGCGGTACCGTATTCAGTAAGAAGTAACTGGAATACTTCTAGTCTGGAAGGTGGTAGGTACTTTCACGCTGAATACGTGGGAGTTGTTTTATGCCTGAGGTTTTCTTGTGTTTGAATCAAAATGTTCCTTGGAGAGGAACTGAAGGTTTGAATTTGACAAGTTGACCAAAACAACAACAACAAAAACAAAACAAATTTGGTGTATACTCTGTACTGTGAGATAAAGACTTGAGCAAGATGTACAGTTTGCTCCCCAATAAATGAACGGAGATGTCGGTGTCCCTGAGTTGGACAAAATGAGTTAAGACTTTAAAAGAAGAAACTGCTGTTTTCCTCATGATTCTGGTCCATTGATGCATAGCCTTCCCAGTGGCTGTATATGCATTAGCCTTTGAATAAAGATGAATATTTTGAATTGAGTGACTTTGTTTTATTCAGCTTAAAACTTTTAAAACGTGCTTCAAAAATGTAACATATATGCACTGACTAAAACTCTGATTTACCTTTTAGTTTTAAATTTAAAAATTTCTGGAACAGTAGCACATGAAGAAACTGGATTTTCAAAGTGAAGAACACAACCCTGGTATGTGTTTGTGCTGGAGCTGCTGCTGTCACCCTGAGGACAGAACACATAACATGCTGGGCTTGTCCTGTTCCTTTTGACCAAATATCATTTTAACATCTATTTAATATGTCCTTAGAAATGTGATAGAGGATACAACTTAACTTTTTTCATTTCAGAAATATGAAATTGTAAAAATCCATTCAAAGTGAATTAGGAAAGTTAGAACTGGAGTGATGTCAGGAAAACACAGAACTTTAAAACTTTTTGGCTGCATGCAGAGTATGTTGAATAAAACAGACTTGGGAAAGTATATAAATTAGAAGAAAGGGGTGTGTGTGTGTGTGGGGGGGTGTCTTTGGCATCAGGGACTAAAGGCGAGGCCTCTACACAAGTGCTGTATCAATAAATTGCAGCCTGGGTTCTTATTTATTTAAGACAGGGTCTTGTTAAGTAACCAAAGCTGGACTGAGGCTTGTGATCCTACTGCCTCAGTATCTCAGGAATATGTCACCACTCCCAGAAAGAATATATTTAGCTTTTAAAATTGATAAATGATGTGGTTAACCTGAGACATTTAAAGGATAGCGAATAGCAGACTTAAGAAAGTAAAGTAATGATGAATAAGAGAGAGAGATGAGGTTTAGGAGTTAGAATCTAATTACATCTTAAGTACATGGAGAATGGGCACAGCCCACATAAAACTCGCCATTAGTTGTAAGAGTTTCATCTACAAATTTGGGACATTTGTTTTGGCATCAATTTCAGAATATTCTATTATTTTTGGACAGCATAATGTCTAGTGTATTTCAGACAGTTTCATCCTCCAACAGACTTCCTAGCAACTGTTTAATCCAGTGTCTTACTTAAAAAAAAAAAATCTAAAATAAGGACAGAACAAGAATTACAACACATGTACTTGCTCCTAAGGCATAATTAATTATGTAGCAACTCTTAGATGCTTGTTTTCTCGAATCCGCTGTCAAGGTCGGTTTGCTTTTGTGATGGTTAGATGCACTCTTCACTGAGACACATGTGTTTTCCATGTTTTCTCCTCCTCAAAGTTAGGGGTAGGAAATTCTTTTGGTTAGTGGCCAATGCACAGAAATGATGTGGATTGCTTCCAAATCTAAACTCATAAAAGCCAATTTTTGAGACCTACAAACATGTATATTGAAATGCCTAAATCCCTGTGTCACTATTTGAAGGGAGTTAAAAGCTGTCAGGTTGGAAACAGACTTGTTTGAGAAACAAAATTTTATTATAGTAAGTCATTGAAGTTTCAAAGTTTGTAAGAAATGTTTTTTTTAAATTTTTTTTAACCTGACCAATGTAACAGTCATAGGTTGAGAAAAAGATACATGCGGATAACCTCTGACCCTTTCTACTCTGTGATGATGCAAAAGCAACACACATTCAGTGGAAACTGTACTTTGAATTTTTTTCTGTTTCCAAACAAATGATACAAGTAAAAATATATTCTGTGCTGAGTAGCAGCAGGGAACTGTAGCTCTCAAACAGCTTTGTCGTCACGGAGATCAGCAGCTAACTGATGCTCATGCGTCCAAGCTGTGGGCCTCATCATTTTCTTTTTGACCTTTTTTTTTCACTTAAGAGTAACCATACTGAGCCACATATAAAAATATACTTAATGTAAGTGTATGTACTGTATGTAAAACTTCTCAACCATTTTCCCCATTTTATTGATCTTTTCAATTATTTTTATTATAACATTAAATATGGTAAAACAATTAAAAAAAACAGAGTGCTGGTCTCATTTTGGACATACATGACAATGTAATTGTGTTGCTACTATGGTGTCCAGTAGGTACGTCAGTCACTTTCTCATTACTTGAACAAAAGCTCCAGCGTCCACCAGTAGCAGGAGTTTTATCTGTCTCATGGTTTCCATGGAGCTCAGTCCAAAGCTGGCCAGCTCCCAAGCAGAAACGGCAGGGCAGAATGGCATGGGGGAGGATAGCTGTGCATCCTCCGTCCACCAGGAAGCAAAGGGAGAGGGAGGAGCTGGGGCAAGAACACCATCTTCCAGGCCATGCCTGCAGTGATCCGATTCCAAACAGGGCCCACCCTCCAAAGAGCTCATTCAACTGCTGACCTCATCAATAAAGTAATCCATAATGTAGTATTTAATTTGGGCAATATGACAAAAGACTCTGAGGGCTGGATAAGAACTCAGTAGTGCAAGGTCTGTCCCACCCCTGGCCTAAAAAAATTCCCTTTCAAACATCTTTGGTTGTTGACAATCCCTATTCTACTGAAAAACTTTCTTTAGTGAATGCTTAGTGACTTTCCTTCAAGAATGATATAACATTGCGGTTACTTTGTTATTCATAAAATATTTAGACAAGTTTGAAAATTTGTTATTTATCTAACTTTAATATATTTCATATATTTTTTTAGATTTATGCATAATATAATTTGGTTATTATGTACCATAAGCAAAAAGTATTTTCAGATGATACTTACAACAAATTGACTGATGGCATAGCCCAGTATATGTGGGATACAAAAGAAAAAATAGTTTCTCTAAATTCAAGGTTTTCCAAATAAAACACATCTTGAAGCTAAGCTCGTTGGTTATCTTACTGTTTAAAAACTCTGGCTTTTAAGACCTTACTAAAATAAACTATTTTCTAACCATTGTTCTGATATCTTTCAGCTAAAGAAGAAAAAAGAGAAGTGCTTCAGAAAGTTTGGCAGAAAAAATTCCATCTGTTACATCTATAATTCATTGCAATATTGCATAAGGTTAGTGGGGATAATAACAATATAAAGTTTTATTCCTGGGTCATTTGGCAAAGCTGCGTTTCTTCAGAGTTGTTGAGATATCTGAACATTGCAGAATAGTGAACACAATTTCATAAACACCAAGTTGTTAGCCCTTCATTTAAAATGCAAGTAGTAATCCTCATGTGGTATCACTCCATTATTGATTACGTCATTGATAATCATGATTTACAGTTTGAAGGCATTATTTCATTTTATATTTCATATAAAATATTTCATATTTTATAGCATATGAACTGGTTGCCTGAATGAATTTATAATCCAAAGGAATAATATTCAAAATATTAAAAATGAAGAGAAATATTATGATTTGGCTATAAAATGTCTTCCAAAAGTCTCATGTGTTCATAGGTCGGGCTTTTGACTGATGATTGCATCATGGAGGTGTTCTCCTCATCCTTAATTTGTTGATGAGTTCATATGCTATTAGGAGGTGGGGCCTGATTGGAGGGGTGGGTCGCCTGGGTGTGACCTGAAAGAGTAGATTGTTCTCCATGACTCCTTCTTTCTTTTTCTCTCTCTGCTTCTTGGCTACCATGAGTTGAAAAACATTCTTCTATCATGACCATGTCCACCATGGTTTTATGCTTTGAAGCCTGTCATCTGTGGACTAAACCCTCTGAAACTGTGAGCTGAAATAAGCCTCTCCCTTTTAAAGTTGTGAATGTCAGGTGGTTTCTCCCAGTGATGGGAAAGTGACTATATAGTA
This sequence comes from Ctenodactylus gundi, assembly GCA_004027205.1. NCBI lineage: Eukaryota > Metazoa > Chordata > Mammalia > Rodentia > Ctenodactylidae > Ctenodactylus > Ctenodactylus gundi. The sequence continues at coordinate 306,545 of PVKB01001806.1, forward strand.
AGAAAGGCCAGAAGACATTCAGAAGAAATGGTGAAAAAGTCATGGTAACTGTACACAAAGCATGTTATTAGGCTCTCTTCGAAGTCAACTCAAAAGAAAAACAATCAGTAATTCAATGAGAATCTTTATTTTTCCACAAATCCATTTCTTTCTCCCCAACTCGTTTGAATTTTGTCTATCTGTATTTATTGAACTTCATGTAGAGATTCAATCTTGCTTTAAACTGAGTTCTAATATTTTGTGCTATAGTGTTCTCTAGAAGTTTGAGTAACAAGTTAGCATTTATCCTTATTTTGCTTTGAGTTTTTCTTTTCAAGTTTGTTAACCAAGGTGCTTTTTTTGTAGACAAATCATAAGTGTAGATTCTTTGGAATTAGACTTGTGCTGTTTCTTCTGTCTGACCACTTTATTAGGTATCTTTATTTTTATAGCCATTATCATAATGCTGAGATTCCCTTAGCAAACATATAAATTTGTGCTTCAAATTTGTTTTTGTTAAATGAAAGATGACGTGAAAAACCACCTCCAACATTTAGTACCTTAAAATTTCAATAATTTATCTCATGGACGTGTGGGTTGTGGGTTGGCTGGTGGTTTTTTTGTTTTTTGTTTTTTTGTTCTTTGTTTTTTTTTTTTTTTTTTCAGCCAACCTACTGGTTCCTGTGACAGATACTTCTCATCTTTGTCTCAGGCTCATTGTCTCATTGTCCCCTGTGACAGTGGTAAAGGTACCAAGTTAAAAGTGGAACCATATGAGCCCTCTGGGAATCCAAGCCTAGAACTGGCACATGACCACATCTGCTTTATTCTTTTGCCAAAGCGAGTAATACAGCTAAGCCCAAATTAAGAGATGGAGAAATATATTCAGAGCTTTTATTGGGGGAAATTGCAAAGTCATATAGCAGAGCAAGCTGAAGCAAGGGGTGTTTTTTTAAGTATATAGAGTTTTACTTAAATATATTAAAATTATGATTGCTTTGGAAATGTGAGGCCGGAAGATCAGGGGTTGAACCTAGAAATTTGGGGCTAACTTGGGTAACACGCTGGTCTTGTATTTTTTAAAGTTATGATTTCAGTTTTAAAGATTAGTTAAAGGGCTAGAGGAATGACTCAGTGAGTAAAGCACTTGCCTAGTAAGCACTAAGTCAAGTGCTATGTACCTGAGTTCAATTCCCCAGCACCACATAAGACAGGTGTGGTGGCACATGCCTGTAATCCTAGCACTTGGAAGACTGAGGCAGGAGGATTGCTGTGAGTTCAAAACCAGCCTGAGCTCCATAGTGAGTTCAAGACCAGCCTGGACTACAGAGCTTGACCCTGTGTCAAAAATAATAATAATGGTAATAATAAAAAGTAGCTAATAGATTCACGCATCTCGAAGTAACTTTTGTGCCGTATTCTAGAGTAACGGCAGAGCTAAGGCTGCCTATTCATTGGTAAGTGCCTTCAGCTTTCCGTTCTGCTCTTTGTAACTTCTTTTGGATCACTTATGTTGTAATCTGTTGTAACTTTCAAATATATTTTGTGTATTTCTAGTGATTCTTGAGGAATTACAATGTATATAATTTTTATGGTATAGTTAGGATCTATATTTTACTATTTTTAGTCCAATGTAAAAAAATAAACTTCACTACAGTATCTCCCTATGTTTTTATTTGTATTGTTTATTGACACTACCTACATTCAATGTTGCACTGAGTGATGCTGTCATTTTGCCTTCAATATTTATATATAGCTTAAAAACTAAGGAGAATAACCATGATCTTTGTGGTGTGCTTTCTTAACTCTTGAAGTGAGAAGTTTTCTCTGTTTATTCCATCTGAAGAGCTTCTTACATTTCCTTCATAACAGATTTGCTTGTGATGAAGTCTTTTTATTTTCATTTATGGAAAAGCATATTTATTTCACCTTCATTTGTGAATGAAGTTCTTTTTTGCTGGATAGGAATTCAAGCTTGATAGTTATTTCCTTACAGTACAGTAATATCTTTGCTTCAGTGCTTTCTTCCTGCTATGAAATCTACAATCATTTGAGTAGATATTCCATTATATATAATAAATTATTTTTTGCTGTCTGCATTCTAGATTTCCTTGTTTGTCTATATTTTTGTCATTTTGATTATGATGTTGAAAAGCATGAGATTTGTTTGATTTTATTCCACTTCTGGTTGGCTGAATTGCTTGAAACACTAAGTTTATGTCCTTACCTAAGTTCACAAAGTTTACTGGCATTTATTTAAAAAACTTGTTGGAGAAGGTGATGACAGTATATCTTCATGGTAGAGTGTTTGCTTTGTTTTTCAGGGACCTGGGCTTGATTCTCAGAGCCACAAAATAAAATAAAATGAAGTAACAATAAAAAGAATCTGTACCACAATCTTTCTCTTCTCTTTATAGAACTTCAATGACACACATATTTGAATAGACCTTTTGGTATTTTCCTTAGTTTTCTGAGGCTATATTCATTTTTTAAAACTTTCTTCTTTCTCTTTATCAAACTGGACAGTTTCTGTTGATTTAGCTCCAAGTTCTTTCTTTCCTCTGCTGTCTCCATTTTGCTATCCAGTATATTTTTTTGTAACTTTAGATTAAAAAGTTAATTTTATTTTTCAGTCCTAAAATTCCCAGTTAGTTCTCCTTCATAACATTTATATCTCTTGTGAGACTTTGTATCTTTCAATGTGTTAAAAAATGTTTGCCGTTACTTTTTTGAACCCAATAAAATAGCTTCTTTAAAAACTATCTGATACTTGAACATCTGGTTCATGCTGAATTAGTGTACAATGGTTTTCTTCTCTCTCAGCGTTTCATCACTATTTCCTGGTTGTTTTATAGGTAGAGTAATTTTGTACTGGGTGTCAGAGACTATAAATATTGTGTTACGAAGGTCTTGGTCTGAATGTACTCCTTTTGAGAATGCTTTGTTCTTGCTTCATTTTAGCGTTGAACCAATTGGGTGTTGCCTATAATTTCTAATGTGCCTCGTGTGGACTGCTGCAAATGCCAGTATGTTTTTCAAAGCTTTTAAAATCAGCTGTCCCTCTGAATGTGTGCTACTCACACAGGACACCCTGAGAGTGGGGTTGCAGTCTGTACCTCGTATACCTCATAATTCGGTTCTTTTTGTTCGTTTGTTCTGAGATAGGGACTCGCTCTGTAGTCCAGATTGGTCCTAAGCTCACTGTGCAACCCAGGCTGGCTTCGAACTCACAGCAATCCTCTTACCTCAGCCTCCTCAGTATTAGGATCACAGGCGTGTACCATCATGCCCAGTTTATATGGTTATGGGGAATCAAACCCAGTGCCTTGCACTCGCTAGGCAAGCACACTAACCACTGTGCTAGCTTTCCAGCCCTATCTTTTAGTTTTTAAAGTAGTTTAGGAACACTCTTTAGGTTCAGGCCTAAGATTATTCTCAGGGGTAAGCCTAAGTATTTATGTAAAATTTGGGGGTTTCTTTCCTGAGTCCCATCCTCCAAATTGTCTCCTTGGGATCGGCTCACTCTTAGGGTTCCTTCTTGGTTTTCTAGTAAATCTCCTCACTAAGTGGTGTACATCCTAGAACTCATTCTGCCTCAGGACCGAAGTGGTGAGGGGAAGAGAGTAAAAAGGACCCATGGTTCTGGGTCCATAGTTCTGGATAGAGCGAAGGACTCTCCTCCCGTGGAACATTTAGTGTCTCTTTGGCTGCCACTGCTATGAGCACCCCAAAATCATAGATTTAAGAGGCCTGCTGAGAGGTCGAGCCAAAGAGAACGGAGAACAACTAGGGAATTCCCGCATATCCCTTTGTGGACTTCATCCCCTAGGACAAACGCCCCAATGCGGGAGCTTGCTTTGTGGTGATTTCTGTCCGTGCCTGGCTAACTAGACTGAAGTACCCAGTAACACAAAGGCGGGAGACAGAGGGAGAACAAGAGAAAGAAAAACAGGGAGCTCCCGGCTGAGCTCCTAATGCTTAGGGCTCTGGGCTTCTCGCTGCCATTTACTCTCAGAATTCTCCTCTTGGCGCACTCAGGGACAAGCTTTGGGTCCTGCCCTGCTGGGGCACTGGGGCAGCAGGGAGTCCCCATGGGAGCTCCCCTGGGTCCAGAATGCTCGCTCTGGTTTCCTGCGTTTTAGCTGCCTTGTATTCAAAACGGTGTGTTTAAAACTTGTCCTTTCTCCCCCCCTCCCCCCATTTTATTGATATGTACAAGTGCAGAATTTAAGGTTTACAATGGAATTGAGCATTTTGTGCACATACATTTCTTGTCAAAGTGGCAAGGGCTTTCCGGCTCTCCTTTTGTCCCTCTCCCTACCCTCCCTTCCCTCCCTTCACCCCCCCTCCCCCTCTTTCATTTAAAGTTCCATGAGATAGTTGTGGTCTGGGACTCTCATATCAGAGAGACCATCTGATGTTTCACCTTCTGTTTCTGACTCACTTCACTAAGCATGATGGTCTCAAGTTTCTTCCATTTGCCTGTGAAAACCTCCACGCTGTTGGACCTTACAGATGCATAGTATTCCATTGTGTATAAGTACCACAGTTTGTGTATCCACTGGTCTGTTGATGGGTATTTTTGGTAAGAAGTACAAAGGGCCAATAGATACATGAAAAGATGTTCAACATCTCTAGCCATAAGAGAGATGCAAATCAAAACAATGCTAAGATACCATCTCACCCCGGAGAGAATGGCCTGTATCAACAAGTCAAATAGAAATCAATGCTGGCCAGGCTGTGGGAAAAAGGAACCCTCCTGCACTGCTAGTGGGAGTGTGAATTTGTTCGACCACTCTGGAAAGCAGTATGGAGAGCTCTCAAAAGACTAGAAATAAATATCCCCTTTGATCTGGCAACACCCCTCCTGGGAATATATCCAAAAGAGGCCAAAACAACACACAGCAGAGATACATGTATGCCCATGTTCATAGCAGCACAACTAAAACTCGTCCTTTCTAATTCACAAGATGTTTATTAGGATAAGATGACATGGTCTATTTCAAAATGTTCTGTTAACTACAAAGCTCATAATTCTGTAAGGAACAGTGCCATACTGGCCTCTTAATACTTATATCCAGTCTGAAAACATTTTTTTCTTTCCACTTCAATTCTCATTGTCAAGAACTACTCTAATGTGCATTGCCACTTCAATAAGCATTCCAGAGTCTGGAAAGTTAGGAAGCCCTGTGTTAAATAGGGCCTTTGCCAGGTTGATATATATTTGAGTTCTCAAGACATTATTGAACAAATTTTGGATTTGCATACATCAGCTGTTATATTTGCTGATGCCTTTTAAAACAAATGAAGTCAGAATTATTATCATCACCTTTTCTTTTTTTCTGTTTTTCTTTTTTCTTTTTTTTTTCTTTTTCTTTTCTGATGGTACTAGAGATCGTGTCCAGGGCCTTCACACTGAGCTAAATTCCCCCTCATTTTTATTTTATTTATTTATTATTTTGAGACAGAGTTCTAATATGTTGCTAAGTTGCCCAGGCTGGGCTCAAACTTTTGATCTTTCTGCGTCAGCCTCCCAGAACACCCAGTGGTGACATAACCCTTTCAGTTCTCTGTCAAGACTCGTTCAAGACATCTCCATGGAAAGATGAGATACCTTAAGGGTATGTGAAGTTTTACAGAAAAAGTGCAGATGCAAGACTTGAAATATTGTGTGTTTGAATATCTTTCTAAAATTTCATTCAAATGAAAATATTCTTTGGCTTCATTTTTCAAATTGAGGTTTATTAATGACAGCAATTAAGACACAGTCTTAAAGCCTGGTAGAGCAGTGGGGACACCAGCTGTGTTCATGGTTTTTGGACAAGAGATAAAGTATTTTCCTTTAGGAAAATTATACCTTAGTCTGCCTATATTTATACTTCTTGCTTCATTTAGTTAAGTAATAAGTTCTCTGCCAACCTACTAGCACAGGCCTGCAATTTAGGACCTTAGGAAACTAAAGCAGGAGGATCACAAGTTCAAGTCCAGCCTGGGAAACTAAGTGACTCAGTGAGACCTTATCTGAAAATAAAAATAAATAAATAAATTGGCCTGAAGATGCAGCTTAGTGTGAATGCCCTGAACTTGATCTCAAGGACCTAAGTGAAAAGAAAAGATAATTTAGGGTGTAAAATAATGTTTCCCATATATAACCTCATTTTCCTTGACAGACCCGTATTTCTCATCTTCAACTGCTACAATTGGGCATAATTAAAAATAGATTATTCTCTTCCTATGTAGACTTTTGTGCAAAATGTATGAAGAAAAAGCTACGTTCCTTAACAAAGGAAAAAAAGCTAATGTAATTAGAGAAAAAATTAACAATTGGAAGGCAAAGTATAGACATTGGTTTGAAATTAGTTTAGAATTTCAAGTTCACTAAAACAGAAAAGAAATTCCAGAAAAAAGCCACTTAATTGTTGATGTACTAATGTGTGTTCTCTTCAAAAGGTAGTGAACAAGTAGAGGGTCTTATTGCACAAAAGTCTTGATTTTTGACCAAGAATTGACCTTTTAAAAGACAATCATTACATATTCTATAATATTATAATTTAGTCCGAATTGTGCCCTAGTTTACTGCCACTTCTCCTCAGAGACCTTTGTCAGCTCACAGGCCATGCCACGCAGACAGTCCCAGGGTTTCCTATCCATGCGTTTTGGAGAACACAGAGTACCATTCCTCGCTAATTGACAAGCCTAGGTTAAATACAGCACAGAGGGTGGTAATTCCAGCTTGCCCACAGTATAACAACACAGGCATCACTGGGGTCAAGTCTGGGTACGACTAACATCTGACCAGCATCTGGCCTGTACTATTGAGAGCTCAACTCTACTTTCTGAATAACAATGTCTTCTGGGCATTATTTTCTTCAGGCAGTCTGCAAACGGCCCACTTTATTTTAAATTAAATAATTGACATAGCTCATCTGTTTTTTAGCTATGTCCAGAATGTTTTTGAAAGCCTGCATTGCAATTGACTAGTAAGTTTTGATGACTTATTTTATGATTAACTCATTAAAATGTCAAAGTTTATGAGCCAACATGGACTCAAATTTTTCATCCTCCCCTGCTGTAGCTGGGATGTGGAAATATTCAATTTTGGATTGTTCCTGGTTGGGTGCCGTATCAGTCCTGGATGAAAAGTTTGTTATTATGGAACAATGGAATTTTAAAAAGAATGGAACTGGGCCTGGTGGCACTGGCCTGTAATCTCAGCACTTTGGGAGGCAGAGGCAGGAAGATGGCAACTTTGAGTCCAGCTTGGGTAATTTTACAACTTGGTGAGACTATCTCAAAATGAAAGTAGGCTGAGAATGTGCCCTTGAGCTAGATCCCAAGACAAAAGAAAAAAAGAGTGCTGTGTTGCTCCAGATACTGTACCTCTATGTACTATGAGAAAAAAAAAAATGCTGTTTTAAATTCTGAAGGTTAAAACAGGCTAGAAAAGGTGATTTTCTTAGAATGATCAATTTAGCAATTTAAAAAATACAAAATACCATTTTCTTATTTTCTTATTTTTTTAATTTTTCCAAATCCCTCAGTTTTAGCCTGAAACTATTCTTCCAATGGTAATTGTGGGTGGAAGGAGGCTCAGAAAGTACCTGGGTCAGAGGCAAGCTACTGAGAGTTGCAGGCTGGGAAATCCCCTCCTCAGGGTAGCGGAGGAGAAGAGCTACTGCACTTGGAGTTGAGTTAATTTCAGAAGCTCCTTGAGAAACTGGAGCTCGGAGGCTGGAATTTCCACTGCCCTTTTTAGAAAACACTAACAACATCTCAAGGATATTTCTAACTGAGGGAAATTTACTTTGTGGGATTCTTACCTAGTGATCATAATCTCATCTGGAAGTTTATGTCAACCAGGGTGGGAATTGTAGGAGTTGAGGATCAGAAATAGTACAGGAACAGCTTCTGGTCTTTAGTAGAAGTATGTGGTACCACTTGCTCTCGGGCCCCTTTAAGTGCTTAGAGTTTGTAATAATACCCTGGCCTATCAGAGATTTTTGTTTTATTTTGTTTTACCCACTCAGGGAAGAGGTATGAAGTATGAACTCTTTGAAACAACATAGTGATTGTGGTAAAAATTCACTGAAGTTTATTAATATAAATTTGTGACTGAGACATAATGATCAGTGACAAAAGCAACTGTGTTATTTCTTTTAAAAGTTTGTTAACAGATTATTTATGTCTAATTTTGTGCTCAGTAGAAGTAATTTCATTTAGCTTTGAAATACTACATTTTGGCAATGAAGAGAAAAATAATTGAAGTATAGGTGATATGCAAATGGATATATTTGAAATTTAGGATTTGTAGTTTGAATATATATATATATATATATATATATATATATATATATATATATATTCTATTTTGTATCTAAATATAAAATGTTTTTAGTATCCTAGGAACTCTTCCTAGTGAATCTCTGCCACTGCTTCTACTCAAAGCAAACACTATTGGTTTCTGTCAGCATTGCTCAGTTCTCTTGTCTAGAACTTCATATACGTAAAATCATATAATCTAATCCATTGTTCTTTTACTCAACATATTATTTCTGAGATTCTCACATGTTCCTAGTGGGCATTAGTATATTTTTCCCTACTGAATATTATTCCACTAGAAAACTCAATGTACTTTCTTCTCAGCTCATAAATATGATGATTTTCTGGTTTGCTCTACTATAAACATTCTTGGATACATCTTCTTGTGAGCATGTTTTTCTTTTGAGTAAATTCTTATGGTTAGAGGAAGTAACTATTCAATTCCATAAGAAATTGTAAGATAATTTTCAAGCCAAATTTACCAATTTATACTCCAGCAGTATGGGAGAGTTTCATATGCTCCATGTATTGGTCATGTATTTGTTTGCTAAAGCAAAAATGCTTCACATACACAACTTAAAGAGGGAAATTGTTTATTTTAGCTTGTGGTTTCAGAGGTTTTAGTTCAGGGTTGCTGACTCCGCAGAAACGTCACGGTAGAGGGCATGGCAGAGGAAAGCTGTGCAGCCCTTCACTGCCAGGAAGCAGACACTGGGGATCAGCAAAAGAGGAAGGGGTCAGGGCTGGGCGCCAGTACCTGAGGCCAAGATGCCATCACTGACTTACTCCTCATTCAGCTATAACCTCAGAGGTGGGTTGACCGGGGGATGAGGTTAATGCCTTCACAATATAATCACCTTTCCAGGAGTTGTGTAATCCAGTCAATTTGATGATCAAAATTAACAGCAAGCTCTACATTCTTGCTGTTTTTTATCTGTTTAATTTTAGCCATTCTAAGTGGTATGCAATACTGTCTCATTGGGAGCTAATTTTAATTTCCCTGGTCACTGAAGATTTTGCAGCATCTTTACACGTATTCATGTATATATATTTTTTTTTTCCTGCGGAAAATGTCTACGTTTCTCCCCGCTGCTGCTGGCAGTGTTGGAGGATGAGATCTTGCCTGATAGACAAGACAAACCGGAGGATTCAACTCTGTTCCTGCGCAGGAGCTCCTCACAGGCATCCCTGGGATATTTCTAGAAGTAAAGCAGGGAACAAAATGCCATCACATCAATTTGCAGAGCATCTGAGCATTCTTATAATTTGGGATCCAGGGTAAGAGCACCATGAGAAAGGCCTTGAAGGCACAGACCACTCCTTTGAAGAATGCGTTGTGACTTCTCCTTTTGCACCTCTTGAGGCTGGTCTGAACTCCTATCCTCAGCATTCGAAGGAGGGGAAATTCCCCAAGCTGCTTAGGTCAAAGCAAGTCATAAGATTTCTGCAAAATGAAGGCTTAGCAAGATACTTATATGTCTACGTAAGTATTCATATACTTTTACAAAATAGCCATTTTTATTGTGGCATTTTTAATGTGTATATAATATATTTTAATCATATCCATTCTCCCATTTTCCTTCTATGCCTCTTCCTTTTCATCCCTGCCTCTTTCATAATAATAGGATTAAGGGTCAGATATGGAATGTTGCTCAAATAATAAGGGTTCTTGGAGAAAAATTAATAATAATTTTTTTAGGACAGCTTACAAACCATAAAGAGTCCAAAATGGCCACCTGAAGGAGACAGAGAGTCCAGGAGCTGCTCAGATGTGCGCAAGTCTGTGCCATGGATGGGGCCTAAAGGCAATGGTGAAGACCTAAAGACAGGAGTAAATCTGGGATGGAAATTGGTAGCAATGTGATGTCTGGAGTGAGTTAATGTCTAGTGACCTTGGTGAAGGCCAGAGATATCTAGGACAAGCAGCTGTAATAATCTTCATTCTTCCTTCTTTTTTATTCAGTTCAAGCTGCCACCTACATCCAGAGTGGGTTTTCTTCCCTTATTTGCTGGCCCATAAGTTAATCAGTGACACTCAGACCCACAATGCAGGTCGAGCATCCTCTATTCTCTTCAAGTCGACATAATCATTCCAAGGATTACAAGCCTCTTGTACAACATTTGGAAAGTGATTGTACTGTGGAAATCAATTGGATCAGTTGGATGAATCTATTCATTTCATAGACTGTTAAGAGGTGGGGTTTGGTCTCGTCCCCAGTTCCTGCTCCCTTTGGCTCTCTTTCTGCCTCATTTCCATCATGTCATGAGCGTCTTTCCTCCGCACTGAGCCCTCCCGCTGTTCCCAGCCTGCCATTTCCTCCCTTACACTGTGGACGATGAGTATTGTGTTCCAGTGATGAGAAAACAACTAAGAAAAATAGTTTCTTTTCTTTCCTACTGTTATTTTTTTTGTTTGTTTGTTTGCTTGTTTTGTTTTAGATTCCACATACTAGGAAAAATACGGTATTTGACTTTCTGAATCTGGCTTATTTCACTTAAGATGATGATCTCCAGCTACATTCACTTTCCTACAAATGACATAATTTTGCTTTTCCTTCTGGCTGAATAGTACTGCTTGGCGTATTTATATGACTTATTATTTATCTATTTATCTGTGAGTGGGCATCTATTTTGGTTCTATATCTTGGCTATTTTAAATTGTACTATGAATATAGATATGCAGGTATCTCTATAACATGCTGACTTTCTTTCTTTCTTTTTTTTCCCTTTTTTTGACAGAGGTGCACTTTGTAGTCTATGCTGATTCTGAACTCAATATGTAGTCCAGGCTGGCTTCAAAGTCAAGGCAGTCCTATCCTCCTGCCTAGATCTTGAGTGCTGGGATGAGAGGCACACACCACCACTCTCAGCTATATGGTGTTGAAGGATGGAAGCCAAGGCCTTGTACTTTCTAGGCGAACACTCTAACCATTGTGCTATTAAGCTGACTTGAATCTCATTGTCCATTCTTATATCATTTTTTTATTACTGTGAAATGATTGGAATATATATATATATATATATATATATATATATATATATATATTGTATATATGTTTTGTTTTCATTTTTTTAAATAGGATCTTTCTCTGTAGTTCAGGGTGGTCCTGAACCCAATTTGTGACTCAAGCTAGACTTGAACTCACAGCAGTCTTCCTGCCTCAGCTTCCTGAGTGTGGAGGTTACAGGTGTGCACCACAGTGCCCAACTTGGAGTTTCTGGTTATGTACAGTAAATATTTATCCCAGTCCATGGCTTGTCTATTCAAGTTCTCAATCACATATTTTAATAAGCACAAATTTCAAATTTTGATGACTTTTGATAAATTTATACACCATGCAACGTTTCAAATCTTAACAGCTCACAGCTCAATATTTCCAGTAGTTTAAATTCTAGATTATATCAACAGAAAAAAATCACATAGCACTTAAACTCGAAGAACAAAGAGATTTGTGAACTGTTTCAGTCGTTGAGCATCGTCGGCCCTACACGTTTTTTAAGTCAATCTGCCTATGCAAATAAGCCAATAATAGAGGGTTTAAAAGATCTCGGGAAAGAGGTCCGCTAAGGAGATACGGCAGTATTTCAAAGAACGCATCGTTGTGTTGTGCGAGAACGAAGTCAATGTGGTCTCGGGGCAGAATGAAGGCGAGCCAGACTGCTGAGAAAACCTGGACCACCTAATGGTTGGGTCTAGGTAGCTGAGGGAGCGCAAGGCAGAGGAGCCAGGGCTCATAGCCAGGTGCCCGCTTTGAGCAGCCAGTGAAGGGCCGCTCTGTGTGCTGGGATGGAAGCACCTTTGTGTTCCGGTAAAATCCGAGCTTCATTTGGCTTGGTGCATTTGGAGCTCCCCTGTGGATGTTAGATCTGTGAGCCTCAGGTGTAGGAGAGGGCTTTGCCTGTGAAGGGCAGATGGGGGAATCGTCGCTGTAATGGGAATTGTTTTTAGACAGCAGGGTTAGATGAAAACCGTCCCCCCTCCTCCAATCCCATCCCGGAAAGAGAGCATGCGATAAAATAGTCAATAAGGGCTCCAGGTTAATGAGGGAGTTGAGAAAATATAGGGGGGAAGAATCAAGTTCCTCCAGGACTCAGCACCTGTGGGGCGGGCCCATGCTCAGCAATCACCGCTAGGGGGTGCTGTGCCTCCCACGCTGTGAGCCTTAGGCCACTCAACCGGAGAGCAACATGGAGGTCGGAAGGACTTCACCAAAGAGATATGAACACTCCGCTTGTTGAAACACATCTATAAACTATTTTTATATGTTACTGAAATTTCTGGGAATAAATCTGATTATTTAAAAGGCATAATCTTTACTAATACTCATGGGAAACAATAATTCAAATTTATTCCCTCGTTACTTTGACCTATCTTTTCCTCTGTCAGCTTTAATACTGGATACTATTCATACGTCTTCCCCTTCCCAAAACTTTTGTGTCTTGTTGACTAAAGCCGTCGGTAACAGCAGACAAGCCTGGAGATTTGGTTAAAAACTACAGGACACATGAAGCGTGCTTAATTGGTCGAAAGCACATGGAAACTTTTCCGGTTGTGCACAGCTCTTTGTTGCTTTTATTGAATCCCACAGCCTTTAAAGGAGACAGCTGATGGCTGTAACCACACCAGAGCCCCCGGGAAAGTAGTATCGCAAGCTTCAAGGATCATTAGTGGCTTACCAGTCTTACTCGTTTTCGCCCTAGCTCTCTCATCATTAAAATCGTAAACATCTTTGGTGATTGAGCACGCACAGTGTAAACACTGAGAATGCGCTTTTCTCATCACTCTTCACCATGATTGCATGAGGTTTCTCTGCAAACTCACCTCGCCGAGTGCTGCGTGGGAGCTGTGCGCAGGGTCCAAGTGCACACCTGTGGTGCTGGGCGATTGTGAGTGAGCTTTGATTGGAAGGAGCTGAAAGCCATACATATTGTCCCGTTTGTTTTATGTCATTATTTTTAAGGTATTGTCTAAAACTTTTTTATGCTTTCTAGGTGAAGGTGTTTAAAGTATTCTTTACTAAACAGTACTTTTCAAGCCATCTTTAGATTATAATAAAGCAAGCTACATTATAGTGTGAAATTCCTGTGTATTCCAGTTGTGGGACTTTCTCAGTTTTCATTCCCTTTCTTTCTTTGGCCTTTTATAAGCCTCATTACAAGCAGCATCTCTAAACTCTCTCCTCTTAAAGGTCTGCTTCTTTCAAAGAATCTTTGGCTCTGTGTTGACACCACAGAGGTTAAGACAGAGTACTTTTAAAAAACTAAAATCTTTAAGAAATTTTTATGTTCCTGCGGCTGTTTTTATATTCAACTTACCAACACACTGGAAACGTTTAATAGAGTGAAAGAGACATAGATTCCAAAACATTAGAGCCGATATGAAGTGAAGATTTCAATCGTGCTGACTCCAGTTCTCAGGACCTCCATGAACATCGTGTGAATTTTCTCTCCCAACTCACTTCCAGAATCAAGAGAACATTTACTCATTGGACCAAGGCAGCGTTGCCTGTGCAGCTGGATTTTGTCTGAAGACCTCCCAACCAAGCTGCTGAGGAAGAGAAACATGCAAGCCTGGCCACTGCCAAACGCAGAGAATTGCAGGAATTTCATGTGAATTTGTGAGAAAATACTACAATCTGCACAAGCCCGTCTGGCAGTGAGTGGAGAACAAGGGAACCTTCCTCGTAACGTGTTATTGGCCCTACCACCGCCTCACTGTGTGACCTCAACCACAAATTCACCTTTGTGGTGTTGGGAATGGTCAGCGCTCTGGAAGACCAAAGGTACAAATTGACTCGCAAAGCAGTTGACTTTCTTCCCTCCTTCCTTCATTTTTGCTTGTAGTCAATAATTTGAGCGTTTCAATGTAAGGTCATCTTACATGGGATCTGTGCCTTCAGCCTCTCACGAGGAATTAGAAATTGTGCCACCATAGAGCCTATGTGCTGTGTAGCAAAGCCAGTCAACACTGCTGGACCAGTGGCGCTGCTACGCAGGGTGCAGACTCTCCGGATGGCCACAGTGTCCTCAACCTTGTTGAGCATCCATGTCCCTGACCTCAGAAAAACTTGAGGTTTGCAACTAATGGGCTGCTAGGCTTGTGATCTATCAGCTGCTTTCCTTTCATCTCGATAAATCTGTAATTCTCAGTGGACACACTGGTAATTACATCTTATTTATATAGCTCATTCAGCAGCCGGGCAAATAAGCCGGAAAACCTTACTACAAGATCAGACTTAATTAACATAACCAGAAATTCTTTTCCCCTCCAGACGTGCTTGTATCTTTCCACATCTTAGGTGCTGGATTTCACTTTCAACCATCATATCCTCAAAACACATGGTGTGCTTAAAAAATATTGGCCTGTTGCCTTTCTTTAGAACTGGTTCTTCTTCAGAGCTGACAAAAGTATGGAACTTTAAAACTTACAATGCTATAACTTGAAAATTCCCCCAATTCTAGCTCTGATGAGTCTGAAATGCCCCAATACTGTTCGGAAAAAATGTAAAAAAGAAAAAAAAAACTAGAGAATTTCATAATTTTATCTCTATTTCCTACTTCTTTATCTACCTTATGCATCTCCTAGTTTTCATTTCCATGTGTTACCTCTTCTTTCTGTTCTCTGTGTTCCTTCCTCCTGTCCCTGTCAACATCTGTCCATTCTCCACAGCTCTCTGCTCCCTGGGGCTTGTTTTTTACTGTCTGTCTTATTAAGTCATCTTCCTGAGCTCACAGCTAGAACAAAGAAGAAACAAAAAAGCAGGTAAAAGGAGGCTAATTCCGTAGGTGTCCATGTTCAAGGCCACAAGAAATCTATTATTGAGTTCAAGGCCACAAGAAAATTTTAAACATATTTTTAAATGCTTTTCCCTTAGACAATACATCTTGAAACATCCCATATCTAAATAAAGCTTTAAATATATTGTTAAAGGTGAGAATCTTGATGTTGCCACTTCTCCCATGCGTTTTATAGAAACGCTGTGCGTCAGTGCAATATACACTTTGTTTCTAGAGGCGGGATTGCTGCTTAGAGTCACGGGTCTTTTGGGAGATTCTAGTACAGAACCTGTGTTTGGGGCTCACGCTTTCTAAATATCTGGTTTTTCTTTGCTTCTGAATGCTGCTTCTCTGAAACGCTGTTAGAATCAATCTTTTCCCCATCTGAAATAAATTAGCATTTCTAAACATTGCTTTTCACTAGTCCACGGGATTTGTATTTGGAGAACAGAGGCCTCTGTGGGTGTCTCAAGCAAAGAGAGAGTGGTGCTAAGGGCGACTCCTCACTGCTCCCTCTTGAGCCCGGCATAGTCAGTTGTTTTAGAGTGTGGACCTTCTCCGTGGAACAGGTGCGGTTTCTGTAGGTGCTGATGGTGCCTCTCTTTGGTTATAATTTAGCAGCACATAATTATCTCTGTCTCAAAGACACAGAAGAGTATATTTCAGTCTCTGGGAAGCATTTAATCAGGGGACATGTAATCTCACCTGCTGCAGTGTTCTGAGGTGATTCTGAGGAATCAAAAAGTCCACATTTCAGTAGACTTTACACCCACACACCCATACACACGAAAAACTTTTCACAAGTCTGTCTCTCCCAATTAAAAGGTGTTGTTATTTTCTACTGGCTCATTTCCTGACTTGGTGCTTGTTTAATTATGGTGATTAACAGCTTTACCTGATAGAGAGGGATAAGGTTAACAAATTCACTAAGTCATCTCATATGAACAAAAGTATCTTTCATTTTCAATATATTTTATGTGACAAATGTAGATCACTATATTTAATAATTTAAAACAAGATTGTAATGAAGTAAAAACTCAAGCTATTGGACCAGACATTTTTAATATGAATAGTAGCTTTATCTTTGGTTATCTTTATCATTCTATCACATAATTTTCAGTAAGGAATTGTCTCCTGTGCACCTCAGTTTTCTAACTTATAATAAGTGGATAGTAATATATTTTCTTTCATAGACTCATTGTAACGATTAAACTTGTCAGTTCATGTGAAGAACTTACAACAGTGACTACTATTCATTAAAATTTTACTTTCATTATTTCAAACCATCTCATGGTTAAATTATATTTTTCTTTCTTTCTTATTTGCTTTCTTTCCTGTTCGTTCCCCACCCCCTTTTCTTTGTTTGAAAGTGATCCCATAGCCTTTGCACTGAGCTATATCTCAAACCCTTTTTTTAATTTTTTTTTTTTATTTTTAAACTTTGGGTCAAGCTTTTGTTAAGTTATTAAGCTGCCCGGGTTGGACGCAGACTTGGAATCATCCTGACTGAAATTTCAGAGTGTTATGACTACAGGCATGTGCTACCATGCCTGTTTTTTTTCTTGTGTATAGTGCTTGAAGTTAATATACACACTAACATTTTGCATTTATTTAAGGTGAATGCTGCAAGCAACATGCTATATTCTTTTCTGATGCAAAAGACCTTTCACTATCCTTTCTGTAACTGAAGTGTAATTAATTAAAATATTTTTCTTTCCTTACTTTGCTTACAGCTGATGTTTGACTCACCTAACGATTCCGCGTGAGAAAGAGAATGCACGTGGGCATATATGACATCTTTGCACCAAGGTGGATGGATTCTTGATAGACACAAAGTTGGCCTTGTTTACTGAGTCACTGGAGCTACATTTCTAGGACCAAGAACCCTCAGGAGGGAGAATCACATACAGAAAAGATGTTCAGGGAAAAATACTTTGACCAAAATTCAGTCTTATTTTTCCAGCTTTTCTTCCAAAAGTTTCCTGTCATTTTTTGTTTTCAGAATGCAGATTTTTTTTTATGTCCTAACTCTAAGGCGAATAAAGTGAGAGACAATTATGTTCAACTTCTGGATTTGAACTTTTAATCACAAAGCCTTGGTAACAATTTCTATTCCTGCGAGTTGGCCTTGAGATGGTAAATTTGTTGGGTCCTCTCAAGAAAATCCCTAAGATTTCTCCATTTAAGTTGAACTCTTTATTTTCTACTCTGAAGATGCTCAAGAAGCTGCAACACAGAGACAGGACTCTCAAGAGTGGTGTTCTAGTCCAAAAAAAAAAAAAAATAGTATGTGTGAAAGGGCATGTCACCTCTAAACCCCGAGGGAATTATGGTGACTGCAGCTTATTAATTAGCAACCTTTTATATAATCACAAATGGACTAAGACACGTGTCAAATTAGGGGTGTTGTGTATGTTATTTCTTATCTGTACCCTCAATTTTATGAAATAGGAGTACAAACGAGGAATAGGAACACAGATGAGAAAACAGATTTTGAGAGAGGTGGAAACAACTTTTATCAGCCCGATTTGCGGTGCACGATGCTCTTTCCTTCCCCATTGTATGAAGGTGATCATTGCTGTCCACTTGGAGCATGTCATCGGCATCCACAAAGGCACAATTTGTTCTCTTAACATGGTCATTTCACACAAGAACGATGAAATCTTTGAACGGCCTTTGGGTTGGAAAGGCAGTTCCTCCCCTCCCCTCATGTTTATCTTCTTTGATTTGGCCTCATTGATATCCTACTAAGGTGAATCTGTTATTTCTAACACATACAACTTTCACCTATGGAAGTCCATCCAGAGATCTAGTTGCATTTCTGTCACAACTTGGCTTATTTATATCTGGAATTGTTGACTGTAAAACTGATAACAAACTGTAGTCTTCTCTTAATTAATGGGAAACATTGCTTCTAAGCCTACCGTATCTCCCAGATATCTATCACATTTCTAAAGGAGCTAGCTTAGACATTATCTAGTAGAGAGTAAGCAAAATCACTTTGAAATGCCCCTTCAAGTATTGGTTAACGATGTCAACGATGGCGATCATTTTCATGTATTAAGTGCCCCTTTAGTAGATCATGGCTTAGTCTGGAACTGGGAACACTCTGTAGAAGGAGGTAATCAAACAAGAGAGCATCACGGAAGGGAGATGTCTAGGGAGGTTGTACGTCCTGCTATTCGCAATTCTGATAGCTAACTGTGTTTTAAAAATTGTGTGCTATAGAACTATAATTTTCATATTTTTAACACTGAAATGCCATGTGATGGCTTTTAGTCCATAGGAGGGCAATGTTGAGCTGCAGGAAAATTCTTCCAGTTTTTTTTTTTTTCAAAACAACATATAGAACTGGTTAATTTAAAAATTAATGAATTGAAACAAATTAGCTAATTTAAACATACAAGATGACACTTATTTAATGATCTCCCACGTCGCATACTGACTAGCTTCGTGTTTGTCATCCTTGTAGTTGATTTTCAAACTGATATAAATTACTTTTGTCATTCAAAGCCCAAAGCATGTCTGTCCTTCCGAAGAGGCTGCATTTTCCTCTGTGTAGCTCTTCTTTGGTTTCCATGCCGGAGGACCTGGCATCTTTTGCAAATAGATTACTCTTGTATACTTTTTATGCATGATCTGTGTCTGGTGTCTCTGCTTTAAGGAGATAAAAATTTATGTAGTTCAAAATTCCCATCATTTATGATGTCTTGCCTTTAGTCAAATGCCATCACAGGCTCTTAGAGCAAAAAGTTAACTAAATGTAATGTTCAAAATAACTCACTTGAAAAATAAAACTAGAAAAAATTGAATTTCAGCCTAATTCTAAGGTTTAAAACTTGATCATATTGATCAGAATTTTTTTTTTCATAAAATGAGTCATGGACTAATGTATCAGACTGTTATTTCAATCTGTATCTAAAGAAAGTCCATTTTAAATTTTTGTGATGAGTACTGTAAATAGAATTTAATTGTTGTTTTCTGCGAGGACATAACATTTGTATTGTTATGAAGATTTACTTGACTCTTCTAGATTAAGGAAGCATTCTCTGTCATCTGCATTTCTGTATGTCCCATTCAGCACATCACAGGGACAGAAGTTTGCCCTAGAGTGCATCCTGGTTGTAGGAGCATAGTACACCTTGTCCAAATTTTGCTCCTGAGTCCAAGAAGGTGACTAACCACTGGATTAGCAGTAGTAAAAGCCAATACTTCTTAGCTGTTTACTATATTCCAAATGCTCTTCTCTAATTATTCTTATTCATTTAACGTAAACTTTGCAATAATGCTATTCATCCCATTATTAAGACAGTGCACTACATGAAGAAACTGGGCTTCAGAGTAAGGAAACCACTTACGGTCACAAAGCTTCTTAAGAAGCAGAGCTGAGGTGCAGTCTAGGGGTTTCAACCCTCGTCACCCCTTCCAGACCAAACATAGAGAGGAACCAACACTAGGAGAGGTGATGTGTGTCACAGTTCAGAGGCAAGGGGAAGAAAATGAGTTTGAAGGCTTCCTCATGACAGAATGCTTCTAAGTCTATGTGGGTAGGTGGGAATGGATCAGGATGTGGCTAAGGATCAGCATCACGGAGGCTATGTTATTGACATACCTGTACATCTTAAGATTTATGACAATAGAGATTTTACAGTGTTTATATTGTAATCACATGATAAGCAAATTACCACCTTCTGAAGGGCATACATTGCATCTGAAATTTCTCCACATTCTCTATTGAACATAGTCCAATAATGTGGATGTGTGAATATGGTAAATGTGAGAAGTAACTCATGGGTGACCAATAAATAAATAAATAAATAAATAAGAACTAAGATGCGGACATTCATAAATTCAGATGTTGAAATCACCAAATCTTTTAGCTCAAAATTTAGTCTGAGGAATGCATTGGGATTTAAATGTTTTGCTTATTTACAACCAGAAATAAAATCATTTGAGCTGGAATTTCTGTATAAGTGATTCTTCAAAATTTCCACAGAAAAATAGATTTTAGGCAATTCTTTGTAGGTTTTTCTTTCTGGTTATTTGCTTTTTAAAAGACAATCTGATTTTCAACTCTGAACTTTAAGATTATATGACACTTTTACCATCACATACTTTTTCAAATCTATATTGTTGACACATATGTAGAGAGCTGCAGTTAACAACATGATCCTAATTTATCATCTTCTATATATATATAAACAGAGAGCATTTATTTAATTTCTATAAAATATTTGTTAAACACTAAATGCACATCTTAGAGTATATAATTATTCATCTTCCAAAATCTAGAATGCTGTATAAACAAACTTTATTCTCTTGTACTCCCAGTGATCAACTCAGGTCCTTATGCATGCTGGGTAGGTATATAGTTACTTACTGTACTTACAGTAATGTGTTTAAAGAAACTTCACACAATGAATAGTTTAGTATAGCAAAATAAATTTTCAGAGAGGGCTGGAGAAATGGCTGAGTGGTTAAAGTACTTGCCTAGCAAGCGCTAAGTACCTAGTTTGATTCCCCAGCACCACATAAGCTGGGCATGGTGGTGCATGCCTGTAATCCCAGCACTCCGGAGGCTGAGACAGGAAGATTGCAGTGAGTCCAAGGCCAGCCTGGGCTCCAAAGTGAGTTCAGGACCAGCCTGGACTACAGAGAGAGACCCTGTCCCCCCAAAAAACACTTTCAGAGAGAAGGAAACATTGGTGCAACCTGTGCACTTGTACATGTGTATGTGCACATAGGAGTGCATGTGAATTATGTGTGTGTGTAGTTGTACATTATAACGAAAAGGAAATGAATGTGTAATAGAACACAAGGCAAGTAATAGAGAGAGAAAATTGTAAAGGAAAAATATTCCGAGACTGATCACTCAAGGTAAAGAGAGGGAGGACTGGGTAGGTTAAAGCAATTTGCTCAGCAATTTTCCTACTTTCTTGTTCATTTGTTGCCAACTAATAGAACATTCTAATTCAATATGCATAGCGGTAGAGTCTGTAGGTCACATCGGTGACTCTGTAGTTGGGTGAATTCCGTGCGGAGGCAGTGCTGTCACTGAGCTGGCCCTGTGTTGCATCAGGATGTAGAGGTCTGTTTGTGCCTTGGTATCCTTGCACTCACCAACTGGTCCTGATTTCCCTGGAAATCTCCCCTCAAGTGTCTCCACCAGACATGGAAACAAATAAAGACCAAAATTTGAAGAGAGAGAGAGAGAGAGAGAGAGAGAGAGAGAGAGAGCTCTAAAGTAATATCAAAATAAAGGAAAGACAGGGCAGACATCCTTCCAAGGTCATTAAATAGAAAATGGAATGTAAGCATATGAGAATAGCTAGAGTTTAAAAGTACATATAAAATTCTAGCCCTATAATACAAAATGACTTCCATTTGTGACTTCTACACACTTTGTATCTGTTTATACAAATTAGATTATAAATACTTTGAGTGGATTTGCTTTCATCATAAAATTTATTCCCAAAAGATTGAACTGAAATTCATTCTTACATGTAGAAATCAGCATATTTCTCATTCAGATATGACTAGATCCAGAACCACTCAAAGCTGAAGAGATCTGCTCAACTGAAGAGTAGGGTAATAAACATAATTTAGTATATGACTTAATAACTTCAATCTATTTTCTAACTATACAGAATTTCAATGATTATCAAGTCTAATTGAATATCAGCTTCAATGTGGTGACCAATACATCTAATTAGAATGAAGCCTTCTATTTTTGTGAGAGAAACTTCTATTGGAAGCAGTCTCTCTTTGGAAAAATTTCTAGAATGTTATTCAGAAAGTAAAAACCTGATTTTGGCTTACCTATCTTAAAGTTAAGAAATAAAGACAGTTTGGAAGTGGATGCAATCTTTTGTTATATGTAACACACTTTTATCATAGATAAGTTTAAATACATTTTATATAAATTTTTAAATTTGTGGAAAGTTTCTGTGAAAGTTCTATGAAACCTGTGAAAGTTCCTCGGCTTTTTCTTGCTTTTTTTTTAATGGCCTTTACCTTTTTCAGGAGCCCTAGTGAGGGGTGGACTGAGACCTGCTGGAACTGTGAACTAAAAATAAATCTTTCCTCTCTTAAGTTGTGGCGTTGGGTATTCTGTCCCAGGAACAAAAAAGTAACTAAGACAACTGCCATTTTTCTCTTCAGAATTTCTTGCTCTCTGGTACAACTACTTATCACAGGCTTATCTTGCCTGAGCCATTGAACCAGTCATTTTTTTCAAAGAGAAATTAGAGTAGAGTATTAGAAACCAATATTTGAAAGAAATAATTTTAAGTGATTTTCTTTTGGTTACATATGGCTACCTGTTTGCTTTTGGACATTTTTGGAAAAGTATTCATTGAGAGTTCATATTTGCTTTAAACCACATGCCCACGATGCAGGAGGAAGTGTTCCTACTCAGTACGTAGCCAGAACACAAAGGCCTCTTTGCAACATCTGTTTGTATAATAGTAACAGCAGCTGGGACATGCGAATCTCACACTGATTTGCAAATGCTCTTCAGAAAAGTGACACTTCTCCTAATAATCATTTAGTTAAAGAAATTCTCTTGGCCATGCTTAACTTCCAAGGGAGTGACGGGCATCAAAAAAGATGCAAAGATAAATGTATTTTAGTATATATGGTGAAAATCCTAAATATCACATGTCTCCAGGAGAAATACGATGAAAATTATACTTGTGTAACATTGAATGGTCCGTTATCTATATCAGAAAAGCAAAATGAAGTAGGGTAATTAATATTAATAATGCATTTAACACAATATATTAAAATACTATTTAAGATACGAACTGTATAAAATTATCAATGAGACATTTTGTATTTTTTCTGTCTCTGAGATCTACATATATTCCTCATTTATAGAACTTTTTTAGATTGCATTAGCCACGTTTCAAGGTTCAGTAAATGCTCATGGCTATAGACTCCTGTCTTCAACAGCTCATAGAATGACAGTGTTCTGCAAATATGTATTAAAAACATGTGAAGTCATTCAACAAATATGTAAAGTATTTAATGGTTATAAACCATAAATATGTTTAGAAATAGTTTTATTTCTTTTTATTCTAAGAGTGCTTCAGTTCTCAATTTTTTTTCAAATTCTTTGTATATTCTTCTGTGTATTTTTCCACCTTGGAACATAAGGTGTTTGTGGAGATAATTGTGAGAGCTAGATTTTAAATCTTTCATCAAAAAAACTTTACAAATAGATGTCTTACTTTTATGCATGTTTATCTGGTTGCTGTGTTTAGTTTTATACCTGTTACTGACTTTTTTTTCAGAGTATTCTTTGTACAATGTTTTTGGTATGTTTAAGGACCATAGGGCTTTTCAGAATTATGCCAAATTTAAGCTGTGTTTATGAAGTTCAAACATATGGCCCTCATCCAAATTGATGTTATAATGTGAGGATTAAATTCAAAGGTAATATACAGGAGAATATGAAATGCTGAATCGCAGCTCTGTGGTCTGGGGTTATGTCTACAATCGCTCAATAACATTATGCCATGTAACATAGCTCCACATTACTATGCACCCTCATTTTTTTTATCTTACCTTTTCCGAGCTGTAAGCAATCTCTCTGCCTTTTGTTTGTATTTGAGAGAGTTTGATGTAACATTTAAAAAAGAGAGGCATTTTAAATGAAATACCAAGGTTCTGAAATGATACAGGCCACAGGTAAGGTATGCATGCCTCGCCACAAAATCATTCCTCCTTTTTTTTTTTTTTTTTTTTTTTTTTTTGAAACAAAGTCTTTCTCTGTAGTCTAGGTTGGTCTTGAATTCCCTAAATAGCCCAGGCTGGCTTCAAAGCCATAGCAAGCCTCATTCATCTGCTTTCCCAGTGCTGGGTTTGCAGGCATGCACCACCACACCCACCTTAGAGGTGCTAAGGAACCAAGTGCAAGGCCTTGCTCTTGGTAGGCAAGTGCCCTAAGCACTGAGGTGTCCCTCGCAATATATCTTTTTTTTTCTGAAAGAAAGGCCTACTCATTTATCGTGTTTTGAATTGATGCGTAACTCCAGATAGGTGCCTTAATGAATTGGTAAATAATATTTTCTAATTCAACAACAACTCTTCTCTAAAAATTGCTGAAGAACAGATTTCCTAGCTGGGTCAAGTAGCTCAGGCCTGTAGTCATAACGTTGTAGGAGGCTGAGGCAGAAGGGTTACAAATCGGAGCCCGTCCAAGGCAGCATAGTGACTT
Organism: Ctenodactylus gundi; assembly: GCA_004027205.1. Lineage (NCBI taxonomy): Eukaryota > Metazoa > Chordata > Mammalia > Rodentia > Ctenodactylidae > Ctenodactylus > Ctenodactylus gundi. The sequence continues at coordinate 330,840 of PVKB01001806.1, forward strand.
AGCAAAACTTTAAGATCAAAGATAAAAAGTGGGTGGGGAATAAAACTTGGTGTGAAGGCTCTGTATTCCATCTCCAGTCCAAAAAAAAAAAAAAAAAGTCAAGAAATATTTACGTGAACATAATGTGGTACTGTTTATACATCTGAATTTTGATTAAAAAATGACTTGTGGCTTGGCAAATGATGTCTTCATTTGGTATACCCCAAAAGTTTTATTTAGTAAGCAATCATAGTTTAAAGTGGAGCAGACTGTACTGAGTTGTAATATTAACCATAATTATAGGAGTTTTTAGGCAACTATGAGAATGTGCCTTCATACTTATGTCCTTTCATAATTTTTCAACTACAAGGAGAGTAATCGCTAAGAGGCCGGCCTGCTCAGCAGCTGTGTGAGCATCCTACACTTCTGCAGACTGTACCTGCTGAGTAAGTGTGCTTGGCAGACAGAGATGGATACTAAGGCAGAAAGCCTTGTGAGAGTCATGGAACTGTTCTGAAACACTGCTTTGCACGTATGCATGCACATAGGGGAAACTCAGCCAATTGAACCAAGAATTAACTTAAGATAATGGAGCCAGGTTTCTTACAGTCAGAAACAAGAATTAAAAATGTGGAGATTGAGAGCATTATTTTTTAAATTTTCATTTTGGTAAAAAGTTCACATGACATGAAATTTAACTTTTTTGTTTTGTTTTGTTTTGTTTTTGTAAATACACGAATTCCAAATTCTGTAACACATTAGAATCAAGGGGTTTGGGGAATTAGTGATCATCTAACCCCCCCTAAAAATAATCCCATCAAGAAGTGGGCAGCTGAAATGAAAGGAAATTCTTTACAGGAGAAGTACAGATGGCCAACAAGCATATGAAACTGAGAACATTTCTGGACGTCTGGTTGAGGATTCTGGAAGGTTTCGCAAACTTTCTTCTGTCGCTCTCTGTGAGCGCTTCTGCTTTTTTTCCCACTTGAGACAGGCTGGCTTTGCACTCTGACGGCTTGCTTGGGGTTGCCTGAATCTTACTTTCTTTCACACAATAATTCTGTGAACATAATTCAATTCACTCTTACTGACTGCTTTTTGGAGAGCCTGGTTAACATGAGTGATCCGGAATCATTTGGTGTTTCCGACTTCTCATGTGTGGATATCCTCTCACTGCAGCTATAGTGTGGCAGGAGGTCCCGTGGGTGCTGCTGGCCTCAGCTGGTGCACAGATTCACAGTCAAAGCAGAGCAAGAGGACACTGAGGCTTGCTCTAGCCAGCGCATGAGTAGAGGACCATGGGAAGATGTCAAAGGTATCAATAAAAGATGGATTCATCCAGGGGAAATAGAAACAAGAATTTTTTAAAGGATAATAAGGGGAAATAAATATCCCCTTTCATCCAACGATACCTCTCCTGGAAATATTCCCAAAGGAGTTAAAAACAACACATAACAGAGATACATGTATACCCATGTTCACAGCAGCACAACTAACAATAGCTAAAATATGGAAGACAGCAAAATATCCATCAACAGACCAATGGATAGACAGACTGTGGTATTTATACACAATGGAATACTATGCATCTATAAAGTCCAACAATGTGGAAGCTTTTGCAGGCAAATGGAAGAAACTTGAGAACATCATGTTTAGTGAAGTGAGTCAGAAGCAGAATGTGAAACATCGAATGGTTTCTCTGAAATGAGAAACCCAGATCCCAGATCATAATTATCTCACAGAACCTAAAGTGAAAAATAAAGGGAACGGGGGTGGGGGGTGGGTTGTTGGAGTGGATCGAAAGGAAAGCAGGGAAGGTGTTGCTACCTTGACTAGATATGTATGTGCACAAAATGCCCCAAACCAATGTAAACCTTAAATTTTGCACTTATACATATCAATAAAATGAGGGGGGAGGATTATAAGGACTTTCAGAGGCAAGAATTAAAAATGTGGAGATTTAGGGCATTATAAAAACACATGGTGTTGAATTTGTCAGTGTAAACTGACAGATTTCAATGCAACAGTAGTTAGAAAAGTGTTTGCATGTACAACCAACATACATTCCCCTGTTCTGTCCTGTGGGTTGGTTTCTCTTAAACATTCTTCTTTAAAGGAAATGTGTTCCTTGAGGCTATTTTCCTGACCTGGAAAAAGTGAAAGCTGTTTCAAATATTATTATGTGTCTAAAAGCAAGAAGGCCTCAAAGAATGATGGGTCTATTTCCAAAGGGCACATAAGCCAACTGGAAGAGGTAACCATTGACCAATTTGGGAGAAATTTTGGGATAAGAGTCACAAATAAATAATATTCAATGAAATTAAATAATCTCTGAGTATTTATTAATCTAAAAATGAAGAAAAGGCTTTCTTTTTATAAGAAGGTAGTCAAAAATTCAGAAGAACAATAAGAGTAGAAATACTCATGATAATTCAGCTAAGAAATCTCAGTGGGTGCTGAAGGTATGGGTGAAAATTTGATGAGAAACTGTAAAAATTTTCTGCGTGAATTGTTAAAAAAAAAGGACAAAAGAATAAACACAAAGTGAAACAAATCCTCATAGGACTCCTTTCCTTCCAGTCATTTGGTCATTGGTAACTTTAGTAGTAGGAAAGCTAAGTTATGTGTAATGTCATGGGGGAGGGCGTAGCATCTCTTTGGCAAAGCTCCTCTCCAAAAATGTCACCCCTGACTCTAATTATGAGAAAATATTAAAAACCAAATAGCACATTCTATCTCGTATATGAGAAACCAAACATGTAAATAATGTAAAGGGCAAAATAAAAGACAGATGACAGAAAATAGAGTGGTAGATGTGGTGGAGACAGGAAGCAGGTCTGGGCTGGGAGCAGATAGACGGGTGGGGGGAGAGAAATGAAAATGATTCACATGTGATGTACATATGCACAAATTCCGCAAGATGAAACCAATTCTTATGTAGACCAAACACATACTATAAAATGATGATTATAGGGGCCACCAAAAAAGTTGCATTTAAAATATGTGTAACTGGGGCTGGAGGCATTATTCAGTGGTTAGAACCCTTGTCTAGCAAATGCAAGGTCCTGGGTTCGATTCTCTAGCACCACAGACGCCAGGTGTGGTGATGCAGGCCTATGGTCCCAGCACATGAGCACTTGGAAAACTGAGCCAGGGTGATTTCCATGAGCTGGAAGTCAGCCTGGTGATATACTGGGTTCAAGATCAGCCTAGACTATAGAGTGAGATCCTTTATAGAGGCATAGCATTTGATTAAATCCCATTTACACTTCTCCTTATGTCTCTAATTGGATAAACACTGAAAACAGAAGCAAGTTATCATGGCCATATGCTTTGGACCTCGACTTCTGCCTGCTAAAGAGACAAGAGCCAGAGCACATGTCAGGTTAGAATTAATGTAGAGGAGGCAGATTATCACAAGTGTGCTATTCACAGGTTTGCACTAGTTTCTTTTCCAATTAAGAAGTTTAAATCTGAAATTTTCTTGCACGTGTAGAAAAGATTTAACTTGTATTGAAACAAAAGTCATCTGTGCTTAAGTTTGTGTGCTTAAAACTATTTAGAATTGATTTATGTAACAATAATGTATTTTCACGATTGTTATATTTGTTGTATTTGTTGTTATATTTGTTGCTTTTTAAGTAGTTTAATAACATGTGAAGACAATCAGCAGACAGTCTACCAGCCTCTTTTACATAATCCTTTCCTCACCACTTGTCACAGCCAGGTTGTTAAAAATGATTAGAAGAAGAAGGACCAAAAACACATGCAGAAACAACAGGAGAAAAATAAAACTGAAGGAAAAAACAAACAAACAGAGAATCAGGAAAAGGAAACCACTAATGAACGATAATATATAGCAAGAATGAAAGTGAATTTTCTTAAATTTATATTTGCACACAATTCTAGATGCTTTTTGTATTATTTAGCACATGAGAAGAGAAACTAATAAGATAACTTTGGTGTGTTGCTCAGACTTTTCCCTAAGTGATACAGGTAAATAAGTAATGGATATAGAACTGCCCAAAGTAAGGATGGAAACGTCCACCCAGTGTCAGCATCTATGTGATCTAATGTGCCTTTCAATAAGGTTTTTCATTATTTAAAAAATCTTGAACAAACTTCTACAGTAGTCTAAAATGCATCACATCTTATCAACTTAAAATATGGAACCTGAACCGCTTATTTTCTTGGAATATCATCAAATAGTGTTTAATGTTAAAACAATATTTGTGTTTGCGAAACACTACTGTGTCTGAAATTCTTGGGCAAAATAATACATTTCCCTTAAAATTTAAGTCACTCTGAATAACCTGAAATGATTAAAATATATTAGGTTTGTCAAAGAGTTATTAGAAACTGTGAGTGAAATATATTTTAGAGGCTTATTAAACTTTAAAAAAATCAAGTATAAAGTGCTCAAACATCATGGATATAGTTGAATTATTTTTGACAAGTATATGCACATTGTCAAGACAAAGGACATTTCTGTCACTCAAAAGCACCGCTTCCACGGCTTCCTAGTCAGCTTCTACTCCCCTTTAATGCTAAAACTCACACCTCCATTATCTTATAGTAGCTTCGTCCATGCTAAAACTGTATGCACATGGAGTACAGCGAGGGCCACGTGTTTCTTAGCTCTTTCTATCCAGAAAACTGCTTTAGAATTCCTTCATGCCATTGGACATCATGGCCGTTGTTTGCTTTTTGTTGTACTAAGTACGTGGCAGCTTGTTTATATGCTTTCCTGGCGACAGACATGTAGGCTGACGTGTGCCTTTACGAGTAACTCTTACTGAATGTTCTTGTGTGTATTTTCATTTCCATTGGGTTAGAATTATAGGATCCAATTGTATGTGTATTTAATTTTTTAATCCTGGGGAAACAGCTTTCTGAAATGATTATGCCATCTTATACTCCCACTAGCATAATAAATGAGAATCCTGGGTTTGCAAGGTTTGGTATTGTCACATCCTCTTTTAAAATCACACTTGGGGCTTTATAAGGGTGTGTTTTCACATAGATGACTTACAGTACATAAGACATATTCAGTTGGTCATTAGCTGGTACTAGTATTTCAGATCTCTCTGTGTGGACATACAAAATTTTTCCATTTCTGTCCCTTAACTTTGATATTGCATATGCTCCCATAGCTTGGATTAGTGATAAAGCGGGTGTAGAAATCATGTGCAACACATATAAAATAAAGTCCTTGTGTAATTCACCTCATTTATTTTCTCCTGCCAGTGTGAATTTATAAACATGTATCCCTGAGCTTGGATTTTCATGAATATAGCAAGCAAATGCTCCTCTGTAACCTGAGAGATAGAAATCACTTTTGGTTTTAAGCCCTTGAGACCTTGGTGAAATTTGTTACTGCTGTACTAATCTATTCTGAAAAGTGAATTTATTCCTAAATATTGTTTGTCTCAGTGGAGTAGACCTCAACTATCAGTGAACCCAATATCACGTGTTAGTGAGGCCAGAATGGGTTGGAAAGGAATAATTTAGATTTTACAAGTACTACTCATCCGAGAAAACAATCTGTTACATAGTGATATTATTTTTGAAGGCTTTGAAGATTCAGTTTTCTTGCAAGGTATTTTTTATCATTCAAGTGAAGAATCTGAGAAGTAGAGTTGTGATTAAAGTGTATGACAGCCAGTGACTAAATAAGTGGCGGAGATCTTTTTTTTTTGCACTTTTATTCTTTTTTACTGCCAAAAAGCGTTGTTATTTGGAATCATGATATGTTATTAACATCATGTCTTATTGTCTTATGTAGATGTGAACATGAAGAATACAGAAAGTAATGAATGTCTTATAGGATAATAAAAGTAGAACACTTGTTGACAAGATGGTCAAAACAGAACTTTAGAGGAACTAAGGCTGTGTTTTGTGAGCCAGTGGATAGCATGAAGTATAGCTATGTGTAAAATGGAATTTCAAAGACAAATCAGTGCGCAGCCACAAGCACAATCAGTGTTTGACTTGGAAAAATCAAGAACAGACTGTGCAGCAGGGCCAGATCATACGGGCAGAGTTTCCATTCATTTCCTAAAGGTCAGATGTGTTTACTTCATAGATGAATGAGAAAAATCTTCATTCATCTTTTCAACGATTCCATTTGCCCAAGTGATTGAACACGATACCTTATAAGACTTGCTGTAGAAGATTTAACCCTTGGTGGCATCGTTATGTGGTCAGGAGCACAAGAGGAGCCTGTATTTCGTATCATATTTATGCATTCTTATTTATCCTTGTTACCACCAATTTGCATCATTAAATGATGCTGAAAGTTCTTTTATAGTTAATTATGGTTTGTTTAATTTCCTCTGAGAGCTGAACTAAAAAAAACATAAATCTGTAAATGAAAAGAATGTTAACACTCTAATAACTCATTATGGAGATGGCTTATGTTTAAGAAGTAAAGTCTCAGACATTTGGTAACAAGTTTTGATGTCTATGTTTGGTGTAATGAGAATTCAGAAACCTTAGCTAGTACCTTTGTCTCTTATAAGAATTTATTAAAAGCATATCATTCAAAAATAAAATCTCATGTTATTTAATATTTATGTACAGTTTTAAAACTTTGATTCCACAGATGTCTTATCTCAAAAGCGGCCAATGACTGAACTTTTAATGCAAACTTTCTCTCCGTACTGTATAACCCTAGGAGATGGAATAAAGCAAACACGCACACACACACACACACACACACACACACACACACACACACACACACAGACTCACGTGTACACAAACAGTCATGTAATGTGTAGCAGTTTAAATCTACTCAACTATTCAAGGACACAGGACTCTACAGGTGTAAGTCTTAGAGCCTATGCTAAATTTTTAAACTTTGACGAACTTAGGAATTCTATCTCAGCAATCAACTGCCAGGAAATATGAGAAACTGGTATCTGAAGACCTCAGTGAGGTAGCATGAATATTTTGGCTTTTGCAATTTTAATTATCACAGAATCTATCGAATAAACATATGGTCAGTCCTTGCTTTGCACAATTCCAGGTTAGTGGAAATGTAGGGATTTGAGCCCTTTTCTTAATTCCAGTCGGTGCTGCGTTAACTGTGATTTGTTGTGGGGAATAGCGAGCACCCAGTTCCACCATGCACTTGGCAATGCAAACATAGGACTGTCTAATGACTAGCCTCTTCTTTAGTTTGCAAAGTTATTAATTGAGAAACATGAATGGCATTTTTATACACTTTTTCCACTTTAGAATATTACATATTTTCATTGTGTTGATATTGAAAATTGTGTGAATATATTTCATCAATGATTTATACCTGTTTTAAAAAGTTGATAAATTTTATTATTCACCTTATTCCTCAGTCTGAACATTCTCATTCGTTGTAGAAGTGTAGGTGCCAACTCATTGGAATTTCTAGAATTCACCTTGATTTCTAAAAATGTTCAGAAAAAAAAAAAGGTTTTTGAGGATGTCAATATTGCTAAGAAATTGACCCTGGAAATCAGAGATGGCCATTTAGTTGCTTACAGTTTTTTTTTTTATCACTGATGTTTATATTGTATTGTTTTAAATAAATTTAGAAACACTGACAAAATGTACAAAATAGATTATCATGAACACTTAAATCACCGGTCTCAAACTTGTGGCTTTTAATTTTCCAGGTAGTTTTCTACTGATACTCATGCAGAAACTCAGAAGAAAATTGAGTTGACCATTGAAATTTTTGGTTACTAAAGTAAAAAAGGTCATGCAAAATTGTCATTAAAAATGTTACTACAAGAACTATCGCAATTCGTCTATCATTTAACATTGAAATTCTAAAATTTCCATAAATTGCTTTTGAAGGAACACAAAGACCTGGTTTATTCTCATGTATTCACTGCACATCTGTATTTTACAGCCTGGGGAAAAGTGAGCACCAGGGCGAAAACTTATAAATCTTTTGGTTAACTTCTCAGTGACTTCTAGAGTGACTGCAGAAATAGCCAAACTCATTCAGAGTTAGTAAGGTATTTTTAAAATCAATTTTATCATTAAGTCATCTGGAACATACTTATTTGCTTACATAAGAGTCAAATATATTCTCTGTTTTCTATTAATGAAAAGTCAATTGCTCTCGTCCCTTCAGAGAATAATTCATCCTTTCACCATCAATTTAGCTGACATTTTTATCACAATCAGAGGCAGTTAAAAACTACTTGTGCCTGTTTCCAACCCGTTCCTGAGCCTCCACTTACCCAACTCACACAGTGCCTGCTCTTCCTTACGTCTATTCTTGTCTACTCTTCTGATATTCTAATTTCAGAACATGTCAAAAATGAAATGGCACATCACATAACCTTTTTTTCCAACATTTTATTGATATGTAAACGTGCAAAATTCAAGGTTTACAATGGAGTTGAGCATTTTGTGCACATACGTATCTTGTCAAGGTGACAAGGGTTTTCCCACTCTCCTTTGTACCTCCCCCTACCCCTTCTCTCCCTCCTCTCCCACCCTCCTCCTCTGTTTCACTTTGTCTTTCGTCTAAAGTTTCATAGGTTATGCCTGGCTTCTTTCACCTATGTGATGTTTTCACAATGTAGTCACGTTGTAGGACGCGTCCGTACGTCACACCTTCCAAGGCTGAGGGTTATTACCAGTGAGGGGATAAAGAATGTTTTGTTTATCTGGCCACCAGCTGGAGGGTATTTGGGTGGTGTACACATGTGATTGCTGTGAATAATGCTGCTATGAGGTTGTGTGTAAATGTTTCTGTGTGGCCATATGATTCCAGTTCTTTGGAGTGTATCTACAGTCAGTCAGAAGTGCTGGTCTGTGGTAAAACTGTATTTCACTTTCTGGACATTAACAAACTGTTTTTAAAACAGCTGCACCATTTTATCTTCTCACCAACAATGTACAAGGGATTCCAATATCTTCACATTTTTATTGAAACCTATTGTTTTAGCTTTAAAAGAATACGTGTAGTCGGTCTACTGGATGTGAAAAAGCATTTGGATATGGACTGGATTTGCATTTTCTCATGCCTACTGTGTTGAGTGTATTTTATGTGCTTACTGAAAATTTGCATATTGTCTTTGCAGAAGTGTCAATTCAAGTAATTTGGTTATTACAAAATTGAATTATCTTTTTCATTAATAATTAAAAGGACTTATTTCATGCATTTTAGATAATGAACTCTCTCAAATATTATTTGCAAATACTGTAGTGTTATTTAATCATTTATTTATTTTTACTTCTTTCATGCATCAATGGTTTTAGTTTGGGTGAAGTTCAAATCATCTATTATCTCCTTTTGTCCTCTTGCTTTAGGCATTACAAACCTAAGAAATAATGGTGCAATTCTAAGTCCCAACGGGTTATACTTCTGTTTTCCTTCAGTATTCTTAGTTTTTTTAGCATTTGCATTTCAGTTATTAATTTACTTGGGTCAATTTTGTGAAAAACCGTAACAGGTCAACATCCATCCTTATTATTTAGTGCATGGGTGTCCAGTTGTTCCAGCTCTATTTATTGGAAGACTGTTTATTCTGCATTGAGTTATATGGTTCCATTATTGAAAGCCTATTGTCATTAAAGGCTTGGCTCTATTTTTGGACCATAATTTCCAGTTCATTGGTTTATATGCTTTCCTTTGTGTCAGGATCTCATTGTCTTCACTATTAAGCTTCTCATTAAGCTTTGCGATTTGAAAACATTTATTCTCTCACTTTGACTTTCTTTGTCACAGCTATTTTGGCTCTTGGCTCTTTGAGGTCCTTGTAATTCCGTATTTAGTTAAGGATCAAGATCAATTTCCGCAAAACAAAAACAGTGGAATTTTTTTCTCTATTGTGTTGTGAGTAGGGAACACATAGATTAAAATACATCTTAATCATCTTGTGTGCACTTTGCCAGCATTAAAGATATTCTTGTTATATTGATAAAACAGATCTCCAGAACTTTTTGCCTGGAAGTTTAAAATTCTGTGGTGCTGACTAGACCACAAATCTCTCTTTCCCACTGGCCTGTCAATAAGCATCATTCTATTTTAAGTTTCTCTAAATTTGCTGTGAGTAACACTGCTATGAGCAAATTCCATTACTTACTTGGATTCTACTTCAGACTTGGAATCATGCCATATTTATCTTTTTGTTGTGTGAGACTAGGGCAGGACAAATAAACACAGTTCTGCAAGTTGAATCTTCCCAGGTACCACAGTTCTTTTGGATTAAGGCCAGAAGCCCTCTGACCCCTTTCCACCTCTCCCAGTTCTTGGCTGACTGCTGGTTTTCATTGCCATTGTGGGATCATTTTCCAGGATAACAGGGAGCTGGAGAGTTTGGAGAGAAGGGGGTGAATGGAAATTCAAAAGAACTTGCTCTATTTTTGCTGATAGTCATCCATGTTGAATAAACACATAGTAGGTTTTCACCAGCCTTCAATTAAATTCCACGTTTCAGACAAGGTTCATGTTTTGCCAGTTTTAACTGATCTTACAGAAGAGAATTTCCGGAATTTTTAGTCTATAATTTGGCAACTTCTCCTTTCTAAAATAAATTTTATGGCAATGTAAGTTTTCACTACCCCTCAACCTCCAGCGTGGGAATCAATATGGAAAAGTTCAAAAAGGAGCTTAAAAGCTTGGTGTGGTCCTAAATCCACACGGATATTAGCCTTAGAAAATAGTACCTTAACATCTACTTTCAGTGAAATCAGTCTTCCCTTCTCTAGTGTCAGTCCACAGTATACGTTGCATTGTTTTCTTTGGCCACGTTAAAGTAGGTCCCTTTCAGCTTTTGCATTGCTACCTTCATTGTTCCTGTGCCATACATGTGTCCCTGTGCAGCGTCTGGGATGACCAGTGGGACCTGGGTCCCCTAGAAATGTTCAGTGAAGTTTAGAACGAATTTCACACAGTTTCCTTTGAAATTCCGTCACCAATAATCAGGGATTTTTAGGAATAAGAAATGCACTCTTACACACTGGGGTACATTTAAATTCCTTTTATACCTTTATCTCTTCCTTTGTTACATACCTGTATGCTGGAGGCTGGTAATTTATTTATTATCATTTTTAAACATGCATACATGAATTCCAAATTCTGTGACACATTAGGGGCATGGGATTTGGGGAATCAATGACGATCTATGCCCACCTCTTCTTCAGAGTTTCACCCCTTAGCTAGCTAACCATTGCCCTTCATTCTACCCTATCACCTGTGTTGGGGCCTTTTTATGCCATTATTTTTGTGAAGTTCATAGATGGATAGCCATCCACAGTCAGTCTTTTGTATTTTGTCGATTCATTGAGCATTATTAACTCATGGTGGCCCTGGTTTTATTCAAAAGCTTCATATCTGTCTTTCTTTATGTCTGCATAGTACTCCGTTGTATATAGGTACTACAACTTCTTTAATCATTCCTTTGTCAATGGGCAAGTGGATTCTTTCAAGGATTTGGCTATTATAAATTATGCTGCTATAAAAATGGATATGCGTGTGTCTTTTTGGTATGATGACTTTTGTAAGCATGCCCCATAGAGAAGTAGCTGAGTCAAATGGAATGTCAATTTGCAGGAATCTCAAGATTGCTTTCCATAATGGTTGGACCAGATTGAATTTCAACCAGTAGTGGTAATTTATTTGAAATATAAAGTGTTATTTTTTGTTTGTGTTTGATTATGGAAACCAAACACTTCACATGCATTTTTAAAATTAACATTTTTAATTATTTTTTTCTAGTATTTTGTCTAAATTGTGCTTAGATAAAAGTGCTTATTCTGACTGTGAAAATCAACATAAAATTGATCATTTTATGATTTGTTTTAAATGCTAGGTGAATGGTACATAAATAAAAAATTAGGCTGTTGTAACTTCAGGTTTATCAAATACCGAGAATATGTAACATAATACTTCAGATGATCTTGTATGAAAAGTTGTGTTACCACATTTAATACATTTTGCAAATTTTATCTTAAGGGGAAATTTGAACTTGCAAAGACATTATGTAATGTTTTACAGTGTTTTTGATGTGTTTATAGATTTACTTAACTGAAATCATTCAGTTTAGCCTGGCTAAGGGTAGCGTTTTAAATATTGAAAGTTTGGAAACCTTTCAAGGATACTGTTCAAGAAATTCTGGTGTATATTACTTCCAGTATATTTTAACTCCAACTACTGCTTGGTTGAAATACTTCTGAATTTCTCTATGATCACGGAATATTGGTTTTTTTTTTTTCCCAGCAGTTGTTTGCAATGGCTGGGTCACTCTTCAGCATCTCATTTGGTACTACATTATTGGGGAAACTTGACCACGGGTAAAATTTACAAATAGTACCAGAGTGTTGGGTAGATCTGCATGTTATATATAACTTGTGCTATTACAGTCATCTCAGAACTCTTTAGTCACCTTGAGTTCAATTCAGGACAAGAATGTCAAGACAAATAGGAGCTGCAAGACTATATTGGCCTAGAACTTGGAAATCTGAGGATAAACATGGAGTTTCTATTATTGCATGCAAAGAAAATAGTGTTCACTTAGGTTGCTTTTCCAGACTTTCTCATGTGAACCACAAAATTTTCTGGCCTTCAGGTTTATAGCTCAGTACTTCCAGTCAGAGACCAGCATATTTGTTTTGAAAGGACAGAAAAATGTGCTTCAAGATGTAGGAAAAAGAGAGTAATTAAGGTGGACAGTTCCATTACCATTCATTTTCCTGTTTCTCTTTCCAAATTGTTACCAACATGTTGACCGGCAAATACAGCTTTTTTATGCAGCACCTGTGCTCACGGGAGCTGTGACACTGCACAAGTAAGAGCAGGATCTGGTCTCTGCATATCTGCTAAAGCAGACTTTCAAAACGAAAAGCATCCTAGTTAATGAGTTTGAGCTCTTCCTAATATAAACTTTTCAATAATTTTAGAACAAACGTATAGCAGTTATAGAAAAGTTTTATTGACATTCGTGTATTTAAATTGCAAATATATTCTAGAATTGTACTAGTAAACTGGCCATCTAGAAGAAAAACAGCTAATTTGTCAATTTTATATTTCAAAATGCTTCTTTCATAGCTCATTTCAATCAGAAACTAGTACAAAATGGGTTATTTGTACCAGCATGACTAGAATAGAGGGCACTACATGATCTTTTCTCTTTTTCTTTCTTTTTTCCTCCACAACCTAATGTCTTTACAACAGTATTTTCTGTGTATCTCCAAGAAAATGTGGAACAGACCTGCCCAACCTAAAGTTAGATTGGACTGTCTTTTCAGCCATATTCTGTGGAGAAGGGGGACGTTTGTACACACGCTGATCCTCTACAACGCCATGTGCCAGCTGCAACCAAACCAACTTGAAGGAAAGGAGGCTATTTGTGTCCTGGTGTACATTTATTGAATAAATATATTTTTATGTATTCTTACTTTATAAATTATACTAAATTCCTGCTGGTGAAATTTTAACCAAAGAAGTAAAATGTATACATTGTCACATGAAGAGTTAATTGCAGGCTGAGTGACCAAGAGCCACCAGGTAACTGTGGCAAACTCCCAGCTGTTGCCTGTACATTCTGGGGCTTGTTTATCAGTGGTTTCTTAAGCGTTTTTAGTGTTCTTGTCTACATTTGGAAACCTGTTCCCAAATTGCTTACAGATTTCAAAAGCGCTAATTGGTAGTGCTCCTGTTTTGGTTCATTAACTCCCACTTTCTGTGGCAATTGTTGGTGTTAGTTAAAACATGAGTCTTCTAAGGGTCCTGCCTTTGACAAATGTAACTTACCTAGCATGTTTTTCATTTGGGAAGGCAATTCATGTTATGTTCACAATATCAATGGCTTCTGAGATGAAACTGATCTAGATCAAAATTTACAGCAATTACTCAATATAAATTTTGGAGCAGAAATCACGTGACTAAAAGGCAGGTGAATATGAAGCTTGATATCGGAAGCAAAGAAAACATGTTTTAGTATTTATGACATTCTCTGAAATTGATACATCATATAATGCAGAAAAACATAACGTTCAGGAGTCAGCAAGTGAACTAGAGGTATGATTAGCAGATTCACTTCACCTTGGCATGCTTCCAGGGATCTAAGTAAACCATCTGTAAATAAATATATTTAGGCTTTAGTGCAAGTGTGTGTGTGTGTGTGTGTGTGTGTGTGTGTGTGTGTGTGTGTTTGTTTTTCTAAGTTAATACAATTCTGTTAGACTGAAGAATGGTACAGGTAGAAACGGAAGGATTAAAATCAGAATAGGTCTCATGGTCTTCATTTTGTAAATGTTCTCCAGTATATTTTTATGTTTTAAAAATTACTACATAGACATTTGCAAAGGAATTGTCCTTTTCGAGAGTACATTAACTATGTGAAGTTTGGGAACCCTGAAAAGTTTCTGAAGCTGGAGAAATAGTCTATTGGAAAGTATTTCCTTTAATACAGTAACACAAATCATGAGTAGGGAAAGATAAAACTTTCACTTATTTCTCAAAAGTATTCTGTTTACAAAATCAACTAAAAGCTCTCTTTTTTCAAAAAAAAATAAGAAACACAACATTGAAACTTCACGGGGAGCTCTAGTTGATGGAATATTTTATGTAAACGAGTATATGTTTGTACAGTTTAGTTGGCCATTTCTTATTTTACCTCCAAAATATTTTGAATTGGAAAAGTCATGTGTACCTGATGTATTTCCTTCCCAACTTTGTACAGCTACCGAGATGAGCCCTGGATCTGTTTTTTTTTTCTTTCTTTTTTGTTTCTTCATGTTCCGCTGATTTCTTTTTTTGCTTGATCATTCTCTGCTCATAAGTAGTAAAAGAAATTTGCTTGTGGAGCTGTTGTGCTTTCTCTATCTTTGATTTCTCCTTGTGTCCCTTATTTTTCTCATTTCAGCTAGAAATTGGTCTATTGAGTTTTTATTTTTATTTTTATCTTTCTGTGACGCAGGGTTTAGAATCCATGGTCTTCACACTAAGCTATATACCAAGTCATTTTTAATCCTGTGATTTGAGATACAATCTGGCTAATTTGTTAAGTGGTCTAAGGTGGGCTTGAAATTGTTATCCTCTTGCCTCAAGTTCCCAGGGTCCTGAGATTATGGACACTGCCACACTCAGCTCTACTTAGTTTAACAACACTTTCAGGAAGTCAATGGAATAAAGACCTTATGAAAATTCCTGGATCATTCAGATGAGATCAGAAGAAACAATTGAAAGCAGATTAACTTCTGGCCATTTTTTAACCCTCTTTGAGCTTCCAAAGGCTCTCCTGGCACCACTTTAACTGGTGTGGCATGACCAGCAAAGGTCAAGAAAGAAGTTATCTGACTGGAGGAATTTAGCTGGCATTACGTATTTTTCTTAAAAGTCAGTGGTCCTCAAATAATATTACTATCACCTGGAATATTTCTAAAAATGTAACTGCAGACTTCATTTTATGCTTCATAATGTAGAGAGTTAGAAATGGTGTCCAATTTACCCTTATAGCAAAATAGATGAGAAACTGCAAGTTCATGACTTTTCTCATATTCATCAGAGAGTTGAGGGTATAGAGAAACAACTGAGGCCAAAGTACAGACAGAGATGTGTGCCTACAGGGATAGGTAGAACCTGCGCACTTGCTTACGTGGTTCTTGGGTAACAGAAATTAGTAGTAAGAAATATTCAGCCAGAATGGATAACAATTGATTACCTGGTTGGCAAAATATCATACAGCCTCTTGTAGTCACAGCACGCTGCATGGAACAAACATTGAGGATGTGAGAGTACAGTCAGGAAAACTAATGCCTTCCCTGGAGAAGAGACGGGGACACATGTTTGGTCCCAAATTAGAGTTTGGGGTGAACCAGATGTTGTGCGAAGTCCACACACCAAAGACCTGGGTAAATAGAGTCTTCTGAAGACTGAGCTGTGATCAGAACAAAAGAGCATGCCTTTTTCATAATCCATACTCCCGGTTCCACAAGGCCGAGGAACAAGTGAGACCAGAATATGGCTAGAAGTGTTTGATTTTTATTTTATTTTATCAATTTACTTATTAAATCAATTTGATGCCATTCTGAATTGTTTCTCTGTAGGTTCTTGAAGTTCACTGAGATTCCTAAAAGCATCCACCTTTAATTCTTTGTATGGCAGTTCATTTATCTGTGGACATTTAGGATAACTCACTGGATCCTTATTCATTCTGTGACATAATGTATTCATGATTGATCTAGATTCTTGTGGGCAAATGTTGCTGTCTGCATATTGAAGATGCTGGTGTTTATTCCAGCCTCCACATGTTGTTTTGTCTCAGACTGTTGGTCATCAATAAGCCTGTCCAGAATTCAGAGCAGATCTATTGGTATGGTCCCTAAGTCCATAACCGCTGCAGTCATTGTAGCACTCAGGTCACACAGAGCCTTGGACTGGCCATATGCCTGGCACAGACCTGGGCACACCTAAAACCCATGGCCACTGAGACTTCCCCATTTCTGAGGTGTGTCCAGAAACAAGGAGCATTGCAGTTGGCCAGTAAGGATGCGGGCCAGAGCTTATATCTGTTTGAGAGTCGCCACTTATTTCCTTCTAGTTCCATTGCGAAACTAATGCTTATTCTCTAGGTATTTGCCTGGATTCTGTCCCACACTAAATTTTACTGTTGTGAGCTTGGTGCTATAATCCAAGGCACAGTTCTGTGCTTACTTCCTGCTCTTTCCAGTGAATGAATGGTATCTCTCTTCTTGTGATGTTGCCTGGAGTTGAGCAAAAGGGAATACAGATAATATAATGTTCTTTTTCTGTCTCTTCAGTGTGCTTTTTCTTATTACGCCATGTGACCTTTGGAGGGATTACTTCAACTTGAAAGGATTAGTAAACACACCCAGAGTAGAGTTTATCGTTGTCTGTACGAGTGGCTTGTAGGACACTGAAGGAGGAAAGAACACCCACCCCAGATGTGAGAGGCCCAACTGGCAGATCAAACTATATAAAAGGAAGGAAGAAGAAAGATTATTGCAGCTTTTCCTGGGAAAGCTCTCACCATTGTGATTCTCTAGGGACATCAATGTGTGCCTGTCAGCAAGTACCTTTCTAGGATCTTCAGTCGTTGGTCCTTGCTATTATACTTTGAGCAATTGAGATCTGTAGCCGACTCTCGCCAGGTGTCCTGCAGTGCCAGACAGGTGTTCTACTTCACTGCTGGGCAGCCATTGGACTCTCCAGCTTTCGCAAGTGAAGCCCGCCATTTTGGACTATCTCTTTTCTTGAAGCTTTAGGCCCTCAAAATAAATCTCCTTTTCCTATAATTTCCACCAATTCTGCCACTCATAGAACCCTAACCAATACACACTATAGCCAACTACTGCCAACTCTTCTTGGTTTCTTTAGCTTTTATGAGAGTATTTTGGAATGTTTCAATGTTCCAGGTGGTGTTTCCTCAGAGAATGACTGATGGAGAGTCTTTTTTTAGTGCTAGCTCATTTCACTTTTTCTTAGCAGCTGTAAAGAATGCTACAAAAAATAGGCATGAACAACTAGATGGAAAGGATGGATACAGCAAGGTACATGAGAAGAGATGCAGAGATTTCACGTAAGTACGTTGTTCTCCTGGAGCAAGCCTGAAACTTTAAACACTATGCATTTGTTATTTATTTATTGTATTTAAATGGAGTCTTCATTGTGTGATATGGACATTAGCCATTTTCCTGTCTCTGGGATAAAATATCTGACACTTGCAACTTAAAAGAAGAGAGGCCTATTTTGGCTCACAGTTTTAGGGAAATTCAGTTCACTGACAGCTGACTTTAGAATAGAAATGGCTTGGTGGAGGGCAAGACGGAGGACAGCTGCTGAATCCATGGCAGCCAGAAAGCAGAAAGGGCAGGGAAGAGCAGGCAACGAGAATGCACCTCTCTAGGTTATTCCCCTGGTGACTCAGCCCTCCAATCAGGCCACACATCCTAACAGCATATGAACTATGGAAGTCACCAGTGAATGAATCAACTGATGTGTGTATCACCACCATGATCCAACAATCTTCCAGTCAAGTAAGACACTTGGAGACAATTTAGATCTAAGCCATAACACGACCTATTCCAACATTGGCCCTCGGTGCTTTGCTCAGTCTTTAGCCTTTTTATTCTCCCCAGAAGTTGGAGGTGGAACTGAGCATTCCAAACTTCCAGTGGTATGTTTGTTGTCCCTGACAGGTGTCACAACCCACTGAGGCTATCCAGGAGCTCCCTACTCTTCAAACGTCTCATACATCTCAAAGAAAGTAATTTGCCGCTTTGGCGACTCCAAGTGCTTTAGGATGTGAGTTCCAGGAAACTAGAAAATGGGGACAAGGATCACAGAAGTATTTCTCATTACAAGTCACAAAGTAACAGGTTCCTTGTGGGTACTAAAAATAGCTACAGCAACTGTAGACATCATTGTTCTCTGACTACATTAGCACAAGCGTCGTATTAATATCTAACCAAAGAAAAGCAGTACTTCCATCAAAAGCTTTTACATCAGCCTACTATATCTTGTACATGTGGCTAATTTTAACCAACAAGCTATATTGCATAAAATGTAAAAGAGAAAAGCACTAAGAAACAAGACAACCCATATAACTATTGTTAGGCATGACACAAGCATCCAAATAAATTATCAGACAGAAAGTCTGAAATAATAATGTGTAATATGTTAAAATGAAAGCTTAAAGATTTATGTGGAAGTTAGATTATAATCCAGATGATGTATGAAACTTCAACATAGATGGAAAGTATAGAAATAAAACAAAATGTTCACAGCAGATTATTCACAACAGGTAGAAAGTGGAAGCAACTCAAAGGCTTGTCAATGGATGAATGCATGGATAAAACGTGGCATATTCAGACATGAAATTTTATTTGTTAGAAAAAAGGAGTGGAGTATTAACGTATGAGATAGTGTGAATGACTGAAAAAAGTTGTTAAGTGGGAAGCAGACAAACATGAAAGATCATATGCTATGTGGTTCTGTTCACATGAAGTGTGCAGATCAAGAAAACCTATGAAGATAAAAAGTCAAATTCCTTAGTTATGGTTATTCTGTTAACATTTTGTGAAGTATGCGGAAGTATGTTTAGTACTGTTAAGTCAGTTTGAAGGAATATTCCACAGCTATGTTATGGGGTCTGTTCACAGCTTACTCTATTCAAAATATTTAAGCTAAGAATATTAATATATTCAAGCTAAGAATAAAAAAAGAAACAAAAAGAAGATACTACAGAAATATTAATGAAAAATGCACTGTGGAAAAAGTGAAAGGTCCTTCAATAGGGTCACCAGTAAGGTCAACACAAATGCCAAAAGAATCTCTTAACTTATAAATAGGACAACAGACATTACTGTAACTGAAACACCAAAAGAAAAATTAGTGGTTTCGGGAACTAATGGTTGTGAGCAGGTGAAGGTTGTGCAATTAATGGAACTGGTCTGAATCAAGACTCTACGTATAAACATGGTTATATGCACTTACGAAATTCCATAAAGCAGTGTGAAAAATAGTGATTTTTTGTAAAAAAAGAGAAATCTTGATATCTTGAATTATTGGAATCATATGAAGGGATTTTTAAAAATATTGTCTGCTACGTTCTATTTCCAAAGTTTCTTACCCAATAAATCATCACTAGAGTTTGTAAATTTGTATTTTTAAGAAATTCCCATTGGGCTGGGGCCATAGCTCAGTGATTAAAATGCTTGTCTAGGAGTGGAGGAATACCTCAGCTGTTAAAGAACTTGCCCAGCAAGCTCAAGGTCCTGGGTTTGATTTTCCAACACCACATAAACTGGGAATGTTGGCACATACTTGTAATCCTACCACTCGGGTAGCTCGAGCTGGAGGATTGCTGTGTGTTTGAGGCCAGTCTGGGCTACATAGTGCATTCAGGACCAGCCTGGACTGCACAGAGATACCTTACCTCAAAAAGAAAGAAAGAAAGAAAGAAAGAAAGAAAGAAAGAAAGAAAGAAAGAAAGAAAGAAAGAAAAAAACATGTGCATAGCATGTGCCAGGTCCTTCATCCACTTTGCCAGCATCACATGAAAATCAGCCGGACTTTGGGGCACACACCTCTAATGCCAACTCTTAAGACTCAAGGCAGAAGGATTGCGATGAGATTGCATAAAATCCTTGGAGTTAAAATAGTCTGAATACTCAGTCTGAAAGACGGCCTGAGACTCTGCATTTCTAACATGCTCATGGGTGATGTTATGAGCAGGATCATGGCAGTTTACATGGCTTATGAGGCAGCAGGAGCTGGTGCTTTCTGAAAACGTTTGCAGTTGGACAAATGCAACTCTCGATGTTGGCGAGTGTTTAATATTTTATCATCTGCAACCTGACTCTTCATCAGCCAGCACGCTAAGCTCTGATTTGTCCTTCAGGGGACGGTCTTACTCTCCTGGATACATGACATTTTACTAACTCACAATGAAATACACAGGAGTGCCCAGGAAGATCTGTACATCAGGGCCAGTAACATCTTTTGTAGTGTGAAAAGTCAGAGGAAACCAACCCGTTGAAAGTTGGCTTATCAAACAGGAAACACTTGATTGAAGTCATTGTACAAAGCGTTTAGAAGGTAAAGTTCGCTCAGTCAGACTCATCCACTACAAACAGCCTTACCAAGATATATAGGTACACAATATAATATAGGTGAATATATATAATACATATGTATACACACACACACACACACACACACACACACACACACACACACACACATATATATATATATATATATATATATATATATATATATATATATAATTTTATTTATATATTTATTTATTTTACTGAGATACCCTTCCCAGGAGCATATCTGGCACATGTGGTAGTCAGGACCCTTATCTCCTAATTTCTTACTGAATACGCCCTGTGGCAAAAGGGGAATGATTGCAGAAAGGCTCGTATCTACTAATTAGCTGAGCTTGTGATGAGGCCATTATCCTAGATTATCTGAGTGGATGTAGTGCAATGACATGGGCTCTTGGAAGAGGAGAATTTGGCAAAGGTACAATGTAAGGACCCGTTACTGGGAGAAGGTGGAAGAAGGGACCCACGAGCAGCTCCCAGAAGCTGGGAGCAGCCTTCAGGTGACAGCTGCCAATAATGAGAAAATAGGGACCTCAGTGCTATAATCGTAAAGAACTGAATTGTGCCACCAACCCGTATGAACAGGAAATCGATTGTCTCCTAGAACTTCCAGAAAGGAACATGCGCTGAAATTACCACTTACATGGTCTGGTAAGATCTGCTAAGGATATCTAACCAATAGAATTACAAGATAATAGTTTATAAAATTTTAAGTTTTGAATATTAGGTTTGTTTGTTTGTTTATTTATTTATTTGAGATGGGGTCTTGCTCGATAGCCCAGGCTGGCTCTCGGACTCCTGGGAAATCCCCTGGCCTCAGCCTCTTGAGTGTTGGGCTGACAGGTGTGTGCTACCTAGGTTAATTTTTTATGGCAGTGACGGAGAGTAAATATTCCTACATTTTCCACTTCTTTCTTGCTGGTTGTATTTCTTCTGTGGAAAACTATCTTGTTATGAAGGTTAGGAACCTCAATAAGGCTACAGCTAAATTTTTCACACATTAAGATTCAAGAAACATTTTTAAATCCATCGCATATTCTATAAAGTATTATCTCTACTTGTATTAGTTTCATATTCATGTTTTATCCCATTATAGATTGTCTAAAATATAATTCTCAGCTAGTCATCTTTCCTCTTTAATTTTCAAGTTCCCAGTGTGTGGTATGTGTATGAACTAATAAAATGCTTGATAATTTTAAATTGTATTTATACGTAGAATTTTCCCTCCAAATCCATGAGTTATGCGACTGGGGATTCAACCAATTATCTTTTGAGATTAGCTGGATGAGATCTGTACTGAACACATACAGGCTGTTGTCCTTACACTTGTTTTCTGGTATCTGTATACTGTTTGAAACACTACAACAACTATTTCCATAGAAATTACAAAATTTTATATAAGTAACCTAGAGACGCTTTGAAGTATATTTTGATTTTGGTACCTCTGTCAGGTTCTGCGCCATCCTTCCTGAATACTTAGGAATGATTACACCACACACACACACACACACACACACACACACACACACACACACACAAGCTGAAAGATAGAGACAGAGGAAAAGAGAAACAGATACCTAACAGATAAACTTACTATTTTTTAGGCTAAAAGAAAATTAAAACAGCTAACAAAAATGTACTATGAAAGTATATATAAAACCATAAAAATAAGAAACAAGCATGCTTTCTAATTAATGCTCCCTTATCTAGATGTTGATTCTGGAAGATAATCTTTTAACAACTTTTTATTTTTTCTACCATTCTACTTGCAAAGATCATTTTCTGGTTTATTGTTTTTCTCCCTCACTACAATAAAATTCATGAGGAAGAAAACTTGTCTTTTTATATTATTTGATCATTGATTTTTTTGATCATTTATAGGATGTGTGGCATAGAGATTGGTTGTTGCTTAATGTGTATTAGTTGAATGAATAAATGAAAGATAGGAAATGACCTCAACAAATATTCTAATCAGCCACACAACTAGGATAATCTAGGATGCCTGAAAAACAAAGTAGCCCAGCAAATACCATGGAGAATTAGTTATCACACTTCTCTAAAACACTCCTGTTGCAATGGTACACTTGACATAACAGCTTGGAATTGCCACAGGGTACCCAGATAGTTGGTTACACGTTATTTTGAGTGTGTCTGTAAGAGTACTTCTGGATGGGATAAACATTTGAATGGATAGACTGAGGAAAGTAGATTGTATTTCTCAAGGTGAGTGAATTCATCCAATGCCTTGAAGACCAGAAAGGAATGTAAGAGCCGATTAAGAAAATTCTGTCTCTTTGCCTGTTTATATTTGAGCTACACTATTGATTTCTTTTTGCCTTTGAACTTGTACCTAAAATAGAACTTTACTACCTGTTACCTTGTTTCTGAGAACTTAGCATTTAGAATGGAACTAGACTATTGTCTTTCTGGAATCATGGCTTTCTAACTACAGATAGTGGGACCTTGTTACCTGTGTAATTGTGCAAATCAATTTATTATAGTACATATCTTTATGTATATATATATATATATATATATATATATATATATATATCACAATGCACAGATTAATACATACATGTTATTTATATGTGTATATATATCTTTTGTAAGTGTTTTTTCTTTCTTTCAAGAGGAGAGCTGGTTCCTCTGGAGACCCCAGACTAACGCAGATTTCCATTACTTCTTGCTTTCCCACTCCATCATTGTGGTTATAAAGCCAATCTATCTCTCTTGCTAGTATGGACCAAACCATTCATCTGTGCACGTGCACACACACACACACACACACACACACACAAATGTGTACACACACACACACACACACACACACGCACACACACTTCAATCTTTCCATGGACTGTCTGATTGGGTAGTTTGCTTCTGTGCGGCATAATGTAGCTTTGTTGGCTGTAGGCCCTTAACTGTCACAGCTGGTCAGTCATCACTGAGGTGAGGTGGCCTAGTAGAGAGAACACTGGCGACTGTCTCTGTGGCCCAGAGTCTAGATAGTCAAGCATTGTACATTCTTCTTCCATGCAACAGTTCCAAATAAAAATAAATAATATTACTAGATAGTGTGTGATAAAGAGAATCTCCTAGTAGAATAAAGCTAAAAGTAAATATAAAACTGGCTTCTTCTTAGCATTTAAGAAATTAATTTTTAATTTATGATGACATATGTAAAGAGAAGGAAAATGGCCTCCAGTGTTTTCTGTGTTTAAAAATCCTAATGTATTTTTATTTATAAGTGAAAAGTACAGAACAAGGGCCACGTTTAATACAGAAACCAACACCCCTGGACTAGCTCACAGCTTCTGTATGTAAGCATTTGTAGAGCAAGTCGAGTTTCCTCCTCTCTTTGATAAAGAAACCGGTGTGAGCTTTCTATTGATATGGTCTGAGGTTAATTTCTGAGCCAACAGGGTAAGGTTTTTCCTTGTTTCTTTGGGGGAGTACTTGCAGGAGTGCGAGGGAGGAGTTACAGTAGCGTGGGTGCGGGAAGACCTGTAGGGGCATGGCGGGGAGTGGCTCAGCGGGCGCTCACGCACCAAAATGCACACTCTAGCAGAGATGGCAACTCAAGGAAACTGCGCCCTGCCTTCCAAGGGTCACCTTCAGCTCTGCTCCCTGAGTCACTCTTGGGGCTTCCCACTTTCCCCCGTGGGATATAGGTGGTGTTATTTGTCAAAATAATCTGCACCCAGGTTCCTGAGACGCATATTCAGATTTGAGAATTTCTAGGTCTTAAAATGTGATTTGCATTTAAGTCATCTGGGACTTTTCTTATGAGGTTTCTAATGCCATAGGTAAGGGACAGGATGTGTGATTCTGAGACTCTTGCTGTGCCCTGTGATGGTTCCAAAGCTGCTTTTCTAAAGACCACACTTTGAGGGGAAAATGGTTAGGCTATGTGATTGGCTTAAAGTCATATAAGTAGCATGTAGTGTTTCTATACAATCCTGGAAAGCCCCCTAGAACAATATCATTGTATAAGAGCTGGAACCCATAATCAAATGTTTCAAAAGAAGGACATAAACGATAAGACTGAAGGAATCCCACAGTGCTGAGGGGTCAGTGGAATAAATCATGGTAGAAAAACATACTCTTGTTTTCTCCTTTCGGAATGGGCAGCTACAACTAGACAGCAGAAAGTGACAAGCTGAGTCGAGCTGTGTGACCTTCACTTATACACTGATCGCCCCTGCCCGAAACCCCGTGAGGCCCCGCAGCTGCAGCGGCGCCAGAAAGTGACCCGCTGTTCTCAGACGCTTACAAGTGGCAGAATGCAGACAGACACACCAGGCAGGGAACGCACGAGGAGCTGTGCTCCGTAGTCCCTGCTCCCCGCAGCACAGGGGTGTACGCTGCAGGACTCTCAGTGGGTGCTTGAAATTACAGGCAGTACCATATTCAATATTCTAACTATTGTATACTGTATTTTCCCACATAGTCGTGTAAAAATTTATTTATAAGGTAAACTCAGCAAGAGGTTCACAGTAATAACTAACAATAAAATAATATAACAAATACTGTAATAAATTGCCAGCCTCACTGCTCCGGTATCTTGGAATCACTGTTAAGCAAAACAGGTTTACACATTCCAAGTGGGTAATGCCCAAGGTCACGTGCAGCTTGGACGCGCTGGGCCGAGGGGCGCTTCACCCTCTGGGTGGGCTGGAGGGAGACTGCCATGCTGCGCTGAATGCTTTGCAGCGGAAAACTTATGAATTGTGTACTTTGGTAGTTTTTCAATTAATTCTTTTGAGCCACAGTTGACTGGGAAACTGAAATTACAGAAAGTGAAAACACAGATAAGTTGGGGACCATTGTAATAAATCAATTAGTGATTTTCAGGAGAAAAAGAAAATGAAGTAAGATAAAAAGAGCCAAATGTCCAGAGAGATTATTTCATATGGTAGGAAAAAAAGGGATAAAAGAAGAAATTGATTTTCTGTCTTTTTCTAGCTGTACACTCAGAACTACTCACCAAACAGCTACTTTAAAATGCTCTTTTTAAAAAAGTTAATAGATACTAAAAAACCAATCTGGATTTTATGACTGTATCTTGACTTGCCTTCCAAATTCTCTTATTTGGCCCAATAAACATGGCACAGAACAGAGATTATAATTTATTTTTAAGATTTTAGTATTAACACATAGAGATATCACAAGGTATATATGAATACACATATATATAATATACTTATTTCACATATATTATTGTGTACTATGTAATATTAACAAGTCATGTGAATA
>PVKB01001807.1:0-201949 GCA_004027205.1 Ctenodactylus gundi
TGAGAAATACTCATTTCTTAATTTTAATTACAAAAAACAAAGATCACAAAATGACATTTTAATAATTATTTTTATAAATGAAAGGAATATTCTTTTTTCCATTTTTCAAAACATTACATTTATACCATCATGCACTTATCATTTGCTATTTTAATAAAGGTAAACTTGTGTCCTTAAAAACAAAATTAAGACTGTAATTTTAATCAGTATATTATATATACACATGTGCTGTATTGGTTCATTTTGGTCTTAGAAATGCTCCCATATTTCACTTTTGAAATGACTCCTACTTCTTTAAATTAGAGGTTAGGACTTACATAGAATTAGGTGGGCATGGCATCAGGAAAAACAGCTCAGTATTTTTTTCCCTTGACAATATCAGCCAGCCCCAGGTCTACCTCTGCAACTACAGTATGTCACCAACCCAGGAGGTGAGCAGAGAAAGTAACTGTTAACAATGGTAATGTTCAAAGCCACGGAGTAGAACCATGTGGACTTTGGGAACAAATAGATGCTCTATATGAACATACATGTTTAGAACAACTTACATAAAATTGACTTTAAAATGTCACAACCCCTGTGTACAGATTAATATGTATTTTGCCTTTGCTTTAGGAGACATAAACTTAGAAGAATGAAAGTCAGTGGGAACAACAGGATTGCAAGAAATCTGAGGGGGCATTATTGATATGGGAAAAACATCAACTATAATTAGATATTGAAAAAGCAGTTTTAATTAATAAAATCTGTGACTGGACACAAAAACATACGCTTGAACAGAGATGGAATAGAGTCTGGCTGTTTAAAGAATTCACACTGTAAGTTTAACAATGACTTTTAGTTAATTTCATTTTCTGTATTATCTCTAATACATTTGGAGGTCATTGCTTTTTAAAATGTATGCTATTTTAAAAACAACACTTACTTATCTGAAAGTGTAATCTTTCAAAATGTAAATTCAAGTATTTGAAGAGAAGTTTTGGGAATAAATCAATTTGAACCTATCTTCACACTCTCTGCTCTGCACTTACTTGACTCCTGCTCGACTTTGAGAAATTTTATCTTCTCATTAAAAAAGAAAGGATATGCTTCTGATCTCTTCAATGTGGTATTTAAATTTATTTTCAAGAAGGTATATTTTAAAAAGATGTTTCTAGCAGCATATGCAGAGGATAGGAAAATATTGTACACATCGCAATTTACAGAAATGATTTGATGACAATCACATACATCGTTAAGATCATTAAAAATGACTCATGGATAGTAACACTATTCTAGTGTATCTAACAAACTTTCATACCTACTACAAATGTACTTTTTAATATTTACAAAACAACATAGTTTAAATGTCAAGAATAGAGTGCATTTGCCTATGTGTTTATTTTCAGTTTCTATGGTTTGTTCCTTTTTTTCCCTCAAAATTCTTTGCTATTACAGGCATCACACAAAATGCAAGATAGCCCTAGGGTGAATTGTATTCTTGTTTGCTAATGCACAATCTTCACAGAAGGTATAAATAAAAATTTATTAGAAAATGTTTTACTTACCATCTGGAAGTCCAATATCAGGCTTCAGTGAATAGCCTTCAACACTTACAGACTCTAATATCTTGGCTCTTTATGATAATTTTCTAAGGACAAATCCAGTTCATAGATTTTTTTTTCCTTTTACTCCATTAACCTATTGCAGTTTTGATTTCAATTACCTTGTAATGCATATAAAAATAAATTACACAGAGAAAATATTACAGAGAGGTTTAACAAGTTAATGGCAAATTAAATGCACTCTTTTCTTCATTATGCAAATTTGCCATGCTGTGGAACATTTAGCAATCTCTCCTGGATGGCACTCAACATTTTATACGCAGATAAGTGAGAGCTCTAGTGAACTTTTGCCTTATTCATGCATTAATATAAAAATGCTAAATTTTTCCAATTGTTTTATGGTTGTAAAGCCGATTAGTTATTTCAAATACAGTATTCATGTCTAGGTATGTCAATCAAGAAGCTTCTTTGGAAAAAAAAATTATTAATTTTTTGGTGGTGAGCAAAGAAATTCTTTGAGTTAAACGTTTAAATAGATTTAATTATTTCCTATTAAAATAATATAGGACAACTGAGCAAACAAGTATAAATTTACCATAATAAACAATATGCATTATTATTTTAACTTGCCATATGTCCCAATTTTCTATTTTAATTTTGAATCTGTTAATATGTAACGAATCAGTTTCTTTTTATTAAAGTTGAAATTGTCCAAAACACAGTTGTTTTCTGCAAAATGATAGTCTGAATTTTATGCTAAATCTATATTTCTTAATTTGATTTATAGGTTTAGACATAAATTTATCTTATACTTCCATTTTCAGTTTGCATAATTTTAGCCCTAACGAGACTTACAGCTAATAATTTGAGCATTTCTTCACACATTCATCTAATTCCTTAAATTATAATCTCAAAGGAAATGTGTTTCAAGGAAATTTATATTGATTACAAATACAATAAAATTTTATATATTCAGCAGTAAATATAAAATAGGAAAAACTTTCTGCTGCAGATATGTTAAAAGAATAGAAGATATGGGAGGAAGGAAAGCAAGAGGGGAGAGAGTATCCTGTAAAGGAAAAAGAACGCTTCGTTCAACGTCATCATGAGTTTTTAAATACAGTTGCATGTGTGTTTGTGTGTTTGTGTGTGTGTGTGTGTGTGTGTGTGCGCGCATGTGTGTATGTATGTAGATATTGTTACAGGGGTAGTTATACATTTAAGTTTAACCAGTGGCTTACTTACTTTGATGCAGAAGAAATGTTTGTCTTACTACAGGTTCCCCCTACACACACACACCCACACTTTTTTTTTTCAAGCTGGCATCATTTTGCCATCATCTCACTTAGGTACTTTGCCCTGTAGATTTATCATTGTGTCATTCGGCGAAAGAGTATATCTGCATACTATCTTCTTTGCCTTTTGCAGATTTATTTTGTTTTGGTGATACTGAGGATCAATCTTAGGGCCTCCACATTGAGTTATACCCCCAGCACGTTTTATTTATTTAGTTAGTTAGCTAGTTAGTCGGTTAGTTATTTTATGATGAAGGAATCTCAGTCATTAAGTTTTGTGGGATGGACTTAAGGAAATTATGATCCTCCAGTGCCACCTACTCTGAGGACAGGGATTATAGGTCCTTGGTACTGTGTATTCTGTTGCAAGTGTTTACAGCCATTCATAAGGACAAAATGTATATGTCTTTGAATCATTTTGCATTTTTATTACTTGTTGTATTGAAAGCATATTTTAATGATAAAGATGTGAATAGAAGTTAGATTTAAGTACATGAATGTTAAGCCAAAATATGTTAGAAGAGAAAATTTCCTCTCTCTAAAACACATCAAAGAGGATGTATGTCCCCAAACCTCAAAATAAAATTAAAGCTTAACAATTTAAGTCATAATGTATTATTTAGTTAATTCCTCCCACTGTTTTTATTAGTTGGATAATAAGGCTTCCTTATGCAACTCTTTTAAAGTAACTATTTTAAAATGTTTTATTAACATTGAGAATAATAAAAACAACCATTCTAGCTTATGTTTGTTAGCTATAATTCACATGGAACATAGATCTGTGGAATTATTTGTATATAGACGGAATATTACTTTATTTTGCTAATATATTTATTTTACATTGCCAGGATCTAAATTGATAACCTTGAAATTATAAGGTAAATGTTCTACTGCTGAGCTACATTCTGAGCCGGAGACATTGTCGTGGTCTCGATCTGGAGTCCCATCCAGAAGCAGCATGTTCCTAGGGAACTGTGCAGTGTTGGAGGCGGGGCCTAGCTGGCAGTAGCAGACGCCGGAAGTGTGACCTGGAAAGGTTTGTGCTGGTTCCACTCTTCCTCCTTGACTTCAATCTGCTCCACTGTGCTGTGAAATTCTGTCTCTGGGGCTTTGCCTCCGTCCCCAGTTCCGGCTCCAGCCCTGTCAAGTGATTCCACCATTTTCCAGCCACCCATGAAAGGACTGAGAATTTCTGAGATAAAATAATTCTTTCCACCTTAGAGTTGTAGATGTCAGGTATCGAGTCACAGCAATGACAAAGAAACTAAGAAAGACATTTTATCTTAAATTAAAAAAATTGAACTGATTGTACATGTAGAACATATAGGTGCATATTTTTCCTAAAGAGTTCTCTGGCCCTTATTTTTAAGAACTATCAAAGTTATATGGTTTTATACCATTTGAAACCACAGTAACAAGTATGCTACCTTTACATTGAAGTTGACAGAAGACATGAGACTTCTGTAGGTTAGAAACAAAAAAAAAATGTTTTATTACGCACAGCAATAGCAGTAGCTGGGGTTATCATATGCATGTCGGTTCTCTGGGACCTAGGTCTCAGAGGAAAGATGAAACAGAATTTAGATACTTAGGCACACAATGAATTATAATAAAAAGAAGGGTATTTATTTTAGGGAATCTGTGACTTCTTAGCAATAAATAAGAGGCATTCTGTCAGAGAAGGAAATGATATTTTATCCCTCAAGATATCTCACTACAAAACCATCCTGGGCTATGGGCCAGGTAAAGAGTGGTCACAGCTTTACGTTGCTGCCCTATCTAATACTACATAAATTTATAGTAAAAACATATGTTGTAGGATGTATTCCAAAATGAATACACTATAGGATTCACATTCTTCAAACTTGAATAACTCTTCTCTAGTTTCTACAGACATTTATGGAATGAAGTTATTGGAGACCAACTAAATAGTTGGAAAAAGAGACAGATTAAGAATGATCACAGTTGCCGAAATAAGACAGCCATCTGGGGAGTTCTGTATTGATTGTGGCAATCCATCTGGAAGAAGGAATATTGAAATTGGAAACTATTACAAGTAGTTATAGGACCTAAGATGGAGTCAAGATGGCTTTTCAGAGAGGAAAGGCAGCAATGAGACTAGACTGGAATGTGTTATACAATAGATTAGCTTCAAGATAAAAAGTTTCATCACGGAGCTGAGTCAAAAAGAAACCAACTACTAAAGCAATTAAGGTTCTCTCACAGCCTGGCACCTGATGAAGGGCCCAAAGCCATCAGAGGTCCCAAAGATTACTCTGGCGGGATCAAGGCATGCCATGACCCTAAAGGTTAAAATGTAGTGACTTCAACTCAAGTGTATATTCCTTAGAAAAAGAGCCCACAATGGTGACCTATTTAAGTCACCTCTCCTTTACCATTCCTTTACAATATTTAGACATAGCTCAGAATAACATCCAACTGTAAACTGTCCAACTAGCAGTGGGATGCTTCCAAAGAGTTACTGAAATTCAGTAACAGATATTCTACATCAATTTGCTATCCAGAAGTAAGATGAAGAGCTCGGGAAATGGGCTTCATTCCCCAAAACGAAGAACAAAAATATCAAATCATGTATCTAGCACTTGGATAGGATATTGCATAATATGTAAATGACTGCAATGAAAATGAGAAACAGTTCCCTTGGGTCGTCTATACACAAAACAGGAGATGAGATTTATTCATAGAGTCTGGAAAATATGCAGCAGGAGTCAAAAGCTTCCAGAATCAACATACCTATTTTAAGTCCAGAATTAACTTCAAATTATAACAACCCAGAGCATAAAACTGGAATGTTATTTGGACACCTTATATTTGACCTAAGTCATCAATCATCCTAAGATTTCCCTTGAGGAAATAATATTCCATGGATGTAGACTTTCTTACCTCAAGGCTTGAGTCAACTAATCTTTGGATGATGGGGCACATACCAAAATTTACTCTTTGATAAAAGCAATTTAAACAGAGAAGTAGAAATAAATTGAAGCATATTTCATGAAGAAAGAGTCCAATTGAAAGTTCTACTATCTATACCATACAGTGAATGCTTTTCCTATCTCAATATTGGTGTGTTCAAATTCTAATCCTAATGTAGTCGATTAGGAGGAGAGGATTTTGGTAGGTCATAAGATAAGAAGAGACATTAATACCTTCATAAACAAGACCCTGCACAGCTCACAAGCACCCTATTGACCATGTGAAGATATAGTGAAAAGTTCCTTGTAAGTCACTCAGGCCCATAAAAGAAGCCCAAAATGACCAAGCCAACCCATAAACCAAAATATGAGGTTATGATTAAATTTTTACTTAATATTGTCTAAACATTTTGAAAGGATAAATATTAGATCGATGTTCTAATATTCAGTATAAATCAGACATTTTAAGAACTTAATGTTTTATAAATATTTATTTGTATCTCCTATCTCATGATTTCTAGCTCTTGATAAAATGAGAAATTTACTATCTGTTGGGGGAAAATAGCAGCATTATTTTCTAAGATAAATGTGACAACACTTAATCATGGGTTTTGACTAAGCTGTAATAGCAGTAGAAATCATTTTAGGATTATCTTTTGTATATCCAGGTACATTGTTATCTGAAGTATTTCAGTGATATTATGAATGTTATTAATATAAATATTGTAATATTTTAAAAGAGCATAGTGTGAACAGAAGTGGTTACCTCATTATGCACACGGTTAAGCTTATTATTTGGAAATAACAGAAAAATTAGCTGAAACTAGCTAAAACAAAAGAGTTTAGAGCTTTCCTGTCTTCTTTCAGGCCAGGTTGGATGTAAAAACAGAAATGTCACAGACAGCTATGTTTTAGCTGCCTCCTGGCTCAGTTCATCTCTGAAACTCATTCTCAGAGTCTTTGTTTTACTTTCTTATTTGCTGCTGGGACAGAATACCCAGCATCTACAACTTTCGAGAAGGTTATTTTAGCTCACAGTTTCAGAAGGTCACAATTCATTCACAGGTGGGCAGTTAGAAAATGGCAGAATCTCATGGCAAGGCAGAGTCCAGAGCCACAGATGGAGCTCCCCACAGCATGGCAGAAGAAATCCCTTCTGGAAGGAAGGGCAGACTCAGCACGCACTCACCAGGTCAGCCACCAAGCATCTGATCAATACTGCCTAAGAGTTTCAACAACAACTATTTCTAACATTATTTAGTGATAGTTCATAATACCATCCAGTTATAGCATGTGATCACAGAATGCCTGATTTAAATAATATTTAATAATAATATAAAAGTTTAAGTGCCTTTTAGACTGGCGCCACCTCCAAACAGTACACAGTATCCATGGGTACATGAGACTTTTGGGGGACATTCCAGACCAAAATAGCATTACACCCCAAAAGACATTTATCTCCTTACTCAAAATCCATTTAATCCATCTCTAAGATGGAACTGCTAAAAAGTTCAAGTCCAAAGTTTCCTCTGAGACAGAAGGAATACTTGCAGCTGTGAGCACCTGTGAAAGTCAAAGGATTAAGCGCTTCCACCACACAATGGCACAGGGTAAATCCTCTCATTCCAAAGGGAAGAATATAAGGAAAAGAGGCAATTTGACCAAAAATAAGTCCTAAACCCGACAAAGCAAGAGTTAAATCCTATATGTCCATGCACAGCACCCTGGGTTAGCTGTGGCCAGATGCAAACTCCTAACGACCTGGGTGGTTCTACCCTACAGCATTGCCTCTGACTGCAACCTCCATCTTCCCCCCCCCCCCCCCATGGGTTGGCCTCATCCACAGACCACAGCCTTCCTCAGGGCTGATCCATGCTCCTGGCCTTTCCAAATTTTCAGTCAGTGTTGCATGTTAGCGTTTTCCTGAACTACTTCATGCCCTTGCCTCCCAAGGACACACTGCTGGCCTCCAAGGTCTTCCTCTAAAATCTGGTTGGAAGCCTCCGTGAACCTATAGCTCTTGAACTTTGCAAATTTGTAAAACTAGGACGGTGGGGATGTCACCGAGGTCTGCCACTGCCTTGAACTGTAGCCTCCCCTCTTGGACAATTACTGCAGAGGTCTTTGAGTTTTTAATGATTGAATTCCAGGGGGCTGCTTGTTTTCAAACAGCAATCTCTTTGACCCTGGGGTACACTTCTCAGGGCAAAGGTTTTTGTCTTTGTACCCTTAAGTTGAAAAAGGGTCATGACCCCCATGGTCACTTGTATGTCCCACCACTTCCAGCCTTTTCTGTTTGGCAAAACTGAGTAAAATGTGTATTACTTTTCTCTGCTATCTTTTCCTATCGTTTGCTATAGAATTGTCTAAAAGCTACAAGCATTAACGGTATGAGGCTTTAGGTTCTGTCTACCAGATTTAGCAGTCCACCACAGTTTCTGGAAGACTCTGTACAAGAGCAAATTACCAATACACTTACTGCTACAATGCAAAATGCATAATTTTTAGACCTCTTGCCAATCTGGTTCTTCTCATTTGAAACTTCTTGAGGCTGTCCTTTTCAATCAATCCTTCTATCAGAATTTGGTCTTCTGAGTTCCCATTATAATGTCCCATCAAATTTGACTCATATCACTCTAAAACGTCTCCAGCTGGCATCCTCAAACTTTCCTAAACTTCTGCAAACCAGCTCCAAAGGTTTTCAATTCACACAGGTAGAGTCATAGAAATAACACTTCTAGACACAATTTCTGTCTTAGTTACTTTTTAATAAATGTCATTAATATAAATTAATATAAATCTTGTAATATTTTAAAAGAACATAGTGTGAACAGAAACATTTACCCTAATTTGCATAAAGTTACATTTGTTATTTGCAAGTAACAGAAAAACTAACTGAAACTAGCTAAAGAAAAAAAAAGAAATTTAGAGTTTTCATATCTTCTTTCAGTCCTGGTTAGATATGGGAAGAGAAATGTAATAAACACTTATTTCTTGGCTGTGAAAGTGGTAGAACCACATGACAGAGTGAGGTCTGGAGTCAGAGACTTAGCTCCTAACAGCACAGCAGAACAAAGCCGAATCTGGAGGAAGGTCAGAATCAGCATCTCCAGGTCAAGCCCCAAGCATCTGCCCCTACAGCCAGACTCCACCTGCCCCAAGCATCTGCCCCTACAGCGAGAGTCCACCGCCAACACTACACAGTATTCATAGGTACATGAGACTTCTGGGGGACATTCTGGATCAAACCACACTAACATTCTTCTGTGGATACATAGTGGCTCTACATTGAATCCAGTAAAAAAAAAAAAAAAAAAGTCAACAGAAACCACCTTTCTGTTAGGTTCCAAATGAGTCATGTTTAGGTCAGATGCTGAACCCTGGATTGAACTGGCTTTGGCACACTGTCTACTTTGGTTATGCTGTGACTGTCTTAGCTGTATGGGTTGAGAATGAAGGACAGGAACATGATCCTTTGATCAGATTTCTGCATAATTACTCTTCAGCATAGCATCAAATAGCTGAAATATAGTTACCTAGTGGGCAGATAAGGCTTAAAGGATCCTTTAAAGACAAAGTGTGGAAGAAAAGTTACAGGATTTACTTCCAACCAGAATCGACGTAAGTTTAAGTAGATAAAAAAGTAATTTTAATAAATGCCTGAAAATCAATAAAGGTATTCTAACATGACCATATCAAATGATATAAGACAACTTATTTAACTGTGGAATTTTTGTGATAATGAGTTTTGAAGTGCACATTGTGGTTTTGTTAAATCTATACTTAATTATGTCTATTAGTACATTATGGGATTCATTTATTATGTATTATTAAATGACAATGCTGATGGTTCTCTTCAAAATCTGTGTAATAACATATATGCATAGCAGGGTCTTTCTTTTAAATACAGTGAAGGAAAAATCAAAGGCCTGAAAACAGTTTTGATAGCTGTGTGTTTGGATACAGCAAGTGCAGGCTGGGATTGGGTTAGGCACATACAGAGGTACACCTTCCTTTTCCCGTTACAGTCCAGAATTCACCTGTGTGCGTGGGAAGTTCGAAGAACTGAATTCTTAGTCTGTCTACAGTGAAACGCAGCAAGCCACTAGCTGATGAGCTTCATGAACAATTAAGTCAACAAAGTCTTTAAACCAATTTCCATGTAACTTATTTATAATTACATGATAGCTTACATCGAAAAGTACCCAACCTTAATTCTTTTTTTCGTTAACCTGCTTCTACTTTTATACACTTGAATTTAAAAACAATGAACTATTACTTCCGCACAGCGCTGAAAACAAATGCCTTGAGTTCCATTCTAAAAGTTGTATTTTTGCTAGAAAACAGACTCTAATTCAATCTTTTGTGAATAGCGCAAACTTCATTTGACATAAAGATAGCAAATATTGATGTACAAGACAAACATGAATCATGGTAGAAGCACTCACAACTGAGTTATCCCAGCAGGCTCTCCATTCACATGTGCTTCATTCGGATGCTGTTTTGGAAAAAAAAAAAAAAGTAAAGAATTAGCTGCTAGAAAAACACAAGAAACTGAACATCAATTTCACCTTATAAAATAAACTTAATTTCTTTTTATTGGTATTACACAAAGCACATGGAAATCTGTTAAAGTGACAAGGAGCTAGGAACAACTAGTAGCTGAAAATACAATGCAACTAAACTAAATGAGTGATTTCTTCCTCTCTCTCTCTTCGCTCGCTCAAATGAAGGTGGCTGAGGCTGAGGCTGGTATTTTATTTCAATCTAAAGTCTACCACGTTGAACATTCTAAACAAAAGAAAAGTGTTTATACGTATTCTTATTTAATTATCAAGTTAGCTGTATTTGTTTTGTTTACCTATTTCATAAGATTGGGGAGGATCAAGATCAGAGACACTGCTCAACTTGCCAAAATGACAAAATGACACATTTTGTGTAAATATTTTAATTCTAGGTAAAATGTTATTCCTGTAGTGTTAAAAAAATCCTTAAGGAATAAAAAGAAATAATATTTTCTATTCAATAAAGTAATTTGGATAATAATATAATTTAATTCATTATCTGCACTTTCATATTTTCCTATGATCTACTATGTGTTTTCTGTAAACACCATTTTTTTCTTTCAAAATGAAAGTCATTTATTCTCAAATAACCTATTGTTTATGGTACAGTTGTTCAAAATTTGAAACTATTGCTCCAAAATTTTCACCATTTACTAGCAATATTTTTCATACATGGAAAAAATAATTTCTACAAATAAATTTTTTCTGAGTAATTTTTAATGGTTCTACTTTTTCTTGATTAGAAGATACAATTTCCGCTAGTTTTGGTAGCTATGCACCAATAAAGCAAATGCATAAAGGAAAAACAGGTAGAATGATGATTTTCTTCCTTCAGAATTTCTGCGCATCATTTGGAAAAATATACATAGAAACAGCTTTGTTAGCTGTCTTGCAGGTGTCTTCGTTACTTTTTCGTCACTGTGACTCAATACCCAACGTCCACAACTTTACGGAGGAAAGATTTGCTATAGCTTACAGTTTCAGAGAGTCACAGTCCATTCATGGGAGGTTCAGCTGGCAAATTGCGAATTCACATGGTGGGGCCACAGCTAGAGCCAGAGCCAGAACACGTACTCAGGAGACAGAAGTACTCACAGAATCATGGCAGAACTAAGACAAGACTGGGAGGAAGGGCAGACCAGCACAGGACCCTCCAGGTATAGCCCCAAGCACCTGTCAGTTGCAGCCAGGCCCCACATCCCACCAGAACACAGTATCCTTATTTTATTTAAATATAAAGTTTCTGAAAAGACAGTGATAAAAATTAACTGTAGGTATTTCTTTGTTATAGTATGGAAAACAGAACATTTACCCAAAATAAACCATGAATATGGAAGTTCCACCTAAAATTGTTGAAAGAGAAGAGTCTTTTCATAGGGTAAAATGAAGTCTTTTCAGAGTAGCATTTTGCCAGAGGAGGATATTTGGAATTCAGTACAGTCTGAAGATAAATAATGATTCCCTGAAGAAAAAAAATTGCTGCAAGAGGAAAGGAAAGCAATCAGCTTGTGTTGCTGTTTAGCAGCCAGCTCTATTACATTATGTGGCAATAATGACAGAGTTCAACGTAGCATATTTTGTGCTTGTCAGTATTTCTCCTGCCAGAGGTTTTTGGAATACAACTCTGACATACTGAAGCTCCCATGCTATTATTTTTAGACGAAACATTATGTTTCATTATAACTACCTATCATTGCAATGAATGAGGCTTGGGAACTCCAGTATCTGATAGGACTACAAATATATCTCAAAATTTATCTCTTTGTGTTTTCAATTCCATATTGAATCAGTTGCAGAACATCCTAATTCAACTAACATGTAGTCTCAAGAAACATGTCCTTTGATTTATATTTCTGATATTACATTTTATCCCTATTTTTTAAATCAAGTATTGAGTTTCTGTCTTCATTCTGCCCTGCATTGAGCCTTCATTATATCCTCCAAGTGCAACATCCACACAATTTTATGGTGATTCAAAATGATTCTAAAAATGTCTCCCACATACTGAATATTTTAACCATTACTAACTACACAGAGAATTAATGCAATGCAATGTCTAATTTTGTCCGAAAATCATTACATTTTTTTCTCTAATTTTTCAGCATGGTTTGCTGCAGGAGAGTTTTTAAAGAAAATTTTACATTCATATTTTCATCCATAAATATTAATGAGCTAGACTTTCCAAATGACACAGTTTTCGACATTGGGATTTCCTTCTTTCCTTGTAGGTTATATAGCTGAAAGGAGTTTTCCAACTTGTCTGTCCGTTTTATCACCAAGCTACAGCAGTTAACAAGATTCAGATTTTTGATAAATTACAAATGAGTATTTGATTGTGACACTCAAATTAACTATCTCCATAAATTCTACTAATAAAGCATAGTATTTCAAACAGGATTGTTAGAAATTAGTATTACCATCTTCTAGGAGCAATTTTGTCTTCAAAATGCCCAATTAAATCGTCCTTCATAACATTTCCTGTGTAAAAGTATCAGTAGATTTGTTGCAAGCTATTGACTCACAGATTTAGATGTCTCAACTTCTGTGATACTGATCCTGACACTCTCCAAAACACATTTCTCCCTTTTCAACTGGGTGACATAAAGTTTGTTTTCTCTTAATCATAAATCATGGCAACAACAACAGATCCCTCTGTTTTACTGATGTTTTCCAAAGCCCTAATCTAGTATCCCTTCATTTCTTGAGAAAAAGAAAAACATAGAGGTAGTATTATCCTCCTCTGGAAGGGATTATAATCCCACAGGGGCTCCTCTAAACGCTAAGGCATTGGTGCTACTCAAGCAGCACAGCTTTCCCAGAGATCCAATGAATCTTTCCACCCATTACCTAAGGCACAGGAAAGGCCAGAAAAAACAGCTTTCCAGCGAGTTGATCCAAATTATCAAGTACAACAGTCTTCTATTTTGTTCTTTCTTTCCTCAGTTCATATGAATTATACCTGCCATTTTCCTTCATTATTTCAAGGAATGTCTAATATCATTTGTTTACATTTTCTAATTCTCTGTAATATGGTTTACAATTTTGAAATAACCAGTGAATGTTTTCTTTCCTGATAGCTATAGCATTTGACAGAATATCAATAGTCATTTCAGGAAGTAGACGCCCATGGAGAGATATAGGGATTGATTTTAACATGACTTTGAGCTTGACCACAATAATGAGCTTCCTGTTAAAGGCTTGTGTTGTGGCAATAATCCTTGACATGAGGGAGCATTTAAATTAATCAGATTGTGACTGCGGTTGACTGAGATTTCTCTGAATGAGCACATAGTTGCATCATTTGATAATTGATATCGTAAAGGAAACAGCAAAACTAACCAAGGGAATGTCTGTAAGTGACGCATCACAGTATTATATGCAGAAAATGTCACTCTCCAATCTTTAAATTTTGAACTGAAGAGACTCTTGGAGAACAGCTGTGCATTTTTACTTCTTGCAGCGACATAGCTGACTTCACAGGAATAGCAATGCATACTTTACAATGTTGTTGATAGTGTTTTAGAATGCAAAGTGAATTTCTTGCCAAATATCCTTTCTGAAGAATAGAGACAGGAAAGAAGTATGTCCCTGTATTAGCCACAGCTCAATAAGAGAAAAGGAATAAGGCATACTGACGAATAGGATTATCTCATATTGCAAATTCGAAAGGCAAGTCTAATATCATTAGGGCAACCAGACAGGAGAAAAGAACTGGAATTTTTGACTAGGAGTTGTGCTCATAGGAGAACTTATTATCCTAGGAACCTTAATTGTTTTCTAAGGCATTTCGAAAGATTAAATTAAGTCCACCCAGTCTTTTCAGGTTTCAGCTCCTTTCAAGGTTGTCAATTAATTCTGAATTTGAGTGTAATCTATAAAACACCTTCTCATATACCTATATGAACATTTGATTAAAATTTTGGAGACATTCATCTGCCAAGTGAAGACATAAACTGGTCAACATAGAAGTAAAAAGCTAGTTATACCCAGTAGAAAATGAGAATTTGAGGCTTCAAGTTGCAAAAATGCATTTGTCAGTAAAGCCCTCACTTTCCCAGGTCTGGGAAGATTTGAATCTTCTCACTTTAGAAAGCCTTAATCAATCTACATGAGGGAGTTGCCCTTCCAAAGAGCAAAGACACCGTTCTCAGTGTATCTCTTGATCATCCCTTATACCTATAAATCACTGGCAAATGGTATCATATTCAAGAAGCATTTCCATACAGAAAATATAGCTTAAAAGAATGACACCATTTTGGTTACTTTATGCTGTCAGAAATCCATGAAATGTTTGCAGAAGTGGATTCCTGAGGTGTTAGGTTGGAAAGATATAATGTATCACTCGCTGGCTAGCAATGGATGAATGGATGTAGGTAAGTGAACAGATCAAAAAGTGATACACGGCTTGTGGAGCTTGAAGTGCACCTGTTCGAGTTCCCAGTTGTTTGCCTGCAATTTGGATAGAATGACACCTACACCCAGTAACCTTCAAGGGTTAAATTTTTTGGTATATACAGAAAGGTTTCTACCTGTAAAATAAATGTTAAAGTGCTGCCATCTAAATGGGCTCATTGTATTCAGGGAGTGTGCCACAGAAGTGTGCCTTCTTTAATTTATTTTGAAAAATAAACAAGGAAGAAATCCTTCCAAATATATTATATGAATCTGGAATTGCCATAGCAAAAAAAGAAAGAAAGAAAGAAAGAAAGAAAGAAAGAAAGAAAGAAAGAAAGAAATGTTTAGCAATTACAGAAAGATTAGCAGCAGATCAAAATGCTTATATCTTGGTCTCACATCTTTCTACACATCTGGTTAAAAGCAGGTAGCAGTATTCAGGCCATGGCCTGAGCATGAGATGGCCCTGAAATCTCCTCTGCTAGATCAGCTGGTACACTTCTCTTAAACGACTGAGACTTCCCCAAAGTTTCAGAACGAAGGCAAAACCTGGATGAGTGTGTTTTCTTCTTGTTTATTTTATTGTTCCCAGACTCTAAAGCTGTAAAATGCCTGACTTCTAGTTCAATTTACAACAGTGTCCTTCTTGCTATCTGAAGGCTCACGAGCATAGGTTTTGCTGTCCTCCGTTCTATCAGCAAAATACATTTTATAAAAGAGAAATATGTGATCAAGTATACATTCAGAAATGGCCTCAACTGTTCAAACAAATTTTCCATATTAGCTTACTCTTTTCTGAGACACAAAATGCAACACTCTTACTCTAAGGAAAAAAAAGCTTAATTCGGCTCATGTTTTCAAGAGATTCGGTTCATGGTTGGCTGCGTCAAGGTAGAAACTTCAGGAAAAAAAGGTGTGATAGAACACAGCTACCAGCAAGCAGCAGAAGAAAACACACCAGAGAACAAAAGGATCAGAGTCCAAAGGG
Organism: Ctenodactylus gundi; assembly: GCA_004027205.1. Classification (NCBI taxonomy): domain Eukaryota; kingdom Metazoa; phylum Chordata; class Mammalia; order Rodentia; family Ctenodactylidae; genus Ctenodactylus; species Ctenodactylus gundi. Next base: position 15,721 of record PVKB01001807.1, read on the forward strand.
TCTTTGACACTAAGATAACATGCCTCTATTGTCTACTGAGATACAACTAGAAGTATGTTTTAGTAATCCCGTGGGTGAATCCCAAAGCCAATTAACCTGATACTCCACTTTAACTATCACACTATGTAGAGTAGTACACATAGATTCAGTATAAAGACAGAGAAGAACATGAAATACTAGAAACAAAATCATCAAAGGTTACTGAAAACAAAATGGCCATACATGATTGGCCATTCTTTTTTCTTTATTGAGATGTTGATAAAGATCTTAGCTTTGGTTCCCTGGGGAGAAAGATCTTTCATATTCTCCAAGGACTTACATAACCACTTAAAATGTAACCCTTTAAATATACAAAGCACTCTTGGGTCATTGGCTGTACAGAAAGCATAAACTCGCTGAGAGTCGCCTGGTGTTCTTTTGCTACATCACAAAAGCCAAGGGTAACATAAATACTACTCCTTCACAGGATTATGATTAAACAGGAAAACCATGTACAACTTGAAAATGTTTACTATAATGCTCAAATAACTTCCTGGATTTTTGCTTTGTTTATTTTAGAATTCTCAGAACCCAGTGTAGTTCTCAGAGCAATGAAGCACTCAGGATACAGTGGATAAAATCAACTCATGGTGAAGGTGGATATTCAAATTTCTTCTCTTTGAATAGAACATAGGATTAGCTGTTCATGTAGCAAAAATGATAGCACCACACAAATCACTACTATCTAGAAAATACAAGTTAAAAAATATGTCCAAATCTAACATAGTTTACACTTTGCACTGTTGAAACAGATAAAACATGTATTTCACATGGATAATGATTTAATTAAAATTATTTCCCCATTATATATATATATATATATATATATATGTATAAAATTTAAAGTTTACATTGATCTTGAGCATTTTGTGCACATACATATCATGGCAAAGTCACAAGACCTTCTCTTCTCTCCCTTTGTCTCCCACCACCAGTTCCCATTAATTTCCACATTAAGTTCCATGAGAAAATTGTCATCTGCATTTCTCATAGAAGAGAAACCATTTGATATTTAACCTTGTGTTTCTGACTCACTTCATTCAGCATGATGGTCTCAAGTTGCCTCCATTTGCCTACAAAGCCTCCAACCTATCTGACTTTATAGATGCATAGTATTCCATTGTGCATAAATACTACACACACCTGTCACCATGCATCAAAATCAAATCAAAGTAGATCTAAGACCTAGATATTAAAACTGAAACACCGAACCTTCTTGAAGACAAATTAGGCCAATATCTAAAAGACATATGTGTAGGCAAAGACTTTTTTTAATAAGACACCAAAGGCAAAAGAAATTGTCCCCATTACTAGTAAATGAGATTATGCCAAATTAAAAAGTTTCAGCACTGTAAAAAAAAATTAAGGCAAGAGAATATCAGCCAAACTGAACAAAAACTTGACTCTGTTGAATTCACAGGATTTTACTTTTCAGTTGATTTTACTAAAATAAATATTTCTAGATTATTAGGAAATAAATAAGGTTATATTTGTATAAAATTATTCTTTTGAAGTAAAAACCATATATTTTTCTAAACCCCTGAAAAATGTTAATATTCTATGTAATTCTACTGTAAAAATATAAAATATTATGAATCTGAATATGTTATTTGCAAAAAAACTTATGTTCATGAGTTTCTTTCAAAAATCTTTAAAGTAACATTTTATATTTTAATCTAGTTTGATAGCACTTAATCTGCCTGGAAAATTAATTCATGAGCTATATAATTTTATATCCTGCCTTTAAGAACAAAAGCAAACACTAATACAGTTTTCTAAGAAATGGAACAGAATTTGCCTAGTTAGGTTTAAGTTATTATACCAGCTGCACTTCTTGCAATATTTGACCTCTTTATGAAACCCTAATCTCTCTACTGCAGGCACAGAGTTTTCGCTGCTGACATATAATTTAAGTTATGATGTTTTGTATAATAAGGAAAGGCTCTAGAGATGACATCCTTAAAATATTTGAAGTCTTTTCAAAATGATTATGTGCCACCAGAGGGAAGAAAGCATGGAGAAAAGATAACTCTTTAGTAGTAGTCTAAATCAATTACTACACTCTGGTGCTTGATTCTGACTCTAACATCCACTGAGGTTCCCAAGAAAGTAGAGGAGAATTATCTTAAGAAAGGGATTTCTTTTCTTTTCAAAGTTATCTGTTCTTTGACAAGTTCCACAAGCAAAGAAGGAAAAAGTAGCAGCAGGAATTGTGAATCTATTGCTTTACATTCTGTCACCTTTGTCCCCATCACATGTTCCAACGCCCCCCCCCCCCACCGCCACTCTCCATAGCTTAGTAGGGCCAGTAACTCTTAAAAATAGGAGTTAAATCTTTGCCAGTTACTTAGGAAAAAAGGTTGCAAGATGGAGAATTGTACTTTGCAAAAATGACCGCAGATGCTTGAGGACGACGAACTGGCATTCTGCCAAAACAAAGATTTGTTTTTAACATTAAATTATGAGGTATGTCAGAACATGATGGTAGCAAACACAAAAAGCGAAAAGCGGATGAAATTTAATTGATGATGGGTTCATATTTCAATGCAGTGGGTATAGTAGCCTCTATTCAGCATAAAGGGCTCTTAATCAGGGAATGAAGGTTTAGGAAGAATCAAGGAAAGCTTCATCACCATTGTAAAGACTTGAGAAAAAAAATATCATTCCAGGTACAGCAAAGAAGTCAGTAGGTCAGAACTAAGGAGAATGTGTTAGCATATGAGGTCAGTAGTGTAATAACTGTTGTCATTAACAGTAAAAATTCAAAATAAATTCCTTAGGGTGCTGTAGGTAAATAGCACAAAACTGCTATTCTACAGTTATTCAATGGTGACAAATGACTGTCTTGGAGAACTAAATTTCTGCACATTTGCTGAACTGACTTTTAAGGGCATTTGTGCAAAAGAAAATTGTGGAAGATACAACACCTCCTCTTTCTACATAAATATATAGATATGTTTCTAAAATCATATATATACAAATATATGCAAATATGCCAATGAAGAATAAACCAATGTGATGTTTGATTTAGTATTATAGATATATTTTCTACATAAAAATAAAACACTTCTTGTCAATGTAGATACTTACATACTATTAATAAAAAGAACAAGTCACCAGGAAGATATAATCATCTATGCATGTAATCTATGCATCCATATTAAATCCTCACTTGTATGATTCAAATGAAAGTAAAATTGCTACATATTATGATATTTTGGTACTTAATACAAGTATTAGAAATTATACACATGTGTGATCCCAAATCAGTGAATGAATAATCAAATGAAAACCACATATAGAAAAACAAAGAAAATCCAAAGACGGCTGAAAACAGGAGTAATATAAATTAGACAAACAAGACAACCGTTGAGGTTAAATGCTGGTCTCAAAACTGGTTCTTTGACAAAACTATTAAGTTAAATAAATACAAAGTCATGACAAAAAGACAGTAGGCTAAATTCAATACTGAAAGTGAAGAAAGGAAAAAATTGAAAAAATAAACCCACAAATTTCTATAATATGCAACATGGATCCTAGAAATATTTGTTTTTTTCCTATACTTTGTTATCTATTATAAAACAGTACCTGCTACACAGTGGGAAATTAGCAAGCATTTATTATATGTATAATTTAATAAATGAATGATTATCATTTTAAGAGCTAGTCTTGTAGAAACATTAGCTTTTGGAGGTTTCCAGGAATGAAAATCTTAATTTTTGCACTTGCTGTGTTGAATAGCTATGCAACAAATGTGATGTAAATAGGAAGTAATGCATATTGCCAGTGCAAAACTTTTAACTTTGCCTATCTGTTGTTCAGGTCTGGCCTTACCTCCTAAAGCACAGTGATCAGGGAAGAGAAATTACAGGGCTCAATACATAGGTATAATCATGGTGTTTTCTTCAACAAAGAGATAAAATGAAAGAGGAAAGGATGCGTGAATTAAATCCCAATGAAAAATAGGCCCAAATTTCCACAAGTCATTCCTATAAGGTCACACAGGACATGCTTAATGCTTCCACCAGTAAGTGTGAAAAACATAGGAATTATTCTCTGCCACAAAGTTTGAGATGCATGAATAGAAAAATGAAACTATGGAATATCCAGGTGCAGAAGAAGAAATAGTGTTGGAAATCACCAATGTTTTCACTGATTTTAGTTATTATTTCACTGTGAATTAGAACACAATTACACATACATAAATACATTTCGATCTTTATTACAATTTTAACAATAAACAGTACATTAAGTTTTTTTTTTAAATTCAAGCAAAAAGGTTCTGTAATCTTTGAGACTTTTTAAAGTGTTTGGTTTTGGCATATGTACTTTGGAATATTTCCTAGAAAATTGACTTTGAGGGGAATGATGATTTTTCTACCCATCATTACTTTTTTATTTCCTTGAGAAGTCAAAGACAAATGCCATCTGGACACAGTGTTTTATCATCAGATGTTTTAATTTCTTGATCATCTGTTCCGACAAGAGAGAGTGTTCACTCAGTGTTTATTTTGTCTGCCCTGAGAGCTGTTTGGTTGTCTCTAGCATCTGTTCCTCCATCTTTCTTTGTTGACTCCGAAGTAAGCAAAGTTTTGATCTTTCGGCACTGTCTCCATCTGCACCCAATCCATCTTTTTGCCATGCTTATATGTAAAGTCTTTGCACAACAATGCAGTGGTGCTTTCTGCATTTGGGTGACCAGAGGTATGAGAGTGTCACCTCATATAATGGAAAGAGATATATTGGTTGACCTCTGAAAACGGTCCTGACCAATTCCTCTTTGCAGAAGAATATTCAAACTTGGAAAGTCGGCTGACGCAATATGCACTACACTTCATACGTCAGGGAAATGAGATAGAATGTATCTTTGATTTTCTCCTTGAGTCTCAGTCCTGACTTTTATATTCACACACATTTTGACATTTCATTCAATATATGCTTTCTTCTTTCATACACTGTTCTACCACACTCTTGAACAAATATTAAAATTATTGTTTGTGCTGTCAATATCACCTTACTTAGATGTTGATTATGACTAAACCAGTTTTATTCTACAACTACACAAAAATAGCCATAAAATTTTTGTGATTACTTTTATATGATTTCTTTATATTTTATTTTTCTATTTCTTATCATCTAACTTGGTTTTCTATTTTTTTTTATCAGCAAAGTGTGGTGTGTTTTAGCTCCTTTAAATGATTCAAGCTAAGTAGAGCACCAGAAATTGAATAGTAATTCCCAAGGCAACTGAAATAAGTAGACAGCTTTCAGAAGAAGTATGAATGACCAGTAAATAGATTAAAAGATATTCAATATCTTTAGCCACAGAGAGATGCAAGTTAAAACAACACTGAGATTCCACCTAACTGCATTAAGAATGGCTAGTAGTAAGAACTCAAAAGACAACAAATGTTGGCGAGATTATGGAGAAGAAGAAACACTTCCACACTGTTGATGGGATTGTAAACTGCCCCATTCTTTATGAAATCAATATGGAGATTCCTCAAAATACTGAAAATAGATACACCATTTGATGAAGCTATGCCTCTTCTGGGTGGCTTCTCCAGAGAGTTAAAGTCATCTTATAGCAATAATACACACGCATTCACGTTCATAACAGCACAACATACATCACCTAAATCTGGAAGCATCCAGTGTGTCCATCAACAGAGGAATGGATTAAATTGGTGTATATTTACATAATAAAGTAGTTCTCTGCTATAGAGAAAATTTGAGACATTTGGGTGAAAATGAATAGCCTTGAGACTCTAGTACATAACAAAATAAATCATATATTGAAGTTTAAATCTCACATGGTTTTTCTAATATAAAAAGCAAACAATAAACAGCAAAGGATCAAAATATAATCAAACCATAAATATAATACATAACATCTCACTTACTCTTTTTTTATAGAAGTCTCTGTTGAAGTAGAGATTATTAATGTCCAGTCACCATTTTCATTTGTCTTCAAGCCCTGATAAGGCTCAATAGATATTTGCTAAATTAAAAAATGAATGAATGCAATTTCAATACTTCAAGGAAATTAAAGTGGCAAGCATGTGTAACTTAGGAAGTATTTACTTCTATAACATATTTGTTTTTCAATAAAGTCCCTTATATTTCACTGCTCCAGGTATAGAGTGGATCAATTAAAGAAATTTACACTTTGAAAGAAATGAGATACCACCCAAGTTAGCTAAATTGTATTTTGTCTCTCTATATAAGTGAGGAACAAAAGCACAAATTTCCTCTTAGAGAAACATGAATTCTCCAACAAATAATCTGCCTAAATAAACACAAGTCAGGAATCAACTTAGCTCATTCTGTATGCAGTATTCGTGGAACAAAATGATTGAGAACAGGACTCGGTGGCTGGTATTCAATTAAACTGGGTTACTGGGAAGAAAATGAAATATTAGGAAGGAGATTGTGGGAAGGGTTAGTAGCCACAATGATTCAATAATTCACTGATAAATGGTACCCTTGCTTGAACAAATAAGACAAAAAGCAAAATGAGGCTGAAAAGGAAATTGCATATGTGTAGAATGAACATTGTAGAGTTGAACATTTAAGAAGACATGTTTTTTGGTTACTTAATTGTTGCTGTGGCAGAACATCTGAGATCCACAATTTAAGGGAGGAAAGATTTATTTAGCTCACAGTTTTAGAAGGTCTCGCAGAGTCTGTCAGTGGGTGGCTTGCCATGCTGAAAGCACGTGGCTGGAGAGTGGCTCACCCCATTGCAGAAGGAAGCTCAAGAGAAGCTGGAAAAACTGATGTCTGGTAACCTACACAGCTAAATCTTTCCCAGGAAATTTTTGCAACAATGTTTCTTCTTTCTTCCTTTAATTACTTCAAGATGCCAGTTGGGTCCACCCTCCAGACAAGTATGGATGCCCTTCACTTATTTCCTGGCCCACAAGTCAAAAACACAAACACGAAAGACCTGCCCTGGATGCTCGCCAAAGGCAACAGTTGGCACAATCTTACTGAAGCATTCTCACCTTTCTGCTAGGCCCTCCAACCCAATAACATTCAGTTAAAATATATGAGGCTTTTGGGGGACATTCCAAATCCAAACCACGGCATGCCGACCATGATGGGAAGATACTAAACACAAAGCTGGAGCTGAATAGTGCATGCAGGACTTGGGACTGTAAGGTTTATCTACCAACTGTGAACAAATGACCTGAGAATGCCGTAAGTTAGTCATTTATAAGCTGCATGGCTTCTGCTTTTACAAAATCTGCAATAAAGTAAATTTCTTGATATATGGGTATAAAATTATTTTTATGATACTTTAAAGGTGCTAGCTTTCTAGGTATACTCGTATTGAAAATCTAAGATTCCAAAACATCATAAAGATATACTTGTTATATTTTCATTGATGTTTTTCTATAATTTGACTGAAAAATACCATTGTGAAATTTTAAAATTATTTTATACTTGTTTATTTTTTAATATGGGTATCCTCTTCATTACTGAAAACACCAGAGTTTAATTTCAAATATTACTATACATATGAAGGATTTATTAAAATATAACATATATTTTATCCAAACCTGAAGGCATGTAAACTTCTTCCAATGAGATTTGTTTTACTATTCACTTTATATAATGCCTATGGTTGTACAAAATGAATGAGATGAGTTTCCCAGCTAAAACTTTTCTTTTTCAAGAAAAGTTAATATACTATTATAAAAACACAACTTCAATTTTTAGCTGTGTCTACCATGAGTAATAGAACCCGTTGAAGTATGTTTCATCTTTGCCCTAGGCATGCTGTGAGTTTGCAGCTTTCCCAATCTCTCATTCCTCTCTTCAAGTCACATATGTACTTGAGATTTCGTGAGAATTTCAAACCCAGATGGAAACTGTCAAGTTTAGCACCTACAGCACCTTTATGTACTTTGAAGGATTCACTGGGAATAATTTCACAAGCAACTTTTGCTCAAATCTAAAATCTCAAAATTTAAGATGGCAAAACCAACTATCTATTTGCAGGATTTTTTTTGTAGGAATACTATCTTGATAAGTCCACATCAAAGACTGCTCTAACACTCAAGGCAATCTCTTTAGCTATGAACTTCCAAAAAGATTCAATTAAGCAATCTCAATGCACAGTGACACTGGGTAAATTATTTCATTTAAAAGGGGAGTAATATTACGTTGTAAAAGAGTTGGTTAAAAATAATCTAAAACCCAGAAGAACAAACATCAGCTTGGTGCATCCATATCTCAATTCTGGAGCACATTTTGTTGAGGTGTGAGTTTCAGAAGGCTTGTGCATTCTCAAGACAATGGCCGTACTTCTAAACCCAAAAACCTTTTCTCTAGGCTAGCTCCACTTATAGTTTGCAGCCTTCCTGGAATGATATTTCATATTTGTACAATATCTGAATACCTGTATTTTTATGACATTTTTGGCTTTATTCATGCTATTTCCACAGCTTCATGTACTTTCTCAGGGGTACTTAGTCTTCCCTCCAAGGACCTCCTTTGAAATCTAGATGGAAGGTCTCCCAATTCTTGGGTTTGGTGTATTTGTGTAACCAGCGTCACAGAGATGGTTAAAAGGTCTGCTACCAGCAGAAGTAGTAGTCTGTACCCTTTGGACAAGGGCTGTGGCAACCTCTGAGTGTCTGAATGGCTGAGAACAATGAAAGAATGTAAAAAAAAAAAAAAAAACATTTTTTAGGCAGTATTTTTTAAGCTGTTGGCCAAGGAACTCTCTTCTCAAATGAAAGGTTCAGTTTTGTTCCTTTGAACTTGCAACAGGTTAGATCATCATGACTCCAGAGATTTGCTCCAAGTTTCTTCTTGTCCAAAAATAAAATTATTGATTTTATTTTCACCATATTAATTATTTGTAAACCATACCTGCTTTGGTCACAGCTACAAACATAGCTCCTTTTGGACCAGAGTTTATGTTTTTTTAAGTATTTCTGCTCTGTCTTTCCCTTCCGGGACAAAATTTTACTCACCCACTGCTTAAGTGAGGATCATTTTAATAGATATATGAAATGTGTTTACAGTCACAACGAAGGGTATCTAGATAATAGAAGTCTGCTGAAAGCCCAAGTCCTACATGGAATCTGTCACATAGGACCACAGACATTAATGCAACAGTATTGGGTTAGTGCATACCTCAAGATATACCTTGCCCTAACCCCACAGCAGTCATGATATATTGCAGTTTCCGGAGGAGCTGAAACAGGACTCGACGTCACCTCTTAATCCTCCTCACCTCTTTTCCCAGATATGCCATGTAGTCCCCTGTACTATGCATTCCTAACGCAGGCACTGCCCACAGGAAGCTGCCCTCCTGCGACCTTAGCTGAGGCACTTCTTGGTCATTCCTAAACTCTTATCCAAAACTATGGTATAGGCTTCTTTTTTAACACTTTAAGAGGGTATTTATATCATTGATTTAGCAATACACTTAAATGGTGTACACAAAACAGAAAAGGCTTTTTTTTCTCATTTTACTTGAAATATACTTCACATTTTAAGCTTTTAATTTGAAGCTTATTTTTACACACATTAAATAGTAAAGTTTTCTGAGAAAAATTTACAATTCTTTTCTTGGATTTTTTTTGTTTGTTTTTTTGGAGTTTATGTGTTCTTTCCCACTTCCTATAGTTAAACACTGTTTAGTTTTGAATTTTAATGGTATTTTGCCATTTTATAAGAATACAATATGTACATGCATATATCCATATGTGCTTTTTTTGAATAGATGACAGCTGTCTTGCTTTGAATCGAGAGTGTCCTGCAGAATCCTCATACTACTGTGAACACTATGTAGGGCTGGGAGGTGGGGCTGGCTGGAAAGGGAGGGTGCTCGAGGCTTGACCTGGAGGGGCAGGGCTCTCTCTGTTTCTTCATGTTGTGAGGATTTCTGTCTCTGGAGCTCCAGATCTGGCCCCAGACAGGATTCCAGCCCTGCCGTGTGATTTCAACATTTTCCAGTTGCCTCCCCTTGAAGGGACCTTCTAAAACTGCAAACTACAATAAATCTCTCTTCCCTAAGTTGTGGATTTCAGGTATTGAGTCACGGCCATGAAAAAGTAACTGAGACAGCAACAAACCATGTAAACGCGGGCTTATGTTTTGATTTAAAGCTGTATCTTAGAGATAACTCTCTATTAATAGGTGGATCTTGCTCATTTCTCAACCAGAAAATATTTAACTGTGTACATGCTTTAATAATGTAATTCTTAATGAGTATTTAGATAATTTTTAGATGGATAAAATCACATGAAATACTTTAGTTCAATAAATATGAGATAGGTTCTCAGTACAATATGGATTTTAAGCTGATATTTTAGTATATGTCAGAAATTACCATCAAAACTCAGTAAAATACAAACTGAGAATTTCTAACCTCACATACATAAAGAAAAAAAATTAATTTAAAATAAGTTCACATACATTGAGTAAACACGTATTTTATGTATATCTGCACATTTTTTTAATATATGTGTATGTCTGTGTACACATAACTCTGTGTGTGAGTGTGTGTGTGTGTGTGTGTGTGTGTGTGTGTGTGTGTGTGTGTAGATCAGATATTAGTATACCTGTAGATATCACAGCATTATTTTGAATAGAATGTAGGAATCAGAAACATTTAAGAGACTAGTGGGACAATACAACCAGTAAGTAAAATTTATGTAAAATTTATGCATGAAAATATTATAATAGTTTCATATACTGTGATTCAGAGCTGCATATACTATAGGTTAAAATGGAACCAATGTTATTTTGTTATTTATGTTTAGCATAGTGTTGATACTCAATATTTTATTTGATCATGTTTACTTACATTTACATATTCATTTTTATGGTATTAGGTATCTACTCTAGCACCTTCCCATTTAGACATGTCTCAAGATATTTTTCACTTTTGATTTTGAAACAGTCTCATTAAATCAATAAGTTTTTCAGGCTGGGCCTAAACTGTGATCCCTCCTCCTACTGGATTACAGGCCTGTACTACCGGTTGGCTCCACTATCAGTGTTTGCAATAAAAAAAAAATTGTCAATATTGGTAAGTGCTTCTTGTCTGTGATTCCATTTTTGGCATATATACATTGAAATACTTTTCCAATGACTTCATTGAAAGGAATCTCAATTTTCACTCACTCTACAATGCAAACTCAAAATTGTTGGCATACCATTGCAGAAGAACTCATAAATCTAGTATCACTCTCCACTCAGAACTCAGCGATGAAAGCTTTTGAGAAAATTAACCCTTTCTGAGTAGGTCCCCAGGATCTCTAGGGCACTTGGATTTGATTGCAAACTTGGTCATCTAGGGTAAATGACGGTACTTGTTTCAACTAGAGAGTGAATAATGGCTCAGAAAAAATGCGCCCTGTGTGAATACTTTCATATAGGTTAAGGATACATGATTATCTTAATGTTAATGAGAAAATGAATTTTGACTACCTTTGATACCATTTTGTTGAAAAGGTTGTGATTATATCTCTTTGTTCAGTAGGTTATGATTCTGGTAAAATGTGTTCAAATAAGAACTTTGATGTAGGCATGACAATATAATGAATAAGAAAGCCCAAAGAAGGGTCTAGAGCTAACCAAAAAATAGTCATATCAATATTCTGAAAGTAGTAGATGAGAATAGATATTGTAAAATAAATATTGTAAAACATTAATCCCATAAAACATTCTCAGGCAAATTTATGCTGCAAATCATAGAATTTATTTACCAGTTTACCTACGCAATCCGAGTTTATAGCTAGTTTCTCCAGAAAACTAATAACACCGACTCTTTTGGTTCTCTTTTGGTTCAACATTGAAGGATACAACTTGTATCCTACCTTCTCCATGTATGCACCAAAACCCTTGAAATCACCATCATATTTTTTTCATTTTCAATTTTTTTATTAAATATTTACCATATCTACCAATTTTACCCCATCAAACTTCACCTTAGACATCATTTCAGGGATATTTCCTAACTTTGTCATTTAGGCATTACCTAACTAGAAATAACACAATACTGTTGAGATATAAAAGGATGTGTTTAACCTCATATAGCAAATAGTCTAGGAATGGCTGCTTGGACTTCCATAATAGCTGAGTTTCAATTTCAGGGTAACTTTTTACTCTATTATGCTCAGTGGATTTGATTTTTTCTGTTGAATTCGTAGCTTTAAGGTTTCAATGTCACTTACTCATCTAATTCTGTATCGTGTCTTGCATTTCCTTATTTTCCTCAGCCAACCTTTTATTTGTGGCTTCTATATAGTCTGTAAATTTTGTATCTATTAAAGCCCTACTAAATAAGCTTTTTGTTTAGTAAGTTCTAAGCTATTTGTTTAGTAAGTTCTTCTTTAAGTGCCTTGACCATTTCTTGCATTTCTTTGAGAATATTTTGTTTCAACTGACAGTTTGATGCATTTATTTGCTTTTTGACTTCTTTCGCTATGAGTTCCACTACTTTGGAGCCCATGACATTAGTTTCTGGAATTTCGGGCCTTTCTGTGTGTGTCCATTTGTCTTGACTTCTTTCCATGTTTCTGTTGTTCAGGGACTTCACTTTAAAGGCCTAGCCAAGAGGTTTCTTTGAACAGTTGTGAGGGTGTGTGGAAGAAGTTGAAATTACTCTGAGCTCTGTGCTGGGAGTAGGCAGTGAGGGAGAACCCAAAAACCCAGTGGTGTTTGAGGTGGCTTGCTCAGCCCCAGCTTCTTTAGCAAAGCTCTCCCTCTGATCTTGGCTTCCCTAATCCAAGGGCAGGGCTGTCAAGCCTGGGTGCTGCTCCCCCTAAGACCAGAGCCATTCCGTGGGTAGATGGCCTTCCTTTTTTTCACTGCAACTGTCTCTTGTTCCGGTTGCTTCTTAGGCACTATTTAAGAGTGATCCCCCAAACCTTAATATGCTCTTCTGAACAGTTTTTTACTCTGAACGGTTCAATCTTGAGCTCTGTTATTTAAAAATGGCTCCTGCTTACATCACTGCCTGTTATGGCTACAGAGTGCTGCTTCTCGTCTAGGCTCTGGGAGGCCCCTTTTAGGGGAAACTCTCTTCACATTTGGAGTTTGCACTACCCACGGGCTGGTTTTTGGACTTTGGGCTTCCAGCTGTTGTCAGTTCCCACTTCTGCTAGATCTGTGCTTATTTACCGTCAGAGGTTCCAGGCTCCAGGCTTTCTTCCAACTGCAGGTTCTGGGAGATCAGGTGGATCTCAGTCAGCCTGGGGCTGCTTGCCCAGCTCTTCTTTTCCTCTGATTCCAACGTATCTTCAGGGTTTTTGAAGTTCCCATAGCTTCCTTTCTATTATTGGAGTCATCCTTCCTCTTCTAACTAGCTGAATGGGCAATTTTTAATTATATTCTCAAATTTTTAAGTGAGTCCACAAGGAGCCACGGCACAGCTGGGTTACTCAGCTGTCATCTTGCCCAGAAGTCATGAAGACCCAATGAAAGAAAATGGGCATTTGAATAGATACACAGTTCTTGGAAGAAGAAAACAAATGGGAAACAAATACATGAAAAAACATTCAACATTTTTAGGCATTGGAGACATAGTAGTCAAAACAATACTGTGATACTATCTTATCCCAGTGAGAATGACTTTTATCAAGGAATAAAAAAGTAACAGATGCTGGTGAGGATGCAGGGCAAAAGGAATTCTCACATATGTAGCGGGACTCCAAACTGATACAACAATTACGGAAAGCAGTGTCGACATTCCTCAAAAAACTTACAACACTTATTCTTTTTGGCCAAAAGATTTAAAAGCACCAGTAACAGAGAACATGTATGTCATTTTTGTAGTTGCACAACTAATCACAGATAAATCATGGAAGATATTAAGAAAGACTTGGCAACTCTTAGAGAAGGACTGAGTGAATTGTGCATAACAAGTGGTCATGAGTCTTTGGGGGGCAGCAGTGGAATGTTATGGTTTGTTTATAGGGGATATAGAATTTCTCCTGAAGTCTTCATATATTTAGATGTAATGGATGACCTATGAAACCATGTGCTGTTAAGATGTACATATGGCCTGGTTGGAAGGTGCAGAGCACAAGCGTTTGATGCACAATTGGTATTTTACTGGGAGATGACCTGGTAATAAATTATATTAGCTTCATTTTTCTCTCCCTGATTGGGCTTCCTATTGTGAGCAGCTCCTTGCCCTGTGTCATGTGCTTCTACCGTTGCTAGCTTCCTGTGAATCGGCTGAGATCTTCTGAAACTCTGAATTAAAATCAGCCTTTCCTTGCATTGAGAATGTTGTGTATTTCTATCACAGCAACAAGCAAGTTTCTAAGACATTTTGTAAATAGAAAATGCACAAAATTGAGAATGTGCAACACATAACGAACATGTGACTACATAAAAGAAAAAATCTGGACCTCATAAGCTTGACAAATGTTTTCAGCTCTATCATGGAAGTAAGTTGAAAAAAACAAAAAGAGAATAGATAATATAAACTGCTTCAAAAAGATCCCACTTCATGCACAAGGTCTTGGCAGAGAAATTAGAACATCATATGTGTTTGGATTATTTGCAAATAGAGAGTATATTTCGGTGTGTTCTTTCTGTTCCCTAAATAGGTAACTTCAAGTCAAGCGTGGTGGTTTACACCTATAATCCCAGCATTGGAGGGAGACAAGGGTTTTCACAAGAGCAAGACGAACCTGACTACCAAACAAGACCCTGTCTCAATAAATAAATAAATCCAGAGATCCCCTAAGGACCAAATAAGATCTAAGGTATCCTTGTAGTTTTTCTAATTCTTAGAATAGCTTTGAAAAAATAATTCATTTGTCTTCTGAGAAGTTTCTCATATTTTCATGATGATAATATTGATCTAATAGATGTCTTAAATAATTTCTAAGAATATGGTTTGCTTTGAGAGAAGTAGGAAGAATGAAGAAGGGAGATCTTGACCCACAAGTAACATGACACATGTGCAAAGAACTGCACATGAACTGCATGTGCAGCATGAACTGCATGAACATACCTGTAGCCCAGAATTTCAACAAGAGGTGACAGAAAACCAACAAGATACCCATTACCAATCCTCTTTGTGTGCATTTGCTAGATATGTGCATGAATAGAAGGCATAAAAGTTCATATCCTAATTCTCATTTGCAAAACCTTGCCACGTGACTCAATATTCACAAATTACTATGACTGGGGCATAGTTTTGATTTTTGTTGTTGTGGTCATCGTTTGTACAGAAGCAATTTTTGGCCTATCATAGTTGATTTGACTGATGGCTGAGGAATAGTGATCCAGGATTTTCTAAATTGCTTTTGTAATGTCTACACCCGGGAGGCCCACTTCTCTCACTCTGTAGTGATGATATCCATTCTGTTGGCACCTCATTCAAAACAGAGTCAGTGAGAATTTCATTTTAACATGCTCCACAGAAATAATCTGAAAATCAGAGGAGGCAGAGACAGGATTAATATTTCTTTTTAAATTAATTAATCATCATTACTCAGTTATGATAAATGAGACATGATCAATGAACAAAAAAAACCTGAATAGTCGTTAAAAATGCAATTTCAAGGAAATAATTTCACTAATGAATAACTCCATTGGCTCAAGATATCAATGTCAATTTCATGACAGAAAGAGCATGCATGTGGATACCAGCATGTGTAGAATACAAATACACTGGCTTTTGTGCATTCGCAAAGTTTCTAATTTTATTTAAACTCAGTGGTTTCTACTGTAAGAGTGGAAATAATAAATATTCAAGTGTGATATTAGGGTAAAATAAAAAGTAACATATGACACAATTTATAAATTATATTCAATGTATTAAGTGTCAGAGTTTTTTTTTTTTTTTAATCTTCCGGAAGAGAATTTTGTACACACATACACTAAAGGATTATAGTCTTGGTAGTCTTTATTCTTCAGTTGTATGTCCAGGTTACCAACAAGAATGTGACAATTGAACTCCGGAACAACTCCCCCACCCACTCCCAGAATAGCCTATGCCTTCGGGAAGGGCGTAGTAAGACTCGTGGAAAAAGAGTAATAGCAATACCATTGGCAACAGGAATACCAGGCAGCAGACCCAGAACCAGCGGATAGATTGAGTGTTCTCATATGGAAACCACCTTTTCCACCATTGTGCTGGGTCCTTCTTTAATTTTATTTTCCCATTTTAGTAAAATGTATATATGTGATGTATGATGTTTACATTGAACTTGAGGACGTTGTGTGTATGTGTAGGTGTGTGTAACTTGAGGACTAAATATATATACCATATCAGAGTTCCAAACCCTTCCCTTATCCCTTTTCTGACTCTCCATACTCTCCCTTTCCCCCATAAGTCCCACTGTCCCCTCATTTAGTTCTATGATATGACTCTATTCTGAGTTTCTCATATTAGAGAAACCGTTAGATATTTAAACTTCTGTGTCTGACTCACTTCACTGAGCCTAATGGTCTCCTTGAGTTTCTTTTAAGAGATTTAGGGAACCTGGTTTGTACATACGCATCACATCTAATGGTGTGCTAACACAAGGCTTGCTGATTAAGGGTCTAGTGATTTTGGGTGTTTCAGTGTCTCTGTCCCTGCACCTCCTTGTAGTGTATTTTTCCCCCTGTATCTATCCTATCTTTGATTCTGTTACTCTCTGGCTCACTTATGATTAAAGAGACACTGACTTGAGTCACTGGGCCATTTTTAGAAGGTTTTGGTTATATAAAGATCTTCTTTAGAAAGGCCTGGAATACTCGTTGCTACGAGGAAGAAACACTCCTGGGCATTTTTTGCCCTAAGGCAGTTAAGTATTTCCAAGTTCAGAAACAACTCTGGATTGTTATGCTTTCCATGTAGCCAATCATTTCCTAACCTCTGTGTGGCCAAGCCTGCTGTCAACTTCATGTCTCACTAACTACTCATCAACTACAAAAAGTACACAAATGCAGAGAGATATTTACTTAGAAAGCCAAATGCAAAGTCACTTAAAGCTAGAAAAATATTTTTTCCAACAGCTCTGAAACTGTAACAAAATATTGTTTACCTCTGTAGCTTAAATAGTACACATTTATTTCTCTTAGTGCTAGAAGGTTTAAAATCTAAGCTGAGGTGATGGCTGACTCATTTTCTTTTGAGAACCTTTGCCCTGGCTTGTAGACGACTATCCCTTTGCATGTTTTATGGCAGAGACAGTAGGCTTTGATTTCTTTTTTCGTGGCAACATCCCATCATGGAGGCACCATCTTCATGACCTCAATTGAACCTAAAATTCACCTCTGAATTCTTGCATTAGAAATTTGGAGTTAATATTATACATTCTAGGAAGATATATTCAGTTTCTAACAGGAAACATCAGGATAGTGATGAGACTTGCATAGGGGAAAACATATCAAACTTGAATAAACCCATCAACATTTCTTTCACAAATGTTCATATATAAGTTTAATCTAAATGTAGAAAATAGAAAACCATATTAAACTTGTACACCTTTACATGATATTTTTAATCTTACAGTGAATTTCATGCTCTTCTATTTATTTTCCCTATGTAAACTCAAGTTTCTGATATATTTTATAACTACATACATGCATAAAATACAAGTGATAATTATATGTGTATGTGATCAATTTCCTGTTATACCAAAATCTCTGCCACCCTCTTCTTGCAATACTTAACAGAATACAGAATTACAGTGAGGGTTCTTGAATTTGACTAATCTGTAAGGAGGTAGGCAGTAACTTGGTTTGTTAACCTGGAAACTTGGTGCCTCCTAATAGAATTCTGCATGTCATACATCCTATTACTATATTAGTATTGTCAGTACTGTTTACCATAACATATTTCTTCAAATTGTATTTCTTTAGTTTTATTTTTGTTTCTTAAATGAAAATGCAAATAACTTATTCAAGCATGAATATTATAACCTTTAATTTTCACTATATAATTATACAAGAAAGCACATAATGTTCAGCTTAGGATTATTTATGAAATGTCACAGAAAAGTACCAGCTCAGTGATGATCTAAAGATTTAATATGTGGCCCTTAGATAGAAAACAGAAAACATTCTTTGTGCTATCATTTTCCTAGAAACTCCCAAATGTATTATTATACCTTTATTTCTTTTAGTGTGATAAATCATTAGCTCTTACCTCTACATTTTAAAATGAAGTAACTGTTTTCACCCTAAAAAGACTCTGTAGAAAGTTAATTCAATTAATACATTATGAAAACAAGAAATCAGCTTTAAGAAGATTCTCCACCATGAGTGAATACCTGCCAATCAGGATTGATTTTCTTCCCCAGCGATGGATGAATTTCAAACTGCTATGGGGCCTAATGTTCCCGTTTTTATATTCTTCGACAACCAAGATTCTGTACTGCGATTGATTTTCATCATACTTATTATTTATTGTTTCCTGAAAAATTCAATAATAAGGGCAATAGAGCACAAGGATATGAATTTCAACAATATTAAAATAGTTTCAAGATTTCACCTCCATTACTAATAACATGTTCATGTTACTTCATCTTTGATTTACTCCATTGTAAAATGTGAAGACGACTAAGGTACTTTGAGTCAAGTTGAACTACTGCATAAAATTTTTCCCACATACAGACTTTTTCAGAGTTGAGTATTTCAGTAAATACAAAATAAAATGTGTGAGCTTTCTCAGATAAGATTCTCTTTCACAAAGAGAACTGGGATAGAAAGATATCAGTTCATATGGTAGTCAGAGAACTACATTTCTGCACAAACCATTCCTGGCTTAAAGCTTAACCCATATCAATGAGGCAACCCATATATCACAATTGCATTTTTGAAATTTGTCTAAATTGAATCTTGGTATATAATATTGTATATAAACACACTCTGATTTATACAAAATCAGAATTAGCATATTACAATAAATTCAGTGTTACACTGTATTCACATTTCATGAGTTTCCACCATCAATGCCCCTTTTGTCAATGATTCAATCTGAGGTCCCATGATGCATTTATTAGTTACATCCTTCTGCTTCTCTGTTGCAATATACTTTCTAAGTTTCCTGGTTTTCAATGCCCTTGTCATTTTGAAAAGTACTTCAGACATGTTGTTTTGCACTTAGAATTTGTTTAGTATTTTTCTTCTCCTTATACAGACATAGCGGAAAAAACAAGGTGCAAATTCTTTACATCTATAAATATGCGGCATCCACGCGACATTAGTGATATCACTTGGTCACTTGGTCAAGGAAGAGCCTGACAGATTTCTTTACTAAGATGGTTGTTATTTTTTTTTTATTTTTTATTTTGCTTCTCACACCTCATATTCTGTGTTTTGATGCCAAGTCGAGTTTTACTTGTACTCAAGGAGAATTAAATACAACCAGAAAGAAAGGCCTATTATTGATCCCCATATATCTACCTACTTACCTACCTACCTACCTACCTATCAATCTGTTTGTATATAATGTATATATCATAATTTTCTAGAGATAGAAGCACAGTACAAATTGTTCAAGCACGAGTCGGTTATTTCTCGTATTTCTGAGGGCTGAAATTTCAATACCAAGACACACGCACACCTGTTTCCTCTGACGGGATCTTGCCTTTGGCTTGTTGATGGCTATCCTGTGGCTGTCCATTCCTGGGGTTGTCCCCTATGTTTCTTTTATGTTCTGTGTCCTAATCCTCTCATTTCTTTTCTTTTTTGTTAGAACAGTGGGTAAACTGGTTTTGTGACTGTCCTAATGGGCTAATTTTTATCTTGGGCATTACTTACAAACAGAGTTACATCTCAGGTTCTAGGGAACTAGGTTTTCACATAAGAATATCAAGACGGCAACTCAAATATCCTTGTCCCCTTTCACCAAGTAGGAATTTTATTCCCCTTCTTGACCCCTTCTATACTTTGTCAAGAAAGCGTCTTCTCTACACCTGGAAGAAAAGAAAAAAATAGTGTTGAAGAAACAATCCTACCCATAACGCTATCATTTGAAATCCTTCTAAAAGAAAAATGCATTCTCTCTCTGGAAGGCTGAGACAGGAAGAACAGAAACTCAATTTTTTAAATTGATTGTAATTATTACATATTACACATGCATTCTAATGAAAATCATAATTTAAGGGGAAAACAAAAATAGCTTGGAAAATTTTGCAACTTAGTGAGACTTTGTCTCCAAATAAATAATTTATATTTCCCCCATTTATTGATATGTATAAGTGCAAAATTTAAGGTTTACAATGGAGGTGAGTCTTTTATGCACATATCTTGTATCTTGTCATGGTGACAAGGGCTTTCCCACTCTCTTTTTGTCCCTCCCCCTACCCTCCCTCTATCCTCCCTCTTTGCCATACCCCCCTGTTTCACTTTGTTTTTCGTTTTAATGTTCCATAAGAGTTAAACATTCTTCCATCTCTATTTATTCATATTCTCATAATTAGCATTGATTCTCTAACATTGATTTTCCTTCTTTATGTTAAAATCAAATATCACATTGCATATTTTCTGGCTCACATCCCCACCCCCCACCCCCCCGCCCCCAGCTTTAGCTGTTGGAAGCCCTTTCCAATGGTCTGCAGTGTCTCTTTGTTATTTTCATATCCTTTCAAGTATTTTTTGGCATAATTCCTTACTTTCTGGTACTATATAAAGCTCCAGGCTCCTCTTTCAGTCTTCCTAGGATCAGCCATCTCGTATAAGAGCAGTAGCTGGTTTGCTCCAGCCCTAGGGTCAACTGTCTCTCTCAGAAGCCCTAGCTGCTTCCCTTAGAGACTATTCACTGTAACCAGAAATCTACTTTTCCTTTTTACCCCCTTATTTTATTGATATGTATACGTGCAAAATTCAAGGTTTAAAATGGAGTTGAGCATTTTGTGCACATAGGTATCTTGTCAAGGTGACAAGGGCTTTCCCACTCTCTTTTTGTCCCTCCCTCTACCCACCCCCATCCATCCTCCCCCACCCTACTCCCCTCTTTCACTTTGTCTTTCTTCTTAAGTTCCATAGTAGTTGTGATCTGGGTCTCTCATATCAGAGAGACCATTCGATGTTTCACCTTCGGCTTCTGACTCACTTCACTAAGCATGATGTTCTCTAGTTTCTTCCATTTGCCTGCAAGAGCCTCCCATCAACAGACTAGTGGATACACAAAATGTGGCATTTATATGCAATGGAATACTATGCATCAATAAAAGCTCCTTTTCCTTTAATAAGAGGCCTCCTTTGAGTGACTAAGGTCATCTGCGCTTGAGTGGACATCCCTTCTCATATTCCTCTTATTTTCATTTTAATTTGTAATCAAAATCCATCAAAATCACCTCGTCGAGGTTTGGATGTTTATTGTTTGTCTTTGTCTCATAAGGAAAAACCACAAAAGAGTCATTACACTGCCATTTTGGTCTCTGCTCAAACTTGAGCACTCGTAAGAATATTTAGTTTTTCCTTTAAGTTGGTAAATATTTTCATGCAAAGGAATTATTAATTTATTTGGTATTGATCTTGGGCTCATTCTGCTTGCATCACTTCTATAGTTTTCCTAGATGGCTTGATATTTCACAATAGACTGGACCAGACTACAACATATAACTCCAAAATTTTAGTGACTTAAACCAAGAATATCTTACTTTTCAAGCTTAATAAGGGGTAATTTTATCATTAGACTTTTTTCCTAACATGTTACTAAGCATGGGTTAAAGTAGTATATAATTTATTTACATTTCACTGATACAAAAAAATGCACGTCCATTCACAGAAAAATAAGTCATCTGTGGCTTTGGAAGGAATAAAAAGGCTTATTAATAGGCAATGCTAATAGATACAAATATTATTACTTCTTTTTGACATTGTTATTTAATATTTATATTTCCTTTGAAACAGATATGACTTCATTTTTATTTTTATTCTTTAAATTTTCTCTAAATGGCCTTTGAAAAAATTCTTCAGTTATTTGTTTTATTTGATTTAAGTTTAATTTTACTATTTTTATCCATCATATAAGGCAGGTCTTTGCAATTTAAAAATAATTATGAACAACGTTAAAGACTTTAAAAATTAAGTCTATAATGCATTGAGTAGAAATACTAGCTCTTTCAAAAGTTACGGTTCTCTATATGTAAAATACCATTAAAATTAGGATAAAGAATGGATTATATTTTAAGGGTCAACTGAAAATATATTGGGATGTTAGAATTGCACCATTAATATACTTACAAAAACACATCTTTAAGTGTTAAAATATTATATGGAAAAATTTTGGAAAAATTTTAACTTAAAAACAATAATGCATTTGTTTATTGCTGGATTTTTCTGAATTCTCATTCTGCTAAATACATTGTATCAATTCGGGGGGAAATTAGATACATACTTTTGCCAACTTATTTGAATGCAGACTTAATCTTGGTCCAGAAATTCAGAGTTAGAACTCACTGTTTGTGATAGAGGGCATGTGCCTGGTAAGTCACCTCAGAAAGGAGGAAAAAGAGACGATGAAATGAAAAATAGCACAAGGCTGAGTGATCAAATTGGTCACTGCTACAGTTTTCAAGTATTAAATCTCACCTGTGACCTTAGAAGCCTTAGGAAATGTCTCTTCGGATTCGTTGCCTAAAGCATGAACCTGGAACCACAATATCTGTCCCTGGTAGGTCGGTGAGAGTTTCATCCGTGTTAATTGCTTTGCACATCTGGGCTCAAGAGTCTGACTGTGGAGTTGGTTCCTGAAAGCCGGGTCAATCTGATACGTCAGATAAGTCCTTGGGTAGAAGAAAATAGAGACCTAAAGTCTAAGTAAAAACCGATGAGGAGCATCAGAACAAAGCTGGTCATGGCATGCTGGGAATCGGCTGTTGCATTAGAAGCTATACTTAGCTAGCGTACAAACCAAGACCAAGATATCTGATATGCTAAATGACACTTTCCCCACTTTACTCTTTTATAAAATAAAGGCAAAACTTTAGAAAAATTTAGTGAAAACCACCTATAGTGGAATATATATCCTCTGTAGAAAGCTATAGAATATAGCTTGAATTAACTTTTTAATACAATAATTAAATCAATTTTAAAAATGTAATTCACTTACATTCCACATAAATAGAAAAAGTAGTAAAATTAATGGAAAATATTAATGTTATTAATAAGAACTATTTTAAAACATTATCACACATAGTACATTAAACATCTTCATATTTATCTAAATTCTTAAAACTGTTTTTAATGTATTAAAATACAACAGTGGCTCTAATGATATAGAAAATAATGAGGCCAATAGTAAATACTATAAAATAAAAAGCGCACATTGGATCTCAGTGCTGACCCATCACCATAGCATTTGCGAGCATAAAAGAGTACAAAGAAATGTCACTTAGTCTCTGAGGGCATTTAACAGTCAAAAAATTAATGACTAACAGATTTTAAAATGAAAATTATTAACTTATTTTAACATGGGCTTATGGGTATATGGTCATATATATGCATGCATACATGTAAAATTTGCACACATTTGCACACACAGATTTATTTTTTACAAATACTAGTATTTTTATATGCAACTTGTATACTGTAATTTTTTTCATTAAAAACATTTATTGGAATGCAAAAGAAGTAGGTTTATTTTTTAATGTCCAACATTTGCCCCTTAATGAAAAGCAAGACTAAGCCAGGCGATGTTCAACATCCTTAGCCATTAGACAAATGCAAATCAAAACGTCACTAAGATATCATCTTATCCCAGTGAGAATGACATATGCCAATAACTTGAACAGCAACAGATACTGATGAGTTTGCTGATAGAAGAGGAACCATTTTACTCTGCTGGTGGGATTGTTAACTAATACAATCACGACGGAAAACAGTATGGAGAGTTCTTTAAAAAGCTGAAAATAAATCTGCCATTCAATCTGAAGGGAGATCAGTTTTGAGTATCTTACCAAAAGAGTTAAAAGCAATATATAAAAGACATACCTGTATAACCATGTTCATATCAGTACAACGAAAAATAGCTATAATGTGGAAGATCCTCAAATATCTATCAACAGATCAAGGGACACAGAAATTGTGGTATGTGTACACAATGGAGTACTACTCTGCTGTAAAGACAGATTTGAGGGTTTTGTACATAAATGACATACCTTAAGACCATCGTGCTTAGCAAAGTGAGTCAAATTCAGGTGGTAAAATATTGCTCCATTTCTCTAGTATGAAAAAACATTTTATAGAACCTAATGAGTGTGATATCAAAAGTCAGGGGAATGAGGGAGGGAAAGAGATTATAATGTTGTTGACATAATGTATATGTTGTGCACCAAATATTCCAGCTCAATGCTACCATTGTGTGCCATATATATATATATATATATATATATATATATATATATATATATATCTTAATATAGATGGGGGAAGTTCTGGGATATAGGACAGTCAATTCTCAGTAAAGAAAAAAATTAAACAAAAATAGAAAAAACAACTTGATAACTCAATGTGCCGTGTTCCAAAATAAATGTTTGAGCAATCAGAATAATGTGAGTTACATTAAAAATACAAAAAATACAAACAATGTACACACAAGGAAAGTAATTAAGAAATGAAATGGAATTGAACCTTTTATTTTAATGCTTAGGAGTTTTCAGGATTCGTACTTTTCGATTCATGGTTTTATAAATGCATCAAGATTTATCAAAACTATAATGCAAAAAGAATTTGCATAATGATATGCCCTACATCCTTAATCAAGAATTAATTTTCTTTTGCTGGTTTTCTACATTGATGGTAAACGGCTTGACTAGTATATGGGAGGCCCTGTGTTCAGATCCAATATTTACAAAAATTATTTTCTTACAAACGGCTTTTTCTAAGTCATGTAATTGAAATACTGCTTTAAAATGATACAATGTGGTGTTCGGCATACAGAAAATATTAAATGAGTATGATGAATCGGCTACTCAGTTGGAAAACTGTTATGTAAAGAATTCAACTACTTCTGCTATTAATGAATTGTAAATGGCCTTGCTATTGTAGGGAACTATGAAATTTTCAAATGGAAGTTATACATCAGATAAATATACTGATATGTTAACTGTGGGAAGAATACTTGATCAAATGCTTGCTTGCAAAATTAGCAACACTTTTTTCAAAGCAAATATGTTATCTTGTTCATATTCTGTGCATATGAGTATTTAGCCAAGATTTATTCATTTAACTTCCATATCAAATACAAATTTTATTTGACCTAAAAGAAAATACATCACTTGACCAAAGGTTTATTTCAGTGATATTAGATTTCCTATCTATATTTATATAGAAATCAGATCCAAATATACAAGTCCTGAAAATGCAACTTAAATCTTAAGTTAAAATGATCCAAAATAGTTTTAACTGTGACAGTAATTTTTTTTCTTTTTCCTTACTTGGTTAGGTTATGGTGTTCAGACATTAATCAAGTAACAGCCTATGCTACGGTATTAAGCATAATTAACATTTAAATCAGATTATATATATATATATATATATATATATATATATATATATATATTATGTAAAATTTCATCTTGTTGCTTTTTAAAATGTTTTTGCTAAACCCAATTAATACACTTTCCAAATTTATTTTTAAAGGTCTAAGTTTATCTACCCCTAAAGGTTATTTACTTTCAAAACCAAATTTTTTGTATCTGAAATTATTTCAGATGAGTTATTCACATCTATAATTAAACCTAAAAAACATCAGTAAAATAGTAAATCAAGTTTCATAGCATTTTTTTCAATGTGTATAGTATTTGCATAGGCAGTTTCATTATTTGAAGTGTCTGAAGGTCTGTACCTGGATGGAAATCATTTAGTATAATCTCAAAGATTTTTTGTCACTTTGAATCTCAAAGATTTTTTGTCACTTTGAATCTCATTCTTCACGTGTTGTATGAGTGTATTAAACAAGTTATTTTTAAATAGGAGAGAAAATAGGATTATGGAGTCCGTGTGCATGTTGTGTGTGTGTATGTGTGTGTGTGTGTGTGTGTGTGTGTGTGTGTGTGTGTGTGTGCATGAGTGTGTAAAGGGAAAAAGAGTTGAGGAAAGAAGATGAGAGAGAGAGAGAGAGAGAGAGAGAGAGAGAGAGAGAGAACATTCACATAGTTGTAAGTTATGCTAAGTTTACATTTACTAGAATTTACCTAGATTTGACTATACTTTGTCTAGAATTTACTAGCATCCTGGAGGTCCAGAAAACAACTAATATCCCAGCTAATAACTGAAAAAACATGGAGAAGTAGTCCTTCCAAGTGGGCCTTTCATGTTCTATTTTTTTCTCATACTTCATTGGGTTGTATGAGGCCAAACTCCTATTTTGGAATAATTTGCTTTTGTGACTTAGCAAACCCATGCCTGAAATAAAATAACTGTGGGTGTAGACCAGCAACAGAAAAGTTAATCTAAAAATAATGGACCTGGAGAAAAGAGTTCTTAAATGTTTAACATGTCTACATTACCTACATGTACAGATGAGTAGAAACCTGACTCAAATATCAAGGCAGCAAAACTCAGAAACGATATAATTCAAGAGATGCCAAGACTTTTATTTTCTTCACCTAGTGAGGAAAGAGTATTTTTCATCAAAAGAAAGATTCAACTTCCTGAGAAGTAGCCTAGTCATTGCATTGCTCACATCCGAGGCGTTGTCTAAAGCAAAACTACTGGGAGAATATTATTCCAATGCTCAGCCCCTGACCTCCAAAGTTTGTAATTTTCTTAAGTCAACTAATAAAAAGTAAAACTAGGGAGTTTAAACTTCTCTATGACAACAGCTTTTCGAATTTACATTTCCATCAAAAATATATAAACTCTCCTTTCTCTGTAGTCTTTTATAATCCTGCAAAAACAGATAAAGAAGAGTGAAATAAATATCAGATCTTCCAAGGGTAGGGGATATAGGACTTCACTAGCCTTTAAGAGGTTTGGGAAGCCACAATCCCCTCTACAATCCAAAATCAAGTTCCAGAAATTGGCTAGGCAATATTAGGACAGAAAATCTTTCAGAATTGACTTTAAAACAGATGTTTTAAGAAAACTCAGTGAACTTCAAGAAAACATAAAAAATGCTTTAATACTTTGACAAAGAATCCTAGCAAAGATGAAGTGATTTTAAGAAAACAAACAAACAAACAAATAGAAACCTCTTAAGGTTAAATACACTTAGAGAATTAAAAACACAAGGTATGAATACCAGAATGGATGAAACAAAAATATTGAGCTTTACAATATCCTATTTGATAGTTGAGCTGGAGGAGAAAAAAAGAATGTTTGAAGACAAATTATGAAAAGTTTCCAGGGACTTTGAGACAATATTAGAAAAGCAAATATTCAGGTTATTTTGATTTAAGAATTTGATACTGCCAAAGGGAGAAAAATAAACTTTACTCAAAGTAATGACAAAAAATAACTTCTTAAACAGAGAGAATAAAACACATATGATGGTGGGGATGTAAACCGGTACAACCACTATGCGAGCAGTATGGAAGGCTCTCAAAAGACTGGAAATAAATAACTCCTTCGACCCAGAGACACCTCTTATGGGAATTTACCCAAAAGAGTTAAAAATAACATATAAAAGAGATACATGTATACCCACGTTCATAGCACAAGTAACAATAGCTAAAATGCGGAAGATGCCAAAATACCCATCAGCAGACCAATAGATACAAAATTGCAGTGTTTATACTCAATGGAATACTACTCATCTGTAAAGACAGAGAGGTATGATGCTTTTGTAAGTAAATGGAGGTAACTTGAGACCATCATGCTTAGTGGAGTTAGAAGAAGAGTGTGAAATACCAAATTGTTTCTCTGATATGAGAAACCCATATCACTATTATCTCAAGTTAATGATTTATTGTGATCACTACCAAAATATCAATGGCTTGCATCACCTCTCTATAAAATGTAATTCTAATATTATGGGGACCACAGAAAATCCAAATAGCTGGAGTCATTTTGAGCAATAGAAACAAAGCAGGGGAATATGTGCTGCATGATTTCAGAGCATGCTATTGAGCTGCAAAAATCAAAAAAGCATGTCTTTCACTTATAAACAAATACATATACCAGTGCAACAGAATGGGAAGTCAGTCTAGAAGAAAATGTCACACACGTCTTTTCAATAAATTGTGCTGGAAATTTCCACATACACTCTCATAAGAAAGAAGTGGAATTTGTATCTTTTTCAGTCACAAAGATTAACTCAATATTCATTATGCAGTTTAATGAAATATCTAAGACTGGAATGTACTAGAAAAATAGGGGGAATATGCTATTTTGAATTTTTCCTTTGCTGTGCAGAAACTATGGTTTTATGCAATCTCATGTAAGGCCTTGTTAAATGTAACAGACTGGCAGAAGTAGACAGCAATGTCTTTCCGAGAGAATGAATAGATGCAATGCATAGATCAGGAAGAGAGGAATTATCTATGTCATGTCTTTTTTTCCCATAAAAGATGATCTCGAATTCAATCAATAATTCTTGATTGACAGCTGTGTTATGTCTAATAAATGAATAAATTTTCAAAGCACTCACTGTTCACTGATTTTTCATTCTGTACACTTCTCCTAAAATATGACATAAAAATTCTGAATCTTCCAATTGGCCATTGATAATTAAAAAGGTCATGATTAGTACCACAAAAATATGAATCAATTTTGTAGTGATATTAAGATACAATCTATTACACATTTCATAGAGTACAGAATATATATTTAGCAAAGTTTATGACTTACATCATTGAGCATTAAAAAGCTTTTGTTTTTTTCCAACATTGAACATCTTAGTATAGCTAAGTAAAATACAGGGTGTTTTGTGATATTACTAGTAAAATATTAACTGTAGTAACTTCGGTATAGACTTTGACAACATGTCAGATATTTTATCTAATTATCTGCCAGTCATTTTGTGTAAATTCTGCCCAAGCTATTATACTAAGAGTTTTGAGCACAATCTATCATTTTAATGGATAAATTAATTTAGCATCTTTCATACTCAAGAGAAAAACTCATAGTAGTTCAAAAATATATCCAAAATCACATAAATTGCCACAAATTAAGAGCGTATAAAAGATAGTTTATTAAATAAGACTAATGTTGAGAGAGTAAAATGTTATTTTGGTACATTTATTTCTTTTGGAGATAGACTTCCTGAAGAAGAGCACCTCATTAATAAATCTAATTAAGATATCGGGGCACATTGATACATCATTTATTGTGAAGTTGTATTGTGAGTATCATCACTCAGTGCTCTGAAGTTTTTAAAAAAGGAAAAAAAATCACCGTAGGATATAATTTATACTTTAGAAAGGAGAACTTGAACTAGACCGCAAAGCAAAAAAGAAAAAAATCTTAATCAAACTGAGAAAGGAGAAAATGAAATATAACATTCCAGACTGGTAGAAATAGAAACGGAGGCTGAGGACAGCCAAGTCAAGCTGCCTAGATGCACACCCACGCACTTTCTGTCAGCAACACTTTTAATTTTCTCACACTCCATTCTAAGGCTTTAGCTTATTCTGTGTTAACCTTTCAACAGATATTCCTCTACCTGAGGCAGGGCTACAGTCCATTGATCCTGCCCATTTTTTTCTATCTCTCAAAAGCTCGCATGTTTCTCTTTTCTGTACCTGACTTAAACATCAATAATTAATTATTTTCTTCTCTTTTTAATTAGCGTTGACTCTAAAAACAATCAATTGTTAATCACACTACTTTACGCTTTTTTTTTCTTTTTTGTGTTTTTCCTTTCTCTGCTTCACTTAGTAGGGGGGAAAAAAGAGGAAATTCAAGGTCCTCCCCTTACCTTCCCCTGAGCTGAATGTGATCAGAAAAAAACAGTGTTGAGCCTTAAAGAAATATGATGTTTTTGTTAGTCACTTCCTTTCCAGCAAAATTTACAACTTTTCTGTCTCTTGAAAATCCCCTCAGAATTAATGCTTTTGATAGAGTCACATCCAGTGGCATGTCAAGCTACCTCCACTTGCATGTGTAAACAATTTCTTCACCTTCCTTCCCATATGAGCTAGTCATGTTCCGTCTGATTTTCACCCACTTCACTCGACGTAAAAATCAATCTTACCTCCTCTCTCCTCCATACAAGAACTCTGAGCCCCACTTGCTCCTTCTTCTCTTGTATGTGCTATGGCTTGGATCTTGAGTGTCCCCCAAAAGCCTCATGTATTCTGACCTACGTGTCATTGGCAGTTGGGATTTGGCTAGAGGGTGTAGATGCTTGGGTTTGACCTGAAAAGACTGTGTGAACTCATTGGGATTGGGGGAGCCCAGGGCAGAGCTTTCAGGTATGTATTGTTGATGTGTGGGCCACGAACTGAGACAGGGACACCCACCAGTGCAGTGGAGCAACTGGCAGATATGAACTAAGTAAAGGAAGGGAAAAGAAACACTGTTAGAGTTTCTTCCTGGCAAAGCTCTAGCCTGGCCTCTCTGCAGAAGTCACTTTGCTCCAGCCTGGCTTGGCTGATGCCTGCGATGGAGTAAACAGCTCTCCAGGCTCTTTCTCTGCCATGAACCTCCACGGCTGCCAGCTGCCCCACGATCCAACTGTGTGAGACCTTCTGAACCTGTGAGTTAAATAAATCTTTCCTCCCTTAAACTGTGGATGCTAGGTATTCTGTTACTGCAGCAATAAAGTAATTATGGCACTATGTTGTTGGTTTCCCCTCCTCTCTAGAGCTTTTCCAGCAGTTTGCAAACATTTTAAATATGTTTCTACTATGTACTTTTTAGCTATTGGTCAAATGCTCCCTATCAGAGGCACTAAGAGTCAACACTGCAATGCAGGCATTTTTCATGGTACATATTTCAGTTCATCAGTCAAATATGTGCATGTTTTCAGGTGTCACTGCTTACTAATTTGCTAACTGATCTGATATATTTAGTAAATAATATACATGATAATCAAGGCCTTACTACTATCTCCATACAAAGGAATAAAACTTTTCTCAGCTACCACAATACCCCACAGTTTGGGTCCCTAATGTCACCAGGTAAAATTGGACTGGAAGAACTGTTCAGTGAAAGAGTCTTTTCCCACGGACCTTATTCTCTCTCTGGAGAGAACTGTAGATTGGCCACTTGCATAAGTGCAAAAAACCTGTGGGTCTTGGTTTAAACTGACCATGTCTTTAAAATGTTCGGAGTTATAACTAGCAATAGGCATTACATAAAGAAGAATTTATC
Source organism: Ctenodactylus gundi (assembly GCA_004027205.1). Lineage (NCBI taxonomy): Eukaryota > Metazoa > Chordata > Mammalia > Rodentia > Ctenodactylidae > Ctenodactylus > Ctenodactylus gundi. The sequence continues at coordinate 46,945 of PVKB01001807.1, forward strand.
AAGGTTAAGTAACCTAACTGTGACCCTTTTACTGATACAATATTAATTACTCAAAATATCCGTGTATCAAATTTAAACTTGTATATTCTTAACAGTCTCTAAACATTTTCAGAAAACCACTAGACAAAACAGAAATAAAAATCAATTTCCCCATGGTAAATATTTGTTAACACTCAATTATAATCTTATTTCCTTTTTCACTTAATTTAAGGTCTCCATCAGCCAAGATTGTATGCAGACAGAGAGAGAGAGAGAGAGAGAGAGAGAGAGAGAGAGAGAGGTAGAGAGAGAAAGAGAAAGAGAGAGATTAGTACAAGGGATTTTCTTTTCTGAGTTTTCATTTTCCCCTTCAGAGGCAACAGTGGTGTATTCTCAATATATTAGTTACAACGCTGCCAGCCACACTGTCCCAGGGGCAATACAAACCAGTTTCTTGCAAATAAAACCCAAAAACATAGAACACAAATGCAGACTGTCTCTGCCCTCGGCTGTCCTCAGGGTTCAGTTTTCAGTGTTCTCTTCATAAAACAAAGTGAAACAAAAAGACTTTCCTTTGAATTAGTTGGTCGTGCCAGCTCAGTGGATTCTCAGCTTGGCAGGCTCTGCTCTTCTCTGCAAAGCTCAGGCATAAAACGAAGGACCAGGGTGAGGGGCGGGAATCTCCACCCCTGCCGCCTTGATCTTTCTTCAGGGTTGATCCTCCTACATTAATTGCATGGGTACTGTTTCTCTTTACGTCCTCCAGCAAGCTACTTTTGAATTCTGTCCGTTTTCTAATGTAATCTGTAAAACAGTGTCACCTAGAGGGCAGGCAAGAAAGGATGGCTTGTGACCATGAGAACCCAGGCTCACCTGGCCCCGGGAGAGGGAGAATTCTTTATTCATTCGGCCCTCCAGGAGAGATTTGTGGAGAGACCATCATACGCAAAAATTAGAGCTGGGCACACAAGTGTTCTTGAGGTACAAGGCCCAGGGACCGTCAGGGTCACTACCTGGGAATGGGTGAACGTGGATGATTTGGAAAGCTCCCTATTTTATACCTCAGAACTTTCTTATTATATGATTTCTTCGGCCCCAGGGGTGGGGTGGAGTTCTTACTACACTGGTAGTTGCTTTTCATCGGTACAACTTTTGTCTAATACCACTCGTGCTCCCCGTAATTTACCTGGTTTTAACCCTATTTATAAATGTCTGTGCGTGATACATTAATGAAGTTACAAGGAGAAAAGATTTGGTAAGGAAAGGGCCTCTTCCCAAGAGTGCTTGCGCCGGGCTGGTGAAATCTCATTTTCTCTGTTTATAGCTTCTTGTGGTATTTTATTTAGTTTCCACCCTCCTCTGATTGGTCAGTTGTGCTGCCTTTATCTTGTCATTTCTACTCTCTGGGTCTCTGGCTGCTACCTTCACTTGTCCACTGCCTACAGTAGGCTCAGGGGATTCACTGAGTTCAGAGGAACCGAGAATCTCTCCTTTTGTAGATATAAAAGTTGTATATTAAAAAATAAAATGCAATGGATGTAATAAATCATACATTTTAAATTCAAATGTAAGAATTTAATACATATTATATATATATATATATATATATATATATATATATATATATATATGCATGACACCACTACCCAAGGCTAAAAATACACACTTGTATAGTCTTATGATCTCTTTAATTTATATTACCTTAAACAGGAATCTGACAGTTTTTCTATAAGTGACTTGATAGTAAATAGTTTAGACTTTGTAGGGAATATGGTGTTTGTAGCAACTACCCGGTTTTGCCATTTACTTTTGTTTGTTTGGGTTTTGGTGCTGCAGTTTGAACTACGACTATGTCTTTGTAGCAGTCCTTACGGAAACAAATGACCACAGCTATTTTCAACTGTATTTAGCAAAACAAAAGTTGGGCACACTTGTTTTTTGACAGTATATCAACCCTGACCTGAAATGCTGGCAATAACCAGTAGATATATGCTAAATGAATGTTCAAAGTTTAGTTTAAGAAAATGAGCACTCTGATTTCTTGACAATAGATTTGCTGAAAATTATCTTTCAATGACTGCTGTTTATGTTTGCCTCGAAAAATTATAATGGTTGCTGAGGATTTTAAGGCACTAGGGTCATTTTCCTTTAATTTGTCACTATAAATATTTTATTATTTTATAATATGCAAACACATTATGGGATGTTTTACCACAAATATTTGAGTAAACCTCACTTGTGTACATATATATATGAGGCAATTAATAATTTTACAGAATACTACTGTAGTCAATCTGATTTTTCTCAATATTTGTTTTAAATACTTCTACTATGGATAAGGGTAGGTGTCAAACCAATCCATACATCAATTTATTAGAAAATCAAATTTATTCAAAATCAAATTTGAGATTATTTCAATTTGCAAAAAAATATACATTTTTGAACCTATTTTGCATCAGATACTAGAAGAGTCCTGAGCACAGGTGCAAAGAAGCACATTTGATATTTCCAAAGAAACAAAATGAAGCCTAATGGAATTCTGTACTGTTTGCATAATATTATCATTTGGTTTGTGGTCCAAAGGTGTGAACTCAAGGGCTCTCACTTCCATAGGGATTGGAGGAGGAAGTTTACACTATACAGTTCAAGATGAAAGTGTAACCTGATATATAACTCATCTCTGTAAAGTGATAAATTTCTCTTTTCATATCCTTGCATCATTGTCAAGACACCAAATCACACCTTTTACTATTATTTTCATTACTTTTTGAGATATATGGTCCGTTTCCTGGGAATTTCTTGGAAAGTGTCTATCTTAAGAAGGCGCACATTTTTGATCTGACTAAATATGAAATTATCAATACAATATCAAACATTTAATAAATAGAACATCAAATTTTTAATATAACCATTTCCAAATGCTGAAATTACTCAAGTAAAAAATTTTATCAACATACTACATGCAATATTTTGATTTAAAACCAAAGAAAATCCATCTCATCATCTATATAAGCATCAGTCAGGATGAGGATTCAAATTACTGTATCACTATGGTTTCCGTAAATACAGAGCTCAAACTACATGTCTAATTTAAATGTTAAAGCGGAGACACTTTAAATTCTGTGTATTTGAGTATAGATCGGTAGCTCTGCTAAAACATCCTCATAATTTAAAGAGCATTTCTTATGTTACAGAAACTCCACAGTCTCTCTGTAAATATACTAAAAGTAATACTTAAAGAATGTTACAAAGCTGAATATTTACAACTACTTCTTTTGCTAATTAAAAATGATTGTTTCTTCCTCATTCAACTTATACTTGAAACAGGCTAACAGAATGTCTAGGTTCAACACATTTAGACTTTTGCATCACAGACAAAGACTGGGAGTTTTTGGTAGGTAAGGTACAATACGATAGCATTAAATAAGGCTTGTGGAAAGCAAGGTAGAACAGATGTCCGTGTAACTGCAAAACAATGGAAAAATTCGGCACGTGATGGCCTTCAAATTCTCCACTCTTGTATATGACGTGATATGAAGATTGTATGCCAGAACTGTCTTTTTCTCTGTGATGAGGTATCATTATTTGAACTGCAATTGAAGAGATTTTAGAATTCTGGCTCTCCAAAACTTGATTAAAGTTACTTTATTTTTTTTCCTTCTTGTATATCATAGCTTCAGTGGGTCCTCATGTGTAATACTCCAGCTACATAAAAATAATTTCAAAGCTTTTGTTTGCTGAGGCTTATATTATAATTGATACCTTCTTTTTTCTTCTTAAATTCTGGACTCCAAATCTGCTACTTCTTGAACATTCTGAGAAAACTATATTTAACTCTAATTTATTATGTGAAAATGTAACTGTATTTATATAAGTGTAATTTATTATGTGAAAATATTCGGATGATTTATTTTTTATTTTCTGTGGAGACTTGCCAATTTTATGTTCGAAATTCTTAAACACTCTCAGGAAAAAAAAAGTAGTAGGTAGCAGCTTAGATATATGAAATAGACTAAAAATGTCATTCTTCTGTTTGTCATGAATTCAAAATTTGAAAAAAAACAACAGTTAATATTAGGAGATATTATTTTGGAGAAAGATGTGCAAGATTAATTTTAATATTGCAGGGAATATAAGTCATATTCTCAATACAGTGCCAGTACATTAGAAACTAAATGTTTAGTAAAAATTCATCCCTCTGAGTTCATCTCTAGTTAACACACAAAGAGAAAACTGGAAAAAAAATCCTTGGGACAGAAGAAGATAAAAAAGCTTAACTCTCCATTCTGCAATAGCTGTGAAATTGCTAAATGATCATTTGTCATTGCTAAGTTTCTAAACGTCATGCTAGGAAGCTTTGCCTAAAACAGCAATGGGAGGATGAAAATTCTTACTTTAGCTACAGCTCATCGCCAGAGAGAGAACATTTGGAAGTCTGCATGAAGAAACAAAAGGCTTCCATGAGGACAGAGTAGATGACACTATAGATTCTTAAATTTGTTTTAATAATAATCAATGACAAGATAGTAGGCATATGTCAATACGTTCAAAGATGTAGTCATATCTGTTGAATCAAAAATAATATAGATTAGAAAAATGAACAGAATCTCAGGGATGTACAGGATGTTATTATAAGCCCATAATCACGTTTGTATTTTAGAAAAGACAAGCAGAAAAGCATTTGGAAACAATCTTAATAGATAGTAATTTCCCAAATAGAGTGATAAATATAAATGTATGCATTAATAAAGCTCTTAACAGTGAAAGGAAGATAGTTATAGAGTCACTAATTGGTGGGTAGTTTAAAAAGAACTGAAATCCAAATGTGAAAGGCTAATCTCTAAGGCAATCGAAGGTGAAATATAGTATGTAACTGAGAGCTGACTTCTCTATAGAAACGTGGCTGGCAGACAAATGATTAAACCTTTCTAATTATTCAATTTTAAAAATACAATATAAAGCTTAAAACTGTCAGCCCAGTATTGTATAATTGACTGGACAGAGTCAAAAACACCAGACAAACTAACTGAGCAGAAATTGTATCTACTAAGCATTGTGGGTGACAGAGTTAATTTTGAGCAACCGGAATGAGAAGGATTACAGAGGACATTCCTGTGAATTACGGAAAGCATCATGGAGAAGCTTTACAGAGTGACTAAAACTGTCTATGTATTCAAATGAATATGGAATGTATAAGTTAATTTGCTTAAAAAATTTATACAATATCTAACATTTAATATTATAATTTAACAATTCATGCATTTCGGTACATGAGAAACTACTATGCAGTGAGTGGAGATATGAAATAAAATGAAGGCCTAGGTGTACAAAAAAAGGCATGAAATATTTTCAAACTGGACATATATATGTAAAAATTCGAAATTCTATTTGGGAATTTAAGATAATTTAGTCTTAGTTGTGTATTTATTTCATTTTCCATGACATAAAGCTGCAACCAAAACAATAAAAGCAAAATCTTAGAATGAGGTACATCAATTACTACAACTAATTTCATTTGATGGTTACAATATTAATTATTTGTTGATATTAAGATTTTCCAGATTTTTTAGAAGAAAGTAATTTTCTGTTAGAAATTATATATTTAAATAAATTAATTAACGAAAATGGAACAGTTAGTGATGGGATGGGGAGGAGAAGATTGATTTTAATTATTACTAGTAATTACATTTCATTAACTATGGGCTGGAATAATCAATTTTCAGTAATTTTGACTGTTTAATTTTATCACTTTTCCTCATATTTGTGGGGTTCCAAAGAATTCTGAATGATGAGGTCACAAATAACCACAAATATAAAAGATGTGTTAGTTTTCAAATTATTTTCTTTTAGTGAATATTGATATAAAATTATTTCAAAGAATGTATTTTTAATGTTTTTAATTTTCATCAATATTTTATGATATTAATTATAAAACCAGTGATGAAAAAGCATAATAACACACAAGAACTTCCACACTAAAAGTTGACAACCTAGATCACGCAAGTCCTTCATCCTCACCTAGGTGTGTTGCTCTGGCTCATTTACCAAGTCACTTGGAAAACCACTGCTTTTGAGTTAGGCCCAAAATAACTGAAGATTATTCTACAGGCTTAGATGGAGCTTTATGGGCTGTCTGCCACTCAGGCAGTATGATACAGCAGATTCAATAACATTTAGGGTGTCAGTGACAAACAGGGATACTATGTATTCATTGGTAGATGTTCATAAATCCATCAAACTGCAGGTTCTTGGAATTTGGAAGCAAGGCTCTGCCATCATCTAACTTCCCTGAAGATGCATCTTCTGAGCTGCTGTTGGGCCTTACTGAAAACCGAATACTAGGACATGGAAAGCAGGTAATCATCAAACCTGAGCTGCCCATCGTAAATGAGGCATTATGGACACAGGGCATCAGGAAGTCAGGCGTGAGGAACAATAATCCATCATTGAATGGAAATAATGAATGTCTAAATTGAGCGGATCCTGAAGGCACAAGCATATCAGATGAAATAGTGGCCCAAGTACTCATGGCTCCTGGCCCTGATGTGGTATTATTTACACATTATCATGCTTCTACAGCTTCATGGGGGTGTCCCATCATCAGATCCAGAGGAAGAGAAAAATAGGGTCCAACTTACAGAGAGTTCCTTATGTTATTGAGGCACAACCTATAAGCACACAGCTGACATGCTAAAGCCCTTTTCCTGAAGGACATCCCTAAATGACAATAATGAAGAAATATCTTACAACAGGCACACAGTAGGCAGTGAGCCTGATTACATATATTGGTTGGAAGCAAAAAAAAAAAAAAAAAAAAAAAAAAAAAAAAAAAAAAGGTGACATGCTTGGCCTTGTACTAACCATGGGCTTTGTGCAATAAATAGTCTTGCTAAGGGATCACAGAAGAAAAATTAAAACATGACTGAAAACGATTGATTGTATATTTGAGGAAGAGGAATGTAGATAGTCCTCTGCATATGTGTGCAGAATGAGAAGGAAATTTTGTCTCACTCAAATCCTCACCTGCAGATGACCCCACAGGAGAAAAAGACTTTAATAATCAGGCCAACAAGGTGACGTCTCTGTGAATAACCATCTTTTTTCCTCAGCCACTGCACCATTGCTCAAGGGAATCAGCAATGAAGTAGGTACAGGGGCAGAAATGGAGATTATGCAAGAATTTAGCATGAGGAGCTTTCACAATTCACAACTGACCTGGTTACCTCCACCGACAGGTACCCAAACTGCCAGCAACAGAGACCAGCACTGGATTTCTGACATGGTGTCATTCCCTAGGTGATCAGAATCCAACCTAATGGCCCACTGAATACTTTGGACCTGTTTGATCATAAAAGTGAAATGCATTCTTCTCCCTAAGATAAACATGTATGCTGAATACGAGTTTGATTTTCTTGTACATATTTCAGGCAAATCTACTATTAATGGAATTCCCAAATGCCTCATGCACCATCCTGGTATTTCACACAGCATTGCTTCTGACCAGGGAACATACTTCATGTTTTAAAAATGCAGCAATGGACTCACACTCATGAAATTCACTGGTCTCACCATGTTCCTTGCCATCCAAAAACAACTATGTTGATAACATGGTAGCACTATGTTTTGAAGATGGTTGGTGGCAAAGCTTTGTACATCTAGGGATATGATTTTCAGAAGGCCGTGCTTACAATGAACCAGCATCCAATGTAAGGCATTGTTTCTTCCATAGCTATGTTTTAGAGGTCCTGGAGAAAGGGATTGTAAAGGATAACAATTCAACAGTGTCCCTAGCGAATCATTAGTAAAATTATTACTTCTTGCTTCTATAACCTTATGCACTAACTGATTTAGAAGTCTTACATCTAGGGTGGAAAATGATTCTACCAGGAGACTCAATGGTTTTTGTTGCACTAGAATTCGAAAGCTCTTCCTGGGCATGTTGAGCTGCTCCAGCTTCTGAATCTACAAACTAAAAAGGGAGTATGAAGTTGACTGAGAAGATTGATACAGACTACAGAAGGAAAATTGGACTAGTACTTCACAATAGAGGTAAGAAAATGCATGGCTGGGGTGTTTCACTGCCCTTAAGGCACCACTTAATATAAAAATGACCTTTCACTAAAATTGGTGGGAAATTACAGCAACCCGGTCCAAATAGAATGAAAAATGGCTCAGCCCCTTCAAGAGTGCAAATTTCTCAAACAAACACGTAAAGAACCAGTGTTCTCTGAGGTGATAGCTGAAACCCAAGGGACTACTAGATGGGTGGTAGAAGAAGGTAGTTATAAATAACAGGTATGAGCACATGATTAATTATAAAAATCAGGAGTATAATTTCCATGAATATTTATTTTCAGCTTTTTCATATGTTTCAATGTTAATACAGATACATACACATATATGTATATACATATGCACATAGACATATATATGTCTTTATGTCATTTTATTCCTACACTATGTAACACGATGTATCACTATGTAATAAGTGATCAGCACTTGATAGATTTGTCAAATTTACATGATATGTAATGTTAAATTAAATATAAGTATCACCCCCAAAAATTAGCCTTTCGTTTAGGAAAGTAACGCACTTCCGGTTCCATGCAGGATAGTGTCTTACATTAAGCAGAAGTATAAACTTGCTGCTGGCTCTTTGGTAATTAAGTGAAATTTAAGGAGATATATATGGTTGTCAAGTGGACAAGAAATAAAATGTGCCCATTTCCTGGGATAAGTCAAGTTGAATAGGTTAGAAAATAAATGCTGGATTACTGGTAAAACACACGTTGGGTGTGTCTGCGGGATGTTTCCAGAGATCGGCATACAGACCAGCAAGCTGATGAAGGAGACACACTCCCATTGCAGATGGTACCAACCAATCATCTTTCTCACAGCCAAAATGGAATAAAAGGAAAAAAGGAAGAATGATGGTGGAAAATTAAAAAAAAAAAAACCTTCTATAGAGCCAAATGGGTGTGACAGTGGGAGTTAAGGGAGATGGGGAGGGAGTGGGAGGACCAGGAAAGAGGGAGGGCAAGGGATTGTAATGTTGGCATGATATGTACAAGTATGAAAACCTCAAGCTCAATATAAGTATCGTGTACCTCATGTCTACATATGGGAAAAAGACAAAAACGCATTTGCTTGATCCAGTGCGCGTTTTACTACTGCCATCCGTTTGAATTACAGTCTCCAGTTTTTCTTTCAGAATTTCAGTGCAAAAAATAGAAATGGCACTGACCTGCTCTGTTATCTTTTTCCTTTTGCCTTTTTATTTCTTGGACTGAGCAGACAATGACTCCCCTGGCTCTCAAGCATGCAGATGGATTTAAAAGATCCCTTTGCATTTGACCTGATTAAAGTTTCCTGACAAATCTTCATGGTAAAAGCATAAGTGTGTTTGTGTGCATGTGTATGTGTCTATTCATCTCACAAGTACATAAAAGATATTTTATATATTAAATATGTTAATGCACTGATGAAAATAATGTCAGCATGATTCCATCAGTTTTCAAAAGTGTCTCCTCGGAACACATGAAACTTCCAGGGTAACTTTTAGGTTTAAACTACAACAGCTTCTGGCCTTTGTGTGTGAATATATATATATATATATATATATATATATATATATATATATATATATTATGCCTTCCTTCACATCATAAATATTTATTCAGTTAAAGTCTCAAATCTTTGAGATTTTTGTTAACTTAGAGTATTCTCCATTAATTTAGGGGAATAAAACCATTTGCCAAATTTTGTTGAGATAAATATCACATGCAACATAAAAATGTTAAGCAACCTCTGAATAAAGATGTTGAAAGAATTGGAACTAACACGGTGCTACTCCTTATGACTCAATTTAAAATCACACATAAAGAAAAAGTGTAACCAGAATAATGGTACTAAAAGGCTTTCCCAGGAGTCCATATTGAAATATTAATGTGAAGGTATATAACTATTGAATTATTTAACAATATGTTCATTGCATTTATAGATTACAACCAAAACAGCTGTTCATATGTCAGTGTTTGCTATCAAAATGTAAGGTGAATAATGCTCACACACTCCCCCTGAACCACACCTTGCTACAATGAACTCATTTGTTGTAATACTCAGGGGAAGTTTGACAATTTCATATTCCAGAAGCATTTTTAAATTTATTTACAAAATTGTTAATTCACTAGTTCTACTTCCTAATCAGATATTTTCATCTTAAAATATATAAAAGTCTTATAAATCGTAAGGAAAATAATGCCCCTTTATCTACACTAAGAATAGCTAACTCTTCCAGATATTGAGAGATTTTCCCTCAAACAGCATTCCTCTGTGATATTAACCTTTGCCACTTCTGTGATCTCAAGAGTTAAAAACAATAAATGAAGAAAAAGAAAAAAGAAAAATGCATCCACTTTGCCAAGGTTTTTCTATAATTTGTCAAAATGACCACTATAAAGAGCATATATATTACTGCATAATTTTATTACTTGGTTTGTCTTTTAAAATTTTAGTTAATAGTAGAGTGCTTAAATATTCTTACTATTAGAACTATATGCTGGATGACGAATAACTAGATAAAGGCAGTACAGACAGAAGCTTTACAGGGAAGTTGGGTCTAAGTGATTTTAAACAACAATGCAATTGTAACTCTTCTCAAGCTTATTCATCAAAATGTACATAAAGAAAAATAGTCAAATCATTGAAATTCAGACTCAGAACCTTCTTTCCTCACTTTCCCTCTGCTCACCACCAAGACACAGTGAACAGTTAAAAAACTATGTTTTTTTTAATAGATCAACTTTTGTTTAATTTCAAATTTCCAATCATTGCTATTTATTTACAAAATAAAAAGGCTCTTGGGGGCTGAAGTCATAATTTAGGGGATAAAGTGCTCCCTACAGTTCATGAGACCTCTAGTTTGATTTCCTAGCATTTCATTACACACACACACACCCACACACACACACACACACACACACGGGGTTAGTGGCACACTCCTGTAATTCCAGCCCTTGAGGCACTGAAGCAGGATTGCTATAAATTGAAAATCAGTCCAGGCTACGTAAGGAGTTCAGAACTAACCTTGACTACGGAGCAAGTCCCTGTCCAAAAAGGCTCTAATTTTACATTTTCTGCCAGCTCTTTTCCCTGTATTTCTAAACCTATGAAAAGATTGAATATTTCATATAAGGGCTCAAGGTTTTGTATTACTCCAAAGAAAAATGAAAAAGTTGCCAGCATGCGATGTGTCTAATCTTTTAAATATGCTAGTTGAATAGATTTGTCTGGCCTAGAGTTCTTCCTCTTTTTACCCTTATAGACTTAGGCAGCAAAAAAAAAGCAACTCTGAGCAGCATGGTGATTTTAATAATTTTATTTCCACATGCCACTTTCAAAATATAAACTTACCTATGAATTTTGACACACGCTATATTAGTTTAACTTCCCTTTTTCACTCCCTGGCTATCTAACATCAGGAAGGTACAAATATTCAAATGTTTTATTTTCTGCCCATCATCCATGGCGACACATATGCACAACAGGGAATGCAATGTGTGGACAATAGAGGGCTGTTGTTAATATGGTATCACTGTATTTGACTTCAAAAGTTCTTATGAATTTTAACAAGCAGTATGTTTAAGAAAGGATTTATTTTACAGTCTGTTTTTAACATGCTCAGGGTTTCAGAATATTTAGAAATATCAGATAGATCCAGCTGAACTTAGCATTGTGAACTATGTACACAGTAATGAGGAATAAAAATGAACACAGAAAAATGATTTTGATGTGGTTTCAAATGTGTTCCAGATATGAGCAGTTAGCCAGGGCACGGGACCTCCCACTGCACCCCATGTGACCCTTCACTTCTACTCTCTTATCTACCTGAGGAAAGGGCAGTGGTCATGCCTGCTACTGCTTCTAGAGGTAGGGGCATAAATACCCCATTTCCAAAAGTCTCTCCTAGAAGACCCTTCTTTTCTATCATCTTCTCACTTCATCTTTATTTTTTTCACAAAAAAAATATCCCTTTAATAAAAGGAGTGTATCTGCCATGCACAATGGGTACATTCAGTTTGAGGAGTTGGAACGCACAGACCTCATATTTTATCACTTTTGCTCCCTGTCCTTTCTTATCCCTCCCACAGCCTTTTCCCCTCTGTGCAAATTTATCTCCCTGTTTTCTATTATCACTCTCATTTGGTTCTTTTATTCATATTTGATTCTTTTATTCACTTATACTTTGGTGTTGTCAGAGCAATTATCCAATATTTAAGCTTTTGTGTCTGAATCATTTCACTGATCATAAGTCTAAAAATGCAGCCATTTTCCTACAAATGACGTGAATTATTTGTCTTTCTTAATGGCAGGGTAGTACTCCATTGTGTGTGTGTTTGTGTGTGTGCGTGCGTATGTGTGTGTGTGTGTGTGTATATGTGTGTGTGTGTGTGTGTGTGTGTGTGTGTGTGTGTGTGTGTGTGTATGTATTATATTTTCTTTAGCCATTGAGCTGTTGATGAAAATATCGGAAGCTTTCTTGATTTAGCTGTTACGAGTTGTCTTGTAATTGATGAATGATTATGTAGAATTTATAGAGTGCAGCGTAACATATACTGATTAACTCAGGGCCATTGTCATGTGATTCATGCTATCTTCTATAACTTTTCGAAGATCATTTACCAGATGTGTAACTTTTCATATCTCAACTTTATCATACACTGACACAAAGAAGTTCTCCCTGACAAAAGTCTATGCAGACATTTTTACAGCTAATAATTATGTAGGTATATGTGAAGAAGTTTGTTTTCAAATTCGTTGATCATTTGTATAGGATTTTTAATATAAATTTCTTCAAAAAGCATATACGGACTGGCCTTTGACTGAGTATATTGAGGCAAACGTACCCACATTGCCGTCGCCTATGTACGTGGTCCAATTGCCCTTGCCAACATGAGTTGTCTAGTTCAGCTCCCTGAATGACCATAAAGAAAAAAGTAGAGGAAAGTCTAATCGTGTTTCTCCCTAGTGCTTGGATGTTTACTTTCTGCTGCCTTCCAAAATGAATCATCTAGTCCTCAGGGTCTCCAGGTTCAGGTAGAATGTTGCACTGTTCATTCCTTCACTTCCCAGACATTAAGATTTGGGCTGGATTACACCACTGCTTTTCTACTCATCCGTGATGTACTTTGGGACTATTTCAGCTTTCATAAACATATATATTAATTAATTCTCATAAAATGGCTTCATATGTGTGTGTGTGTGTGTGTGTGTGTGTGTGTGTGTGTGTGTGTGTGTGTGTGTATGTGCCTGGCTGAGTCAAATATATAATAGAAGCAATGCTGATTTTTTTCTCATATATCTATCTGTATTTTGTATATATATATATATATATATATATATATATATATATATATATATAATATGATATCTATTTTGTATATTTTTTATCTCCACACATACCATATTTTGTTCAGATACATGTATTAAGTCTCATATCCATCATATATCTTTTACTGTATCTTAATGTATTTTTCCTGAAGAATCTTGAATAATACAGATGTCTACATTTATTCTTCTCCATATGTTCTAGTATTACTAATTACTACTAGAAACTACTTATTCCTTACAAATGGTAACAACTTATTATTTAAAGGAATATCTTGATTCTATTACCTTGGCACTCTTTTCAAAATTAATTGCAAAGAATGTATCTTTTTCTTTTTTTAGATTCTGTATTTATATGAGGTAACGTGCATTTTCACTAGCCAATCTTTTAATTGGGTCAATTAAATATAACTTTATGACAATGATTTTGCAAGGCTTCACTGTATATATCAAATATTGGTAGTTATCTGAGAACCATGTTCTAACATAGTAGAAATACACTGTACCTCCTCCAGGGCCTCCCATCATACTTTTCACTGTGACTATAATTAGGTTTGTTTTTGAAATAATCATAGAGTCTATGAGGGAATTGGAGAAGTTAAAATAACACACATTTTTCTGTACTGATTATTGTTCTTCTCAAAAATTATACTATTGTGCTTTACTAATATCTATCAGGCCAGGTTCAGATTAAATTCACTAGTGATGTAAGGATTTTCCAAATTTTCTTAAGAAATTGATGAAGTTTTTTTTTTCTTAATTTAGCCGCAAGAACAGAAAAGAGTGATTTTCTCATTATCCACTGAAACCTGGATTTTAAAAATATCTCTTTATGTCATATCTTCATACCACTTATTGCAATATATATACTGCCATATTAAAAACACTGACCACTACTCTTTCTTTATATTTATATTCTCTGAGAGAGAAGCAAGTACCCTCACGAAAATCTAAGAGAAACTTCAGAGATCTAGATAATGCAGCTTGTCTTCGTTCACTTCCTGTTGCTATAATTGAATCTCTGTAATTGGGTAATTTATTTAAAATGTTCATTTATTACAACTCTAGAGGCTGGAAAGTGCAAGATCTAGGGCCTGCATTTGGTAAAGACCTTAAAGTTGGCTAAGATTCTGCAGAGCTCCCAGGCAGCACATGACACCACATTGGGAAAAAAATACAACCAAACGATAAGTCTCCTTTTCATGACAGAATCATTCTCAACCTAATTCCAATAATCTGTTAATATTTTCATCTATACATAGACTAATCCATTCACAAGGGCAGAACATTCATGACCCAACAACCATTTAAATATCCCACCTGGTCTCAATTCTTATTGTTTTAAAATAAGATTTAAATATTAGTATGAGTTCTGGCAAAGATATTCAACACATAACATCTTGTGTCCAAGTGAAGCACTTGAACTCTTGAAATTTATGTAGATGAAATCTGCAGTCCTAGTTCTCTTTAATGCCATCTCTAGCTACCCAAATAATTTTTGTGCCATTGATCTCTATGTAAAGATTTTTATTATATCTGAGTTTTGAAAAGTTGAAAAATAGATACAATTCTTATATATCTTCACCACATTTCTCACATATTGACATTTTATACACCTGCCTTACTCTGTCTCCCTGTTTCTCCAAATATTTTGTTCACTGATAATATTAAGCCTCAGTTTCCAGCATGAGATCTCACTAGCCCTAAATAATTGAGTATATCGTTTTTAAATAGCAAGAACACTTTCCCATATCGATAAGTACAATGAAAAAAATCAGGAAATTGCATGTCAAAGTTTTTGTTCATAATCTAATATATTATCATTTAACTACTTAATGGTTATGATTCTTAGAGATAGACCCGTTCTCGAGTCTTGTATTTCATTTTATTACGTTAACATTTAAAAGAATATAACCTAGGCATTTTTTCATGTGCCTCAATTTGTGCTTTTCTGATGATTCTTCCTAACTACATCCAGGTTACCTATTTTTGGCATCAATCACAAATAAATGATGCAACACATAATTCATCATTTCAGGAGACTATCCACCTGTTCGACTAACACTGATGCTGTCACTGATTACTGGGTTATGGAAATGCCCGTCAGTTTTCTAAATAGCGGGTTGGTATTTTCACTTTTGTAATCAATAAATAGTAAGTTGGAGGGTAATTATCACCAAATAAGTATTCTAATTTTCTTCTTCTTTTGATTGCTAATTTTATTTTTCATCAATTTTTGTGTTTACTGACAAATTGGATGATGCTACTTTTTTCAGGTGAAAAGTATAAAGTTCCTTTTCTTCTGTATACACTCAAATGAAGTGCACTTCTGCTATTTCTCAAATTTAAATGTTTTTTTTAAATAAGTTATTGAACCAACTGCAACATTCTTCGTAAATGTAGGCAAATTTTTATTGAATATATACATTATTTTAAAATGAGCAAATAAGTTTGATGACTCAATTTTCAGTTAGGAATTTAGTTAGTTTAATCTTCAATGTTTGCTTGGTTAGGGCAATGTTCTGGTGGAGTACGTGTGGTTTGGTAAAACATGCGTCACTGTCAGAGCTAATTTTACTTAGAAGACGCAAAGTATCCACTCCACTTTAGATAATACTCATAGCATATCAGAGCAGAAGGAAGGCAGCAACTGACAAAATATGTGACAGATAAAATCACCATATCAATATACATCTGATGAAGTTGAAAATTAACTTGCTATATAAAATAGAAGTGCATGTTATTAAAATTCAACTTCCACTGCTCATTTAAATGAAGGGAAGAATATATGCATAAATCTAATCTAAACCAAAATATTTCTTTGGTCAGCTACTCAATGACGGCTGCAAGACTTTGAAGCCAGAACTTTTAAATTCTAATAATATATAATTAAGTTTTTTTAAAAAAAATTAAGAGAGGCCATCACTTTCTTCATAACAATATCCAGTGATAACATTTTAGTGATACTTATTTTGATCTTTGAACCTGGTTGAAATAACCGCAACCAGGACCCGGCAGCTCCCCTGGAGCGTAGTTTTGAATAGATACAGTTTTTTCTTTATATCTCAGTGCCCAAAACAAAAGACTGCCTGCTTTAGACCCCAATATAGCTTTCAAATATAAGTTTTTAACTGCACTGTTTTTGATAAGAATACTATTATAACAGTGGTACTGTATATGAACATTTTAAGTGAGGATAATCTGTATTTTTAAAAGATCATTATGTGTATCTAAACACACTCACTGGAGAATTATATAGTATGTATGATAAAATATGAAATAAATGGAAATAGGATGGAAGTAAATGGGCTTTGAAGTTATATTGGATTCAAAAGCTTAGCATTGGAATTTACTGTTATATCCCTTTAGCTAAATGCCATGTCCACTTTTGAGATCGGTTGTTATCTATATCGTAACAAGTCGCAGGGTTGAGAGAAGTGTGTACACATAAAAGCAATGAACTAAGATGGTGTTTCCTTTACTTGCAGCCTAATTAATGGTTGGATAAATTTAAGCCTAATGAAGATGCCCTTTGCTGTGCCTATAACGTTTTTGTCTCTCACACCCAAATGTGGAGTTTGAAACCATAGTTTTCAAAGTGATGTTATTTTCAGATACGATGTGTGAGAAATAATTGGGCTTATACTAGCTGACGGGGGTGGAATCCTCATGTTAGAACTTGTATCTTCTAAAGGATACTAAAAGATCAAAGAGCCTTTTCCACTATAAGGATACACAGAACAAAACAGCCACTTGCAAGCTATGAAGCAGATCCTCCCTGAATGCTAAATGACCCTAAATGATCCTTCAGATTCTCAACCTTCAGAAACATAAGAAGCAATTTATCTCTCAGTCCTCATCTATAATAGTTGTTCTATCAGTTTGAGATTACTAAGACATTTGTGAGTAAAACTCATCAGTTTCTGCGTAGATTTCTCTTTCCCAGTCAAAATGTGTCTCAGTATTAATGTCTGAAGAAAATTAAAGTCATAGAAAATAAGACATTCTCTATTGATTGACCAATTTTCCTTGCTTAAGGTATGTATTAGACCATACCTTCCACCAAAACAAATTTGATCTTTCATTTTATAGAATTTTCTTGAAAAACCAATCTCTATCGCTTAATAATGGAAATTAAATACCTTTTCTCAAAAGAAGAAACATAACAGAAGAGAGAAAAGATAAGTAATTAGCATTTATTTATTGTTTTGAATGATTTTTGTATACATCTGGTTCAGTTATAAACTCGTTGTGACAAAACATTGAAAACAATTCATGAAGGAGAAAATTAAAGTACTTAAATATATTTCCTTTGAAGCAGAAAGAAATCCAGCTCTTGATCCTTTATATTTTTGTTGTATCAAAGTATTTTCAATGTTAAAAACAAAAAGAAAATAATCATTATTTAGTTGGGTACCATCTTTGATTGAGATATTAAAAATATTTAATAATCGCCAGTTTATTCAGGTTTTCATTTCCCTAAAGAATGTGGAAGAATAACAAAATGAATGAGGAAAGGTTGATCTCATGCACAATTTCAGAGGTAACAGTCTGCTATATCCTTTGCTTTCAGGCCTCTTGGGTGGTGAATCATTATGGAAGGTGGAGTTACATGAAAGCTGCGTCACTATGGCAGGTAGGAAGATGAGAGAGGCTTGTTGGGCAGAGAGAGGGAGAGCATGGGAGAGGTGACAGAGGCTAGAACAAATCTCTGTGACTCACTCCCTTCAAACAGGAAGGACTCTATACTTCTATCACCTCCCAAAAAAGCATCAAATGGTTACCTCACTAATGGATTAAAGGTGGATGAAATAGGAGCCCATATTAATTCGTTATCTCTCAAAAGTTTATCTAGCTGGCATCCAATACCCATATATATATATATATATATATATATATATATATATATATATATATATATATGTATATATGTGTGTGTGTATGTGTGTGTGTGTGTGTGTGCGTGCGTGTGTATGTATTAAGTGCTGCTGTGCATCTCACAAATATTCTGAAGTGATTATATATACCATTATTTATGGTACTTTTGTTCATTCAAGGCAGGAAATTTTACATTGTTCAACTCCTCCCTCAGTCTTTGAAAGTCACTGCCAAAGGACAAAAATTCATACCAAGGAACTTTGGTTTGGAATTGTAGACTTACTTATAGGAGTTTTCAAGAAGAAGTTGCTTTGGATCTGTAAGACACGATCAGCAAACTTTAATTCTATCCGGAATTTAATCTTGTAATGAAGCCTGAAAATTCCATTTTTGTTAATAGAAAGAGAACCAGCATGAAATGTGGAAAGCAAAACATTTTTCCTGGCAGCTTGCACAACCTCCCTGAGTCATCAGAAACTCAGCATATAAAATTGATTTAATTATTTTGAAAAGAAGGAGAACAAAAATGGATTGAACTAGCACAGTCAGCCAAATTCAAACAAGCACACAACTCAAATTGTGTTACCAGTGGAAAGGTAATATCCCTGCAGTTAAGATGAGGTTTCCTCCTGCGCTCCACTCTCAGGTGGCCTGACTGGTACAAACACCAGTTTTATTTAAAAATATTGCACACCTAGCCTCAAACTGATGTTTTCTTGGAACAAGGTTTTAATTACAGAGGACATCATGAAGGAATTCAGTAGATGATTGGCTTTTTACTTTGGATCACCGTGTAATTTTTATACAGATCTATTTCTCTGCTTTACTGGCCAGTGACTTCCATATCTCTGTGCATTGCCACATAACCATAAACAGATAGGAATGACACACTGGCTATTTGTAGGATCTAGACTGTACTTGACAATGCTACTTAAGATCTATTATACCATCAAGGGTCAATGTCTTAAGGAGAGATTTGTCAAGGCACAAGAAAGCATCAGTAGCTCCAAATTGGAGTCGGGAGTCTTGAATCATTTTGCCAATTGTGTTACTATGGTAGGAACCTGTGCAATAATTCTGTTGTAGAGCATTCTGAGATACCTTTCTGTCTGTATGAATTCCTCACCTGTTCAGTGAAAGGGTTCATGGGAGAAGTGGTGGAATACTTCACTGTCCTACTTTTCTGTGATCTTAGTCTCTTTTATTTGATTTTAAAGAGTCACTGTAAATCTATTAGAAATCACCCTCCTACATAAATCTACAAATCATCTGAAATAATTGTCAGTATGACCAATATCATAAATTGTATTCAAGGTTATATATATATATATATATATATATATATATATATATATATATATGTGTGTGTGTGTGTGTGTGTGTGTGTGTGTGTGTGTGTGCTTCTATACACACACATACACACACATATGTGTCTATGAAAAAAATAAAACTTTAAGACAAAATGTATCTCCAGATCCAAAATACTACATTGAACATCTTTTTACACCATATTATACATGGAAGTTTATATTTTTTCTTAACTTTTAAGAGAATCAAAATAAAAGTATATGAGCATTTCTTTATTAGTTTATAATTTAAATGTACTCATATTTTTCTTACTGGCTTATATCTTGTGTGGACACCAGACTATTTTCCCTAAGAATGAAAGTTAATAAAATGTACCACGGGCAATCGAAACTTCTGTTTACCCTTTTAATTTCCCTTCTAATTGAGAATTATTTTTAGTGCGGTCCTAGTTGTCTAGTAGTATTTGCATTCTTTTGGCAGCTGGTGAGGCAGATTGGATGTACAAATCGCCTGCGTTGTCCTGGCAACCTTCTGCCTTGTTCTTGCTTCTACGACATCCATTTTTGCTTCATTTAAGGGAACTTCTTGCAGAAGGTTATTTATTAGGTGATCATTTATCTGTGTAAAGTCTAATTATTATACGTTTGACAAAGTGAGAAAAATAACATTGCATTGGAATTGATGAGTAAATAGCAAACCAGACAGCTGATATGAAAAGAAGAGGAAATATAAATAAATTTCTCGTTAAAATAGTACAGGCATCTTCTCCATAAGGGTTAAAAAAAAGTATATCTGCCAGAAGTACTAAAATTAAAATGCTGTACAGTTTATGATGTTTCCCCTTTAAAGTTAGAAAACAAATGATTTATAACTGCTACGTGGTTAGTTTCCATTCCGGTGGACTCCTAGCGCCCCCTACTGATCCTGAGAAAAAAAGAAGCTTCCTATGAACAATACTTTTCTGGATTTCTTTTTTGAGAAGTGTTTTTTCTTAATATTGTGACTATGGAAATTCTCCCAAACCAGCACTCTGTTTGCCTGAATTTTTGCTGGGGTTGAGTGGGATAAGTGAGATTTCTGGGCTGATTTCTGGAACTCTCCTGATGTTGAGAGCTGAGTGCACAGCACTGTTTCTCATGTGAAGTTCCTGACACAATTCAGCCTGAATTATTTTTGAACCATGAATCAGAAACGAACTGTTCATTTTTTTCGTAATCTTTTCTAACTTTGATTTTCATCAGAGTAGTATAAAATATAACTAAATCTCACTACCTCTAGGGTCTTGGTATCCTATAGATGTAGAGGGCCCTCAATGCACACAGCAGTCTGTGGCAGGCCTTCCTCTGGGAGTCCTGCTTCCCAGGGGTAAGAGCGCTCCACTTCTAGCTGTATTCTTGGGAAGCTAATTCTTTCCTGACAAATATTGTGTTTATAACTCCATTTCTCGTTTTCTCCTTTTTCCCCTTCAAATTAACCACTTTCTATTGACACCTTACAATAGAAGATAAGAATCAGTCTTTTTCTGCGTACATATAGAAACACACAAAAATACAAACACACACAGTCGCATCCCTCACAACACACCACAAAACAGCAGAGTGATCACCTACAGTGGATCTAACTTATATCAATTTTACAGAAAACAGCCTTCTCTATATATGTACTTCTCTTGCAGAATAAGATAATACATAGACCTTTTAACTTATTTGGATATGATTAGTTACTGACATTTATTTTATACAAATTAATGCCAGTATTTAAAAACAACAATAATACATGATTAACTCTAAATAAAAGCATGGATAAACATACCTACTGAATTTACAGAAAGAAAAAAGTGTCCCTTTAGGTCAACTTTAAACTGAATTGCAGGGTCTTGCCCCCATGTTAGAAGCATCAATTATTATCAGTGGCAGAATGTCTAAGTTGTGTTATTTCTAGACACCTCCAGGTTTTTATTTAGCAAATGAAGACATACTTTCTAAAACAAATTATAATCCAATTGTAATATAAAACATATGTATTTAGTATGAGATTACAAGAATTTTATTGCAGCTTCTAAGATGTGCTTAATAGAGACACATGCACCTCCATGCTTATATCAGCACAACTTATCATAGCTAAATCATGAAATAGGCTGATGTATCCATCAACAGGTCAATGGATAAAGAAAATGTGGTGTATTTATACACAGTGGAGTACTAGTCTGAAGTAAAGAAGGATAAATTTGAGTCATTTGGAGGAAAAATGATTGCAACCTGAGACCATTATGTGAAGGGAATCAGACTCAGAAGACTCTTGCACGACTTGATTAATATCAGTAAATAAATATGTAGAAGAGCTGAACAAGAGAGATGGCAGGAATTGGAGAGGTGGATTTGTGGAAGGGAAGAGAGAACATGACAGAGGATGGGAGGGAGGAGGGAGGAAAAGGGGCGTGTAACGGATGGTGATGCTTCTGCATGTCCACCACTGACCCAAGTATAACATAACCACTGTGTATCATAAACACATACTAATAAAATATTTTTTTAGGGAAAACGCTTCTTCAGGGAAGCTCAGTGACTGTAGTATTCGTTTTGTGTCTAGTCCTGCAATAATTTCCTGTAAGTTGGACTATTTTTTCTACATGATGGATGTTTTATAGTGTAATTGAAAAAAGCCTGTAACAGGTCTAGTGTTTATCGTACCACCAGTCATTCATTCGGGATTACGTACTGATCTGAGTTCAATCACAGATATTCCTGAAATATTGTTTCTGACAAGTTCCATTGTCCTGTCTTAGAGAAGCAGGTGTTTACAGTTTATTTAAGCTGGACGTCTGTAAAGAACATACTTGGAGTAGTTTTTCTTGGGTTTAGACCACCATATTGTGACATACAGTTAGAATTACTTAACAAATTTAATTTCAAATATTAATGATTAGTGGCATTTCTTTAGAATGACTTTATTATATATAAATCAAAGTTAAAAGTATGAATTTTGCTATCTATTTTTGTGAACCATTTAAGACTATATAGAGAATCTTGACAGGAGTTCAAGTCATTAAAGAAAATTTAAAATAATTGAATAACTAGTTGGTTGTTGTATTTAAACAAGTCATGTTGTACCCTAATTAAATTGTCATTTTTGAGAAATTTGTTTTTATAGGACCAATGTGTATGATGGTCATAGGGCTTTGAGTTCATAGTTAACAAAATGTGTCTGATTTACTTGTGAAGTATCACTATCAAAAGGTTTTAGTTCATTAAAAAAAACTATTAGTTTTTGATAAAATTCAGCCAAAAAATGAGGGAAATATGCTTGATATTATGTCTTCTTTATAGAACCTGACTACATAGTTTGCTGTTCCTGGTAAGAATATTTAAGAATGACATGCCCATGTAAATTATGCCACCCCACAGGAATGGCCTCAGAGCAAACACAAACACAGAAGATTGTGGTGACTTTTTGGAACACAGTTCAGACACCTGGAGTTTATTAGCTTTGAAGAATTCACACAGCAGCCCTCCATCAGAAGGCAGCCTGTTGAATCACTAACACATCTTGCTGGAGTTTTATCAGGAAAGACCATGAAATACAATACTTTCTTCCTCCAATTCAACAGACCTTGGTCTGTCCATAAATCTTTGTCTTTGACCTCTGCGATCTCATTTCACTACACCAGATAGGAAATACGGACTACACTATTTCCTCAAGAAATCAAGAAAATCAAAGTCAATTTCCTCTTGAACACTCCTTCTCGAGTATCAAAAGGAGAAATAACCATCTTCTTCCAAATCCTCCTACCACCTCTTTTGAATGGTGACTACAGGCTTATAAAATGTCCCACGTGAAACTCAAACCGTTCACCTCCTAACAGCCTCTAACCGACAGACTAATCTTCAAAAAATGGTCCTGATCAAGTCAGTCAAATATGATTCTTTAGAGGGAGAAGTAGTATAAAATACAGCACATATTATATCTTTAAAAAGTTAGTTCAAATGAAGAAAAAACAATCTATTTATCTAATAATTAATTCATATATCAAACTTATATCAAGGAGCTATCCTATTTCAGACACTATACCAGTTGCAAACAGACAGAGACAATGAGAAGAAAAACAGTGTCCTTAAGCCATCCTACACTTCTGGTCACAGACTAAGCTCAGCCTAAACTGTGTGTAAGTTCCCAAGCACTTGACATCTATGATTTTTGTAAAATAATATCCAATTCTCCAATTCTCTGTTATATTGAACCTCAATATTAATGAGAAATAAATAGAAATAAATGTCCTTATAAAGTAATTTTATCCTCCCCCAGTATTTTGTGTTTGTTTGGTTTTTGGACTGGACATATAGCCTATGGCATTTGCACTGAGCTACATCCTCAGGCTACGTTTTAGGTGATTATTATTTCTTATATTTTGAAAGAGACTCTTATTAAGTCATTAAATTCCCCATGCTGGCTTTGAAGTGACTATCTTCCTCTCTTGAATACCCAGAGCACTGTGGTACCATCAGACCAACTGTTTCTGTATTCTTAAATGTTAGCCAAGGAGAGTCTGAGAATGAAAGATTTGTATGACATCAGATGATATTTTCTGTATGTTTTATATATTTATTTATTTAAAACATGGATTGATGACATTAAGCTAATAATATGCTTATGTAATTGCTTATATAAAATTGCTGCTAGCTCTGAATCAAAATGTGCACGTACTCTCTACATATGTACAGATTATGGCTGAGAACACCTTCTCACTGAAAATGCATAGTTCACATTGAGTTATTATCATATTTCTTATTGACATATCTATTGTATAGACAGAATGCAATCATGACAATTCTAAATAATGCTTCAGATCTAATCGTGTATGTCCAACGATAGGAGAAAAATGATTACACAAGCTGTAAGCTTGGATTCCTTTAAAATCTGAAGATTTTCTGAGTCCAAAGAGAAATCTTTGTGCCCAGAAACAATAGAACAGAATAGTAAAAAGGTCAAGATCTAGAAATTTTATTCCCTGCTTCTGGATAGAAATAGGGCAAAAATGAATTGCAGATAATACATTAACTCACTTAGTTTTGACTCTAGTTGGTACAGAATTTCCTATATATAAATGTAAGAACCAATGCCAAGGTTTACGTACTATACTCTGACCAATGAAACAGAGAATTGATTTCACAACATGACTTGTTATCTGATTTATGCTAAAATTAATAAGCATAAGTAGAGAAGTACTGGCATACAAAATACGCCACAAGAAAGTGTCTAAGGAAATGAGAAGTTTAACTTATCAGTTTATCCAAAGAATCTATAGATATTATTCTAGTTTTAAATTTCTAAATAAAATTAATTATTTAGTCTAATATTAAATATCCAATGGTGCAGAATATTGTCTTGTTTTGAGAGATTTTTGTTATGATTGAATTTCCAAAGTAAACACAATATATCAGAAGAGTGGTCTCTCCGCTATAAAAATACTATTGAATAGGTATTTAATTTTTCTCTGCCAAAGTCATTTCTTTGAATATAGTACCTCTTTTTGTAACAGTTTTTAGTGTATATCTTTCTTGTTTACATGTCAGAGGCAGTGGAAATATATCGACAAGGTGGAGAGCATTGACTTTGTAATTTATGATAGACAGTGGTTCTGATGGTAGACTTAGTGTTCAGTCAAATGAATTTGGGTCATATTTCAGCTTTTACATTTCCTAGTCCTTGATTATGGTGCTTAAACCCCTGTGATCTTTCTCACTCCATTCAGATAAAGATAAATCTCACAGCTTTCATAAGGATTAACCTGAACAATTAGCAAATATTAATATGATACTGTGCTTTAAACAGAAGCTCAGTGCACTGAGATAATTGTTAGCTGCAAATAAATACAGGGAGAGACATGCTTGCTTTGCTTTAATTTCAAGGAAATTTTAGATAGAGTTATAATGTGAGCTTTAGCTTATTGAGCCAGGGAAGTCCAGTAAAAGCATACTTGTAAGCTAAGTACATCAAAGCCAGGTTCTCTTAGCTGTGGAAATATTTGCTTTAAGGTGTTTTAATTGGTTTTTTAAGTGTTACAAACTCTTCAATTCCTAAATGATTTTTTTTCAGTTTGATAAAGGTTATAGATTTTGACACTTGGAGTTTTCTGTCTAAAAGTTTTAAGTTTCCCATATGAGAAAAATTTGCAACAGGCAATATTGTCCCGTACAATGTTGCAGAATTTTATTTTTGGAGAAAGAGAGAAGCTGAGCTGGTTCTACACAAACAAAGAAGGTCGGAGAGTCCTACGTGCAAAGATCACACAAGTCTTCTAACAGAACGAAAATGTGAAGAGAATTTGAATATTGAAAAGGAATTTATAAAGTTGATCTATCACTGGGTCACTTCTATGAGATTATATATGACAATATTTGATAAAGAAATTCTTAATTATTGTAGTCAAGATTTGTATGCAATAAAGACTAAGAATCTTCAATTACTCATCTATTTTCTAGTATTTAAATCCTTATGTATCTTAATAAAATCTAAAACGAAAGCATAAATTGCAAGAAAAAAGTAAGACATAAACTTGGAAACACTTGCTACAAATTTTATTAAATGGTGCAAAGTTACGTGAGGTGGAGAAAGGGGTGTAAAATATGGTCAAATGACAATCTTACTTAGTTGAATTTAAAAGAATCAATAGTTGAATCACGTTGATAGTTAAAAGTAAGACCTCTCTGTAATCCCATCGGTAGTCTTTATTGCTTCCTAAGTGGAAGAGGAGTGAAAGCAACTTGGAACCTGCCAAAAATCAAGATTGAGACGGAACAACTTGAAGGAAGAAAACAGAATATGACCAGAAAATCCCATGAAGAACGATGAATCATATTTTGAGACTTAGCATCATAAAGCTCATGAAATAAAAAATGTGTATTGATTTTTTCTTTCAGCTCAGCTAGATAGATAGTATATCTAACATATGTTGGAAAAAATAAAACCAGGCTTTGCGCTGGCTTTATCCCACTAACCTGGGAATGAAAGAATGTTTTACTAAAGCTGTTGTGAATGAGTTGAGCCATTGCTTGTCAATTTGATGAACTACACTCCTCAGCACACATTGCAATACCATTAATTATAATTAATATAGTATGCAGTTTAAAGACAAAAAATACAAATGCTGCTAACATGTGCAACCTATTGAATAATCAATTCACCTTTTTAAAATCTACAATACATTAATTTCTTGTCAGTGCAAACTTTACTTTTTCTTGATGATAGGAGAAACTTATTAGCTTAGATAAAAATTGAGGTATTAAGATATTTGTCACTAAATTTATATTCACTGTAAAAGAGAATGCTGTGGCCAGATTTTTCTATCTGAGCTCCATTCTTCAATCATCATCACTGTCCATAGCTGGAGCAAATAGGAGAGTCCAAGAAGAGAAGGAAGTAGTTTCGGTTTCCTCTTCAAGAATTCAGTAAAGATTTAATTCAGATCAGTGTTTCCAAATAAGTGCCCACACTACTCCAGCATATGTGCCAACTTAATTCTACATAGTTGGTCACCAAATGATCTTTTCCTCCTAGTACCCCTGAGGAGACTGCTGTGATTCTGTGATATTTCTGAAGTCCAAGTTAATGCTCCTCTAGAAATTTCTTAGGCAACAAGTGAATGAAAAGTTAAGTTCCCCATTATTCTGCATTTCTACCAAACTTGGAAACACATTCAAGACACTAATTATAAATACAACACAACAAATACCTCTTTTAAGAATGAAGTATCAGACAGAAATTTCTTTGAGAATTAAGACAAGTACTAAATTGCGGTATAAATATTTCTCTTAAAAAATTAGACTACTGCTAACATTGTTTATAGAAATTTCAACAGCAGGGGTAAAAATATTGTATAGGAAAACCTGACTATAACATATTATGGGTTCATCTGAATATTTTTATTTCTATTATTAATATTATGCCATTACAATTCATGACCAGCGTTCTTATTCTTATCAGTTAACAATGTCTTCCTAACAAATTGAAGCTAAATATCTTGAAAAATGAATAAATGGAAGAAAAATTTGATTGACAGTGACAAAAACATTGAGACAGAAATGTAAAAGGAAATAGTGTAGAAAATGTTTGCATTCTAATATATAAGCTATTATCGTAATCATTAATAGAAAATTTTTTCTCTTCTAACCAAAGATCAATATCATGTCTACAGCAGCGTGGGTAGTAATCATAAGACACTGTCAAAAATACTGAAAATTAATACTGATTTTAAGCAGTCAAGCTCCTGTTCCTTGGTCAAAATATTTAATTACAAATATAATGAAAAATCATCTTCCTTCATCGTTTTGAAGTTAAGAAAATTACAAAATACATAAGCAGAAATACAAGTAGCAAAATACGGCTTAGTTTTATAATCAAATAACTATTATAAAAGTTCTTATAGCGGGTGATTTGTTTACCAAGTAGATGAATACAAATTGTGTGTAATGTGTGAATTTGACAATTATTCTATTTCTTTCCATATATTTATAATTTGAGATGAATGAAAAATTTTAATAAATAGATTTGATGTATAGGTTATGAATTATTTGCAAAATCATTTTTGTTCCCTGCCTAATCAATTTTCCTGTGGAAGAAAGTTTAGCTAAGACTCAATCTGATGTCATTATTTACCTCGTCATTCTCATCAGTGGTATGTATCATAGATGCTTTTATATCAATCAAAACACCAAATCTCAGTTCATTCTACAGCCTGAGTTTCATCTGAGTGGTAGTTGAAATTGACAGTGAATGTTTGAATATACACTATCATCATAGTAAAATATGCATTGGCATTGATGCCCCTCGAAATACACCTCCCTCCCCCAACTCTAAGAACCATGGAGTAGCTTAGGTTGTGGTTTTTCCCACAAGGTAGCTTCAGTCCTCTTACTGTGGCCTTG
Organism: Ctenodactylus gundi; assembly: GCA_004027205.1. Lineage (NCBI taxonomy): Eukaryota > Metazoa > Chordata > Mammalia > Rodentia > Ctenodactylidae > Ctenodactylus > Ctenodactylus gundi. The sequence goes on from PVKB01001807.1 coordinate 75,417, forward strand.
AGCCTGTCTGTTCCAAACACAGTAATGCTGGCTCAGCGCCTCTGAGCTGTAGACATATTATGCAACTACTGGGCAGAATGCCGCTTTTGTCTGCATTACTATGTCAATTCTGGACTTATCTCTTGTGGAGATGACTTGTGAAGGAGACTTTTTTCACTGTGCAGTGCCTTCCTTTTTCCTTTGGGGCTGTCTTGATCTGACCTTGCTCCCTTGACTCCTGGGCTGCAGCCCCACACTCGCACATTGAACAGGCATGTATCCCATCATTCCTGCCGGCTGCTGCGGCAGTTTGAAAATCCTCTTCTCTAAGTGTCTCTATGGGGTGTGATCAGAATGTCACAAAAGCTGCTGCTGAGTGCCAGTACCTCCCAACAAAAAAGGAAGGTTGATAAAGCTTTTATTATGTTTGTATCCATCCCATTGACCAGATCGGGTACCATGCAATTACTGCCTCTTTCCTAAAGTCAAAATGAAAATGAAAAGTAAATAATTTGAATCAATTTACTCCATAGGCAGTGTCCGAACAGTGAGTCTTTCAGGCACTCAGAAAAATGGCCTTCTGGAGCTACTTCAGAATGTAGCAAGAAAGGCAGGGTAACAGGTTTCAACGTGAGGGAACATATTTTGAGAATGATTAAGGGTAATATATATCTTCTATGATTTTTAAAAACATAAATACCTTTTTCTAATCACATCTGCTTTGTTTTTCAAGAATATCGGTATGGTTTTCTCTCTCTCTCTCTCTCTCTCTCTCTCTCTCTCTCTCTCTCTCTCTCTCTCTTTTCTTTTTCCTTGTGTCCATTAACTAGTTTTGGTGCCCAATAATGTTGGCCTCACAGAATGTGTTAAGAAAAAATTCTTTCCTGTTTTTATTTGAAACAATTTAGGAAGACCTGGAATTTCATTTTCATGTGGTGGATGGAATTCAGCAGTCAAACCAGCCGATTGTTGGGTTTTATTTGACTGAAGGCTTTTAATTATTACGTATGTCATTACTTAACATTGGACTATCTACATTTTCTATTCATAACAAAGTCTTGATAAAGTGTATTTAGCTTATCTGACTTTTAGTAGGTGGTTTTTCATAATTATCTTTAACTCCCAATTGCATGTCTATCCCGTTCATTATAATGTGTTTCTTTTCCATTCTGGTTTTCTTTGAGTCTTACCATTTTCTTATCCTCACTAAGCATGTGTCCAAATTATTTATCTTCCTGAAATACTTTTTATGTTGGCCTTTTGCATTGTAAGTTTTCTCTTTCCATTTTACGTATTTCTGTTCTGATCTTTATTGTTTTTTTCCCCATGTTTTATTGATATGTATACATGCAAAATTCAAGGGTAACAATTAAGTTGAGCATTTTGTGCACATACTATCTTGTCAAGGTGACAAGGGCTTTCCCGCTCTTCTTTTGACCCTTCCCTTATCCACCCCCCCTCCCTCCTCCCCCACCCTACTCCCATCTTTAACTTTGTCTTTAGTCTTAAATTCCATAGGAGTTTCTTTACTTTTACCAATCTGGAGTTTGGTGTGTTTTAGATTTTCTACTTCTTTGAAATATAGAATAGGTTATATTTCCAGTTTTTTAAAAACATGAACATGAATTGTTGGAATTTCCTCTTAATTTTGCTTTTGTTAGTATCTCATGGGTTTATTTAATGTCTCTGTTTGAATTTTATAAACTTAATAGTCACCCACATAAGAAAGGAAAATATACACAAATATAGCTGAAAAGCTAAAATGGGTATTAAAAGAACAGTAAAATTGCTTAACACACCCAACAGTAAGTGATCAGAAAAAAATTATAACATAAAACTAATTTATAATAAATAATGAATGAGAGGCTTAAGTCCAAGTATCATACTTACCTTAAATGTAAAGATTATAATTAAAATAAAGAGTTGCCATTCTATCTTCTCTTAGTCAACACATTTCAAAGGGAGAAATCTGTCCAAATCACATGAAATAACAGAATAAACCACACGGAGATTTGGCAGATGAGACAGCCAGCCTACCACTAGTCATATGTATGCTGGAAGACACTGCACTTCCCCAGGGCGGGGCAGGCACAGCCCTCAGGAGCACAGCCACCAGTCCGACTGGCAATCCCACTTTTGGTCATTCACACCCCAATAAGCAAAAAATAAAGAAAACCTCAAACAAAAATGTATATTCAATTTCATTCAAAATATTTCTAATCTGTAAACCCATATAATCATTCACAGAAGAATAGACAAGAATATAAACTTACATTGCAATATTACAGTTCAGTCACCATGAAAGCAAAAATATACTTAACAGCGCACACAATTTGTGCAATTTTTCTTCCATTATGGCCAAGATGAGTAAAACTTAACGTGCAGTAAAAGAAGTCATAAAAGTGATTGAATCCAAGAATGATAACAGGTAACTTAAAAGCAACAAGAACCAATGCCACATGCTATAGACATATTCTGCATAGTCTGTCTTGAATGATGTGACAATTACATATAATATACAAATAAATGCATAATTTATGCAATTTATGTAAATACAGTACATGCTTACCAATAGTCACATTTTATATGCACTACCTGATATTTCATTGTATATATAAAGTTGATTTTAAGAATGTGCACGTGTGAGGTAAATGCTGTTCACAACGACTTTCTAGGGATGCAGTCTGGACCCTAAAGCTTTGCAGTTGTGCTTTCCTAATCTGTTTCCCTACGACCATTGCCACGCATTTCTCCGCTCGCAACATGTTTATTAGCTCTTGTTTTTATTTTATGCAACAAAACTAGTAGAAATAGCTGCGTGAGTGAAAATTTGAGTCCAAGGTTTGACCAAGGTGATAGCATTCTCTATCTGTCAAGGGGGCACATTTTCTCTGAAGGCAGAAGAAAGAAGTAGGAGAACAAGACTTAATTGAAATGTAAAACGAAGAGGATGTGTAAATTATATTTTCTTCTCAGCAAGGGATGGAAGTAGGGTTTTTGTTTGTTTGGCTTTTGTTTTGGTTTTAGCAAAAAGAAGCGACACTGCATCATAGAAACTGCCTTTGTTTTTGCCAGGGTACCATAGACTAGCCAGGGAAAGCAAAGTGTCTCTAAACAGAATGCGGTTGGCTGAAATGTCCAGACTCCAAAGACAGATGTTCTGAAGCAGCCATTACATAGGCTTACAGAAACAGTTATATGTTTAATTATCTTCTCCATTCTATAACTAACTCTGACTCAGAATTTTCTAACATGTGAACTACAGATACATTCTCAAGGAGTCCAGTTCCAATCTTCATTAGCTCTGAAGGGTCATAGCAAACTGCGCCTCTCTTTCCTATTAAAATTTGAGGAAGCAGTATAATGTAATGGGGCTCCTTAGTGGAATGGAGCTACTGAGCTTATACTTTAATTTCAAACCACTTGCTAGTTAGACAAATTCGTACGGCAGACTCCCTATCCTTATGAAGGAGTAAGCTGTGTAGATAAATTAGTACTATGTAGCCCGGGACGTCTTCTGAAAAACAAACACCCTGTGATTAGGAAGACAAACCAAACTGCATACTAGAATGCTAAACTTTTAGGGATTGAAGGATCTCCCAGAAATCGAAACTTTACAGAAATGACAATTGGCTGTGGCATGAAACACCCTGCAGAGGGCAACTTCATGGATCTATTTGAGAGTCAAGTGTCAGGTGTTACCAAGACAACAGCATGAGAAAATATGGTGGTGGACAACCATAGAGACAGAGTTTTGATAGACAAGCTGGTAGGTGGGACTGCACCTTAGTCACTCCATCTATTAAAAGCCCCAGATGAACCCACATAGGCAGCCCCTTCCAGTTCCCCCTTCTGCCTAGCAGAAGCTTTCATTCTCCATTTACTTTTCCCAGGTAAAGTACTTTCCCTACACCTGTGTCTTTCATCTTTGATCTCATTCTTTAAAGTCATGGGACATGAATGCAGCACAGATTGCCAATCAAAAGAGCCTGCTAACAATGCTACTGTGGAACAAATGTAAAAGATAACTTGTTGAGCATATTTCAGGAAGGAGATATTTATACATGTTGTTGTATACGGCTTCATTGGGCAGGTGCAATATTAAATTCTCGAAATCATTAGAAATATAAGATCTTTAATGTAGTTGGAACATAATGGACAAGGCTTTTAGAATCCAAAGGAAGGGTATGTGTGGTGGTTGGAGAAAATTAAGGAATAAAGAAAATGGTAGGAGATGCCATCCTAGCCATGACAGAAACAACATGCAGGCCACATCAGAGCAGCTCATAGACTTCATGGTTGCTTCATGTTCTTTTTTACATACATTCTTTCCACCTTTCACCTATATTTTCCATCCAGAAAGATAAACTATCATTTGCACAGCAGATCGATTCATTCTCTGTTTTCCAACTGGGTTTTGCCAATAGGTAAGGTTAGAAGAATATCTAATGGCCAAAGGGGAGGGGGAGTATTGGTGCTACTTCCTAAATGCTATATGATATGAATGTGCTCTGAATGTAAAATTCTTCTGTCAGATTCCTAACACTGGTAGTAATGATCATTGGTCATAAGGACTTCGGGAGGTAATTAGAACATGATGACAGACCTGTAGGAAATGAAGAGAAGTCTTGCCCTTTCAGTCACAGGACATAGCAGAAAACGTGACATATGAGCCAAAAGCTGCTCCCACTAGACAGTGACTTTACAAGTTTTTTTTTTTTTTAAATTTTGAATTTCTCTGTCTCCAAACTCAAAAGAATACCCTTGTAGTACAAAAGTATTCCAACTTGTGGTAGCTCGTTAAATTGGCCTAAATACTTGATGATACATCTTCAATCACCCTCGAGTAGCTACATTCTCTGTAGGAGGGATAAAGAGTATCTGACTCCCCAATTTTTTTTTATTCGGCCTGGTCTGAGGTGACTGCATGGGGCATTTGAAATTTTGTAAGTAGAACTTTTTTGATAGTAATATAAATTTATATTAAGTGAACCTTAGTAAAAAAATAATTTTTTAGGCATGTGCAAGGAATACCACTAAGAAATAGGAGGTATTCCAGCACATGACACAACAGACGTTTACTTCTCACAGGATACCCATGGCAGGTCTGCTTGTCTTGAGGTGACTCAGAGGACAGTGAGCACCAGCTAGGGTGGGAGTGCACATGTTGTGAAAGTGTGAGCACACTGTGGAGAATTTACAAAGATCTGGTGATTGTGAGACAAGACACAAAGACTTTATTTCTCGTGATGTTAGTGACCTTGGCTCTGATGTTAAACAACAATGTTGCCAATTCCTTTGTTAACACAGGTGATAACTCCAATTAAAACTTTTTTCACACATTTACAATCAACAGTCTTTGCAAACTTAAATCTCAGATGAAGTTACTACTTTGAGTCCTTCATTTCATTCATATAGCACATGGAAAAGGCTTCAAAACCCGAGGAGAGGAAGATTGGATATATTTCATGCACACACACACACACACACACACACACACACACACACACACACACACAAATAGCATTGCCAGAAACACACACTGACTATTTATTAAAATGTTATTGAAATGTAAGTGGTGTGAAGTCCTAGAAATGGCAACTAAAAATAAAATTAATTTGGTGTAGAATGTAAATCTTTTCGAGAGGAATGGACACATGATTTTTTTTTTTGCTAAAATCAAAATCAAAGCTACATGCATCACGTGTGATGTTACATCAGCAACAATGGGACAAGTTCTGCTAAAGAATAGTCACAGGTTTAAACATGATAAAATCAAAGAACTGGGAAGTCAAATGCATTCGGATAAAAATAATGCAATTCAGCTATTGGGAATCGCAACAAACTGCTTTGCAAGGCCCTAGTGACTTAATGTAGCAAATGAGCTAATTGGAAAGAAGCTGAGGCCTCATGTTGAAGAAGAGCTGGAGAAAGAGTGTACATGGTGGCAGCCGTGGGGTTGCTAGTACCAGAAAAGGTAAAACAGTTTCAAGGTGCAAGTGTATTTTGGAGAGGCGTCTCAGATGAGATTTTTTGATTTAGTACAAGATATTGAAAACACCCTGAAGGATTATGGAGATATTTCCTTCTCTCTCTCTCTCTCTCTCTCTCTCTCTCTCTCTCTCTCTCTCTCTCTCTGGTAAAGATACAATGGACATAACAAATTTTGCCCAATGGATCACTTTCATTCGTGGGACAACTATAGATTTTAACAACTGAGAGGAACTACTGTCACTTGAAGACATGCATGACACTAGTATGAGAGATGCGTTTTATCAATGAATATTTTTCAGCTGACATTTGAAAACTTGGCTTTGCTACACATGACATTTCACAGAAGAATTAACTGCACTTGTAAAAAGTGAACCAACTGCCTCAGTCTTGATTCATATGACTTCACTGTATGCCGCTGCGTCATAGACTAAGACATTTTTTGTGTGTAGTTCTTGTGCTTTCGCAATGTCACGCCAACAGTAGCCTCATGCATAAGTCGTGTCAAATGCAAGGATTATACTAACCACTGGCTTAAACATTTACTGAATGATCTTGTCTAAGTACAGGGACCTCATGTATCCACAGGAAGTTCTGTGACTGAGCTGTGGGAACATTCTTTGGGACTTTTACAAATTGTGGAGTGAAGTTAAGCAGTTCGTGGAGATATGGGAAAGGCTGTCAGGGAACACAGTGATAGCAAGTGGCCGAGTGATTTAGTGTTTATAATGGACATTAGCAAATCCACTCAGAGTTGAACATCAAGTTTCAAGGTCCCAGCCAGCTTCTTAGCTCCCTACTTTGAACTATAAAATCATTTGAAGCTAAATTAAGGTTGAGGAGATTGAAACTTGGAAGAAATAACATAGTACATTTCTCCAGTCTGTGTGGATGAAAGTCTGCTGTGATAGTTCGATATGTAGTAAATGTGCAAAACTAATTGAGACACTTACTGAAAGGACCAAGGACATGAGACGGAAGCAGAGGAATTGAATGTCTTTTCCACACTGTGCAGTGTGGAACAGGCTGCTGTGCCTGATAACCTACAACACAAAATCGTTCAGCTGCAAAATGACCATGAGCGAAAAGCTGGGCACAACCGCTTCTTGTGGCTTCATTCTATAAATATTACATAAGCCGTGATGAATTTCCCACTTTGAGGAATCAAGCATCAGAACAGGCACCTGTACTTGCCACAACTTACTGCTCTGAGTCATTCATTCCAAACATTTTCCAGATCAATGGTCTCCTACGTTCATGATATGAGGAAGGCGCTGGTTTACTTGAAGACCATTCTCCCAAGGCGGGGTGGGGAGACTTGTTATGAAGTAGGTTGTTGTAGGGTAGATTTGAAATGAAGTAGCAGAACAACAGCTGGAAGAGTGTGGGGAGTGTGGCTCTTCCTTCTGTCAGATCATCAGGGGCAGAAGAATGCCCTAGGAGTCTGCTGAGAGGAGGTGGAGCCTCCCCATGCTCACTTCTGGTTGGTCAGCTGCCCGTCTGGCCCAGCAGCCCTATTCTACTGAAGACACTGACCATTCAAGTGTGTGGGGGTTGAGATCCACTGCTCCAGACAGACCTCAGTACATGACTGTAAAGTGAGGTATCACTGTCAATATCACTTGATATTATACCACTTATCAAAGAGAAACACTTTCAGTCATCACAGTAAGGGTGAGTTAATAACATTTTTTTACCAATTATAGTAAGCAAAGTTGATCATTTTTTGTGGCCTAGGAATGAAGTCATAAATGACTAAATGGTACTGGTCAGATAAAAGGTTTCAATCCCTGCTCTACAGGAAGCTTTAATTCTACCTTCTATACTCTGTATGCTTGTAACGGATCCAAACTCCTCAAGTAAAAGTTTGATAAATTCAGCTACTTCCAATGAAGAAGCACTGCATTACTTTCCCCTAAACTCTGTAACAATAATACCATTACTCGGTTATCATTAATTTACCAATTTTAAATTGAACTGCTTTCCTGCTAGGACCATATCTTGTATGAATATAGGTACAAATTTTTGATTTAATTATAATAAAATGCATATCATTGACAAAACAGTTTTCCTGTTCAGAATAGAAAGCTCAGTTCTGTGAGTTCCTTCCTTTTGCTGTTCTCCTGACCAGTGGCCTGAACCTGAGTGTCAGAAGGGTGTATCTGAGACCTTGAGAAAGTATTTATTGAAGTGTTTTCAGATATTCTGAATAGTTTTCTTTTGAAACTCTTGACTTCAAAATGCAGAATGACACATAAAACTTCACCAATATTAGATGACGAGATAGATATAATAAAGATTATAAGTATACACCAAAATTCCGAATAATAAATACTTACAGAAATAACTTTTGCTGTCATAATTATTCCCTTGGAAAACCTATTGACCAAAAAGGCATTGATTGTTGGAGAAGCTGTACCACACTTGCAGAATAGACTCAATCATAAGTTTAATACACCTAAGTTACCTCTTGCTCTGAAACATAGTTAAGTGTTCATTTCTTTTAAAGAGAAAAATGGGTACGATAAAATATCAGATCCAAGTAAATGTTGTTCATTTGAGAAGTATTGAGAGTACTTGAGACCCAACTGTGCACCACTCCATTTCTCTTGAGGCAGTTAAGCTCTACTAGTTACTTTGGTAAAATACATAAATAGAAATACAATCTAAGTTTAGGCTTTGTTCAAATAAAGATAAAATGATTGAACTATTTCTTAAAGCTCTAGCAATTTTCATTCATAAAACTACATTCAAGAAAACAAACTCTGTATTTACACACACAAACAAGAGTACAGGTTCCAGCAAGGATCTGTCAATAATGATCAGTGCACACACTCTGGAACTAGATTATCCAGAGAGCTCAGGTCAAATTCTCCCAGAATCATCAGGTTTGTGTTAGTTTATTTATTTTGAACATTTTGGTCATGATCAGGGACCCAAGGCATACAGATATAGTTCCGACAATTTTTTTCTATTAAAATAATCAGTGTAGAACCAGTATAGGACAGATATGTGATTATATATCTAATCCAAACATTTATTTCTGATCTTAAGAAATATAATGGAAAAGTAAATAAAAGAAAAATCTACATATTTCACAAAGAGAGAGTCGATAAATATGTAATAAATTGAACAGTATTTTCACCAAGTCCAAATGTCCAAGCCTTGTTATTGTATTTATTTGAAGATCATACAATTTCTTTTCATAGAAAAAGAAGTTCCATGATAACTTTTTTTAGGGAAATTGCTTGCTTTTGGAGATAATTAAGTGTTGCATGTTTAGTTAATTTAGGAAAAATGGATTGTTTTTAAGCTATTTTGTTTATTTGGAGAATTGAGATAATCTAAGTGCAATTATTATAAAAATTCGCATTGCCCTATATACTAAATTCTGGTAAAAGTTATGAAAAAATATGCATTAGGGTCAGAAGCATAAACAACAAAATATTTCCTTCACATTCCTAACTGACTGTGACTAACCTGGCTGAGAAGACTCAGTTTGCACATCTTACCTTTGGTGCCTAACGAGCAATGTAATATCTCTTGTTTAGATTTTTGTTAATTTTTACTTTAATATCGGTGCCTTTGTGTACTAAATAGACACATGTGTGGGATCCTTACTCAGGCAGGATAATCAGCAATCAGAATATACCAATTAATAACACAAAGACATGATCTTTTTCTACTAGAAGAGGATTAACAGTCTTGAATTTGAACTGCTGTTAGTACAATCAGAATCATGAAAAATGTTTCATTTAAACTAGTATTCATTAATATATAATACTGGTGATTTTGTTTTAGATTAAAAATAAAGAGAACTAATGCCAACATATTGTATTGAGATTTGATTTCCTGTAAAATTGGTTGTATGTAAAATGTTAATACATGGTGGCATTGCGAAGACAGTCTTTACTTCTACAAAAGGAATTTGAGAAGAATATTCTCTTCTAAGCAAGGCTGGTGGAGGTAGTAGGATATATGTAAATACACAGTAGGGTAAATACTTTGCATTCAGCAGACTTGTATCAATTCTGAACTCTAATAGAAACTACACTTGAACCACTCTCTAAAAATCTTTCTAAATGCAAGTCCACTTTTTATTGACATGTTTACTTTATTTACTCAATTTTTCTAAAGATGATACCAGAACCTCAGACTTGTTTTTTAGTACTTGAAGACCCATTTTATACATGAAATGTTAAGATACTCTCCCTTCAAATTCCTGAAAAACTAAAATCCAAATGATGCTTCTAAAATATGGGTCCTGTCTCGCTCCAAGGTGAATGTAGTAATATGCATCGATTTGGACTTGATATGGATTTACTTAGTGTAGATTGGCTGTACTCTAATCTGCTTAGAATCTGTTTTGAGTATATATATATATATATATATATATATATATATATATATATATATCTTTCTCTGCTCCTTTTGTTAAAGTTAAATGAGATCAGGTAGATAGTACTACCCCGAGATTGTAAATTAAGTTGCTTCTAATCAAAATAAGAAAAAAGAAAGGTGTCATTGGCCTTGACTTTAAGGATTATTGGCCACTGTTGGTCCCAAAGTGAGTTCCTAAGAAAAAACTGTGCATGCATCCCAGGAGCAAAGCGGAAGTTAGAATCCTGGGGACAACGAACGAGACCCTCAACCTCTATGGTTAGTTCAAAGCACAATGGGAGCAGGCACTGGGTGATCCGATCCCATGTCTGATATCCTCAGACTCACAAAGCTTCATTCTCAAAATTGTAAGTGATTTGCCACAATGGCCCACAGGCTTTTCTGGGGAAAAGAACCACCGGAAGGCAATCTTTGCACGGACAGAGGATGGCTTGGCACGGCTTCAGGGTAAATCAAGTGCATTACATAATATATTGTAAATTTTAGTTCTATTATTTTTACATTAAATATATAATGACATATGTCCACAACTCAACACAATGTAGAAGTAGTAGAAGCTTTGAACCCATTTCCCTGAAAACAGGAAGTCCAATCTGAGAGTTAGACAAAACAATAACACATAAAGTGTCTTTCTCATACCCAGCCTGCTTCATAGTCTCCTTTTGGTCGCTATCACTGAAAAAAAAAAAAAAAAATCTTGATGCACAAAGAAGGGAACTTCACAGCGCTTTTGTGAAAGTTTCAGGATATACCACCTTGTCTAAGAGAAACAAAAAAAGATGGGAAGTTGTTTCAAACACACTCTTAAGGCTGCTATACTTGTGATCTCAAACAGCTGAATCAATTCTAACACAGACGAAGTGGACACGCCTAGTTTATTCATAAATAAGTTGTGTGGATCCATTCTGACCCAATCAAAGGTCTTTTTCAGTTGGAAAGTAATGCTTAAACTTTTATGAGAGCTGAGATAAGTTCCCATCACCAGCTATGAGAAAGAGGACCCTGGCTCAGTCTCATAGAAAACCTGTGCTAATGTTTGAAACACGTCAAAAATTCCAGTGGTCACAGCTCCAATTTGACTGTGAATGCAGTTACTTTACCTATTATATTGAGCTCAGTTGTCATTTTTCCTGTAATGACAGATGAAGTTGAATGAGCAGGTTCAATACATCATGCAAGGAAGCAAGTTTTGTGGTCTTACCCATACAACTGGGAATGACTGCCAACAATGCTTTTTTTTTTTTTTGATACCTCTTACACATCTAGTATTCAAAGCTCTGCCTACTGACCTTCCTTTAGGCAGCTGTTTCACTTCCTTGCATAAAAGAAGACCCGTGCACTCTATGTGGATCAACTCATAAAACTGAAAACTTATGCGAATTGAGGGCATGCTTGGTAACGGGGTGGTAACTCTAATCACATCCTACTAAGCATTGGTGAATTCAGATAGCTTTTTTAGGTAGCCGGCACCTCGATATGAGTAAAATAGTGCATAGACTCACATAGAGAGGTCACCATTTTGATTCAAGGAGCGAAAGCAGAAAACATGGAGCAATGACAGCTGCTCCTCCGTGCACACAATGCCCAGCTCAACTTTCCCGGTTTGTGGTCGCACACGGGTCTGGATAGCTCTGCAGCTGTGGTTTTGTTGGCAACAGTGGTGCACATAGCGTGTCATCGTGAATATTTTCCTGAGAATTATATTAACGAAGTCATCATGCTTGCTTTGTATTAACGTAAGTAGACGCATCGATCTGGTTGCAATGAGTTTGGGTATTTCATCTACATATATTCTGTGTCAACACCACAATCCCTTCCCCTCCTGAATCCTTATCATCTCCCTAAATCCCACTGTCACAGCCATTTGGTTCTACAAAAATGCCTGTATTCTAGACAAGAGAGATAAATTTGAAGCTTTTGAGGATAAATGGTCTCAACTTGAGACTGTCTTGCTTCGTGAAGTGAGCCAAACCCAAAAGGACAAATATCACATGGTTTCTCTAAGAAATGGCAATATTTCTGAAATAACAGTACATATATACTAGCCAAGACAAGAAAAATTTAGATTTTAGTGTAATACAGCAAGTTACAAAACTTACATCTTAAAAGGTTTTAAATATAAAACTAACTTTTTGTGTTGCTTATACTGTAATTACAAATCAAATGTTTTAAAATATTTGAAAGAATTTAATATTGCTTTAAAACACAATAGTGCTCCAGAATTTACCAATTTTGTTCTCATTTTTGTATCACTTTACATAAAAAGAAATATCACCAGAGTAACTAAGCCAATAACTCTTTATAATACACATGAATTGTTTTGGCAACTGTTAAGAGACTGCAGAAAGCTAAAAATACAAAAAATAAAACAAGATAGTAAGAGTTCCAGTAAAAGCACTGTACTGTTAGTAACAGTGCCCAGTTCATAAAATATTAAAGGTAGGGCAAATTCATTGAGGGAGAGCTTGTTTGAATAGCTATTCTGATTTTTTTTTTCTTTAAGACAGGGGCTTACTGTCTAGTCTAGGCTAATACTGGAATTGAATCACAGCAATCCTCCTGTCTTAGCCTGCAGAGTGCTAGGATTACAGGTGTGCACCACCACACCCAGCTTATGTGGTGCTGGTGAATTGAACTCAGGGCCTTGAGCTTGCTAGGCAAGTGCTGTAGTCAGTGACCTATGCTTTTCAGCCTCTGGCATTCTGTTTTGAGGAATCGTACAAGTCATCGAAATGAAACTCATTTTGCTGGCACCAATTGTAGCTTTTTTCTGTCATATTGAGTTGATGACCACACACAGAAAAATAGCTAGTCCCAAAATCCCTTCTGTCAGGTTTTATTATCTTTGAAAATATTCTCTTCTTTCCCCAATTTTGTTGGCTTGAGTGTTTGAGATGTTGACTGCAAGTGGTGTTTACTGACCACCCATTCCTACGTGCACACCTCTATGTGTGACCTGTGTCCCTTCCGTATACAGCTGGACTCGTGTTCTCTACTCCCTGAGGCATAGCTCACCTAGTGTTTTAATTTGGCCAACAGAATGTAGGACACTTATCATTTGACAGTCTGAGTCTAATCCTGCCATTGTCTTGGACTTCTGCCATATACCTTGGTACCAATCTCGATGGCCAAGTTAACGCCCCTAAATTAGCCAGGCCCTGATGACTCATATCTTGAACACATTAACTTCATCCATGTGCCATGCCAATCAGCAGAGACATTCAAAGACTCAGTCTTGTGAGAAATAGTAAATCAATCAAGAGTTTTAAAATTCTAAAGTACAGGTGTTTGATTGCATAAAAGCAACATTACCAAATGTCTTTTTTTCTTTTTTTTTATTTCCCCCCATTTTATTGATATGTACAAGTGCAGAATTTAAGGTTTACAATGGAGTTGAGCATTTTGTGCACATACATTTCTTATCAAAGTGACAAGGGCTGAACTGCTGACATCCATGATATTAATCCCATGTTTTTATTTAACAAATAATCATGGAAATTCAAAAGCTGCCAAGGGCTCGATGAGTTATTTCAGAAGAAATTAAAATTCTGAGAAAATAGGACTTCAATTCCAACTTAATTTTGGGGAAAAATTCTAATGTTATTGGCAATTTTCAAATATTTTTGAAGACTTGAATTTTTTCTGATTCTTGAGTACTTCTTTACCATTAATCTAGGAGTATCCCAGACTTTCTGGTACCAAAGTGTCTGTAGAAATACTTACTGAAAATCAACTTAAAAGAGAGAAGGGAAAAAAATAACATTCACAGAAACATTCATCTAGAAATGTGTGAAAATGCCATGGAAGTTAGGGGAGTGGGCCACACAAAAGAATACAAATTTAACCAATATCTTTCTCTTTAGAGGATTGCCAAACAAACTATGGAGTGTTTCAAAGTACCAGTCTTCCCTATTTTTTCATATATATATATATATATATATATATTCAAAATTTAAGGTTTACAATGAAGTTGAGCATTTTATGCACCTACATATCTTGTCAAGGTGACAAGGACTTTCCCACTCTCCTTTTGTCCCTCCCCCTACCCATCCCTCCTTCCCTCCGGTGCCCTACCCCCCCTGTTTCACTTTGTTTTTCATTTTAAATTCCATGAGAGTTGTGGTCTGGGTCTCTCATATCAGAGAGACCATTCAATGCTTCACCTTCTGCTTCTGACTCTATTTATGAAAATTTTTATTGAGAAGTATATGCAATGATATATAACATATTCTAAAATTTCCGAAATAGATAATATGCAGACTGAATGATCTCTTCTGAATTAGATTATTAAATTTCCTACCATCCACCAGTTCCAAACAAAACAAAAAACATGCATATTCTGCACACACAACACACACACACACACACACACACACACACACAAAGACACAGAGTATAGTCACACAAGAACTAGTGTTGACACCTCAGCCTTAAAATTTAGTCATACTATTGAGCTGTATTAGTTTTCTGTGTGTGTTGTTGTTGTTTCTGTCTTCTTCTTCTTCTACTTCTTTTTCCTGTTGTTCTTTCTCCTCTTGTTTTATTTAACTTACAATTTATAGACTTTATTTATTCATGTTTACGACAGTCTTGCTCTGCTCTCCACACCCTGATCCTGAAACACTGTGTAGCTCAGGCTGACACAGAACACACAACAATTTTCCTGACTCAGCCTCTGAAGTGCTGGCTCTATATGCAACTGTGATGTATTTCACAGAATTTAAGATGTAAAAATTCAAGGTAGACTTGTTATTTTTGTCATAAAAATACATAACTACCTAAACTAGATTTATAATATTGATGAAAAGTAGTTAAACTTGTCAGTAACTCATTTACCAGTTTCTGGAAGATAATAAGAACAATCAGAAAGACAGGATATTTTATTATGAAGTTATGAGCTTGCCTGGAAAAAATAAACAAAAGGCATATATACTCATAGTTCGATTGGTATTTAGATTTTTCCATTAAAGGTAAAGCCTCTTTGTTGATCTGCTACCTGGTTAGGAAAGCTAAAAATTCTAGTACTCAGTTACTCCACAGCCATAGTAGCTTCTTTCCTCAAAACTTATGAAACGGGAAAAAAACAAAAAACCTATCTAGTCTAAATCAAGAACAAAAAGAAATTTTCAAACAGTCACTTAAGACCACGCTAGTAGGACATAAAACTTTCAGAAGGAAAAGTAATTGGAAGTCAAAAGTTCACTCTCTTCATGGGCTGTTTCTTTCAGTTTGCGACAAAATGATCAAGATCGTGGTAGGCATTAAAGAAAATCTTCAGTCCATTTATGTAGCCACGTTGTAGACCTCAGAGATTTTTTCCCCCAAACAAACCCGTTCCTTTTTATCTCCTGCTGTCTATGGTGTCGCCATTTTTTCTCATCACTGGCATGTGAGTCAAATATTTCTCCACCACCATTGGATGCTCATTATATGTAGTGGCTTTAACCTTTTCACTGTGTATTATCCTAAGCAAGTGGCCTCTCAGTTTCATCACCACATTGTCTCTAGTGATTTTCCTTGCTAATGATTTTTTAAGTTAACTGCAGAAATCGTCATTCCTATTCCTACTCTAAAATCTCACGAACTTGCAGTTCTCTGGTGATCACCATGTATATTTTCCCAATTTTTTAAGGTAAATTTATTGTGTAAATGGCACAGTGGAAAACTAAGCTTAAACTTTGAAATTAAACTTGAAGATTTTGTTCATATACATATAGCATCAGTTTCACATTCCCTTCCACTCCGCATTCCATCCTTTCTGATTCCCCCTACTGCCTGCAAAACCATTTTTTAATTCCTCTCCTATTTATTGAGATTCTGGGTTTCTCGTATTAGAAAATCACTTGACATTTAACCTTCTGAGTCTGATTTACGTCACATAGCATGATGTTGTCTGTTTGCTATCCATTTTCCTGCACACAACTGAAATCTGTCTGTCTTTATGGAAGAATAGTACTCCATTGTGCTTACATGGGGCCATATTTTCTTCATTCATTGTTCTATTGATGGGTATTTCCACATCTTCTGTGATTTATTTATTATTGGTTGCGGTACGATAATCATAAATCGAGCATCATTATGGAAAGTAGTATGGGGATTCCTTTAAAAACTGAAAATATATATTCTAACTGAGCCAGTGGTACCTGTTCTGGGTATCTTTCCAAAAGAATTAAAATCTCCAGTTAATCATATATTAAAGTTTCATTGATCTCATTAGCTCATTTTGCCTTACTTTGTCTACATAACTCAATCCATCAGCTTGCTCTTTTCTTCCTCTACCATAATTTAACCAAAATTCACAATTCCAATTAATTTATGAAAATATGCTGAGCAGACGGATTACAATAAAAGTTTGGGAGTTTTTTATGTTGATGAATATAATAACCTTCTTTGTAATCCTGTCGGGCCAAGAATTTGGTTAAGAAGAAGGAAAGAAAGAAAGAAAGATAGAAAGAAAGGAAGGAAGATGAAAGAAAGAAAGTGAATTATTCAATAATAAATTTCAAGAATCTTCAAAATTATACACAACAAATTACAGACATTTATCATTATTAATTCCATGAAATAAAATATTTTTACTTGCAATAATAACAAAAATGTTCACTCTTGATTTCTGTTTTCCATTAATGGTTGGTTATCATACCATTGGTGAAATAATACCAGTTGGGTACTGAAATCTGAAATGAACCACCTTAACCGCTCGCCTTTCTATACCTTTTCTTTGCTTGCATAATAATGGTTTCGTAGAAAAGCAAAATTAATAAAATTAGAAGGCCAAAACCGAAATTAAGAAACTTTATTCCAGAGGATGGAAAAATGGTACAGTGGTTAAAGAGCTTGCCTCTCCAGCACAAGGCCCTGAGTTTGATTCCCCATTACCACATATGGCTGAGTATGGTAGCAGATGCTAATAATCCCAGCACTAAAGAGGTCAAGGCCAGGGAATTGCAATAAGTCCAAGGCCAACCTAGGCTCCCTAGTGAGTTCAGGACTAGCTTGGACTAGAAAGCAAGGCCTTGTCTTTAAAACAAAACAAAAGAAAAGAACTTTATTTCATAATACATGTATTTTACTTAATAAGACATCAGAAAATATTTTTAAACAACCTGAATGGTAGAAATAAATTAGTAGTTCTCAATAAATGCAAGTTAGACTTTAATGCATTTTGTTTTATTACCTAGAATTTTTTCTTATTTTGTTCATCAAGAAATTTAATTTTAGCTGTGTATTTATAAATACAAAATAAGTTTCTTACTATATTAATACATATGGAAAATTTTGTTTAAACTGTTCTTGATTTATGAGCTTATTGCTGTAAATATAATCTGCATCTGACACAATATAGAGATCCACTATATTTCTATAGCTTTTTCTAATACTCTTTTCTACTTTAACAAAAAAGTAGACATTTGCTACTGAACCACTTGCTCTTGCTGCCATGAGCCCCTATTAAAAAGACACAAATTAGAGACCCTGGAAAAAACACAGCCTGTGACAAAGGACACCAGCAAGGCTGCCAAGGCCGCTCCCATGAACCAAATTGATCTTACTGGCTGCCTCCTCCTTTCCCTGCCCAGGGGTGGTTACATTCAACTGGACTTGATTTTCTCAAGCAGAGATCAGGGAGTCCAGGCTTCTTCCAATCCTGGCATCACAGTCCCAGGCCCCATGGGAAAACACTGGCATTCCATTTCCACACATACTTTGATCAAGAGGGTTGAAATTGAACCGAAGTTGACTCTGTTGAGAGGAGTTGATTTTCCTATTTTATTGTCGAAACTGAACCCATCCTTGATGACAGATATAACTTACAAGGTTTTTCATTCACCCTACATTGATTTCTAGATCTTGAGCCCTCGGACCCCAGTAGGGTCAGGCACGGTATCTTCTCTGACACTTTTTTATCAGGCTCTGTTGCCACAGGCTTTGAGAAAGAAATGGTACTACAAAATATGCCTTGGTCTTCTGACTTTTGAAAATTGACTTTTTCCATATAACTTCTGACTATATTAATTTTACTTTGTTGTCAGTTAATTTAACTAATTTTTAATAATCATTTACAATTAAAATACAAAATTGTTCTTTATTCAATTAAATGATTGAATACTTGAGTTGAAAGTCCATAAGCCTCTTAAAGCAAATTTAACCAGCTTGAAGTCATGGAAATTATTTTTCTTAACTAGGTTAGAAGGACTATTTTCTAAAAGACATGTAATGTAAATTATGTACATATTGTGATTCATAATACATTGAGATTCTGAGGCTTTGACCAACCAAAAAAATTCTCCCAGAATACACTGCTGGTTAACATTGACCCTTGAGCCAAGCTTTGTAAATAGCAATACAGTCTGCATTTTAACTAGGTGATCTCTGTTTTTCTTTTACACAATTAAACCACATAACCTCTATTTGCTATTATATATTTAGAGACTATGATAGATGTCTCACAATTTATCTAATAGAAAGTTTCTTTTTATTGTTTTGGGTAAACATGTAAACAACATTGAATAATATTCTGAGCTGCAGTCATCTTTTTGATATATAAAAAAACATAGAAAAATTTACCAATCTCCTTCATTTGTACCAATAAACATGGTCTGTGACTCATTATTATAAGTCTGGTGGCATACTGCTCTTTGTCCTTGCTTAGTCATTAGTCAGATTGAATAGATCAGTCAGGTTCTAAACATGCAGTTTGCAACCGCAGTGAAATAAGGAAAGTACACACTCAAAGAAGCAGAAAACCACTGTTTTTAGATCCTGAATTTTAGGCAGGTTAAGATTGCTTTAAAAGGTGCATGAAGCCTGCGAGATCAAGAATTCACCTCCATAACAGAGCCACATTGTGTCTCCTGACTCGTTTTCTTCAGTTGAGAGTGCTGTAAAGATGCAGCATCCCTGAAAGGATGGGATCCTGTTGTACACTGGCTTTAAGCTCCCTCCTGGTCCGGTTTTGTCTGGTCATGTTTCCCAAGGGGATGTGACACTCAGAGAAACATCAGATAAGATCGGCTCCTAAAGCTGGAAGAAGGAGCAGAACCAGGGCCAAGGCCACTGGCATCCTCCATGACAAGGACACGGGGATGTAGGAGGCGACAGTGTATTAAACCCACACGATGTGCCAGAAACTTTACACATATTATCTCCTTTTTTTTCCTTAGAATTGGATATTTTGGTTGGATGTTTCTACTCATATTTTAAAGAATAGTTTCACTGGAAATATATTTCTGTAAGCATTTACTGTGGGATTCGCTCTGAATGGGCCATATGCTAAGCAGGCGTAACACAAGGAATAGGAAGGTAGCAGGTCTGTGGTCAACATGGGTATGGAAAACAGATGACGAAGAAGGCAATAGCAGCTAAGGGCCAGGAAGCGGTGTAACAGTGACCCAGCACACACCGCAGACAATATGGTGGAAACCTTAAGCCTTTCATGAGCTGCGTGTGTGTGTGCTTGTGTGTGTGTGTGTGCTTGTGTGTGTGTCTATACAATGGTTGAATACTCAAATATTTTCATAAACATTTCTCATTGTAATGCTAACCAAAAATCGTATTTTTTTTCAATACTTTTGGTAATTCCACTTCGTCATTCTTGCTCTATTTTACAGCAGTTTGATCCATGATAAATAGGACTTTAAGCCAAGAAAGCAGCTGGTCCCTTTGTGTAAAGTATCCTCTATGTAACTTGAACAGTAGCAGAGCTCAAACTGCTTGGTTGTGGAGAAAACCTTAATTTGCCCACGCGGCTCGCGTTGTGAATGCCCTTCCTGTCTGCCTCGACTTGTGTGAATCTCTGAAGCGTGGGCTCCGAGTAGTCCTCCGAAGTTCCCAATTACCGGGGCTGTCGTCCGTGTTAACCCTTCCGCTGGCCTCATTTGCTGGCATCGGAGTCTCATCGTGATCTCGCTGGGAGCTAGGCAGAGCTGGCATTCTCCTTGTCACATTCCATTTGTTCCCCAGCACAAGTCGCAGCATACATTAAGTTCATTTTCTGTGGAGTTGTAGAGAACCAGGCACAGTTGGATGGCACCGTGCCTTCTGAATGGAAAGAAGACGGATAACGTAGACCAAAGGGCACAGAAAATGCGACTTTCCCAATTTGCATCGCGCCCTTCACACCACGGTAATCTCAAAGCTTTTCCCAAAAGCCGTAGAAATATTATGAATTACAGGTGTCTAGCACTTTTCTATTTATAAATAATATCACATCCCTGATTTAGTCTTCACAAACGTTTTAATGTTCACTTAAAAGATATGGAAGTCAGAAGCCTGGAAAGGAAATATAAATTTTCCCATGCCATAGCTAGTAACTGCACAGAGGGGCCTAATGTGAAAGTTTCCTAACAGCAGGATCCACGATTAACAAAGAAATGATGGCATACACATAGCCTACGTTCGTAACATCTATCAGCCAGTTTTATCATTGTTATAGATCTTGATTGAAATAATCTAGGTCTTATTTTGTGATCAAGACATCCTAATTTTGTTTTTGTTTGTTTCTAGTCTTTGGAGAATGATTTTTTTTAGATGACTACTATTAACTTTTTCTGCAGTTGAGTCACATAATTCTGTTGTTATAAATCATTATTACTGCATAACTATTGTCTGAGTGAAATATTTCTTAGTGTTCTTAATTCACTTAGATGACAATATTTAGAATGTTTTGCGTACAAAATATATGTGGTAGTGACAGTGAGGAACTGCAGCATGCAATTATAATTCTGCATATAAAATTATTTATGCTAAGCTACTTTTGAATACTCAAAAGTTTTGAGTACAACTTAAGAGTTATAGAATTTCACAAATACGGTGGTCTCGAAATGTTTTTATAAAAATTGTGGATCTCTTGTAGATCAAATAAAGTAGAGTAGGCATACATGTGATGTGTATTACCTTCATTCCCTACTTTCCAATTATATTGGACATTAGTGATTGTTTGACCTATGGCTTGTTCTTGTTTTTCAGATTTCAATATCTGAGACAAATATTAGTGCAAGTGGCATTATTAGTAAACAGTTCCTGGGAAAGAAAGCGTTGAAGATGAGTAAGTAAATGAGAAAAATGGGAAATTCAATGAGAGTAAATGCTATTAAATTTGTAATTATTTTCAAAGAAGTAGGTAACAGTCAGATAAATGATTACATGTTAGGCTTTCCTCGTGAATTTGAGATTTTGTTTTATTGTTAGTCAGTTTACAGCAACTCAATTATATAAATGATCTAGCCAACGAAGTTAATATTTGTGTTTAGAAATCTTGTTAAAGTTCATCATTGACATTTTCATAAATCTGTTTGGATACATGTTTGTAGCCTCAAAAGATTTCCAGGTATTGACAGGAAAGACAAAATCAAGCATGAGACAAGCCTTTATGAACCAAGAGTAAACTCCCAACACGGAGGAAACGTCCTACAATGCAGATCATGCTCAGATTTATAAGGAAACAGACATCTTCATGTCTCTTCAGACTGCCCCAGTGTAGAGCTCAACACGCATTTATGTCCTCTCTTCTCAATATTTAATTTCCTAGAAAAGAGTTGACAAAACTGGAGATGCTGACTTACCCAATTTTTATAAGACAAGGTTATTAAGTCTTAAGGAGCAGAAAGTATGCTTTTTTTTTCTTTCTAACTCTTGGTTTCTGCTTCTCAGCTGTGACAATGTGATTTTACGCTTCAAGGCAGATTGTCTGCCGCTCTTTTTCTGTAGTTCGTTTCCCTGTCTGTCTTCACTTTCTTCCTCCTTCGTTCCCCTCCTCCCTTTCTGAAGCGTATACAATGCCTGACTTAGATTCAAGAGAAGGGGGAATTGATTGGTTCTCTAGTCACAACTCACCTAATCAAATGATTGAAGTAAATTAATGCTAGAAATTCAATCCTAATGGAATGATGTATTTCTCCTCCCTCAGCTATGAAATTTTAAGTTTAATCACATCCATATGCTCAGTCTGGCCTGTAAGTTAATGTCATTAAAATACCACAATTCAAACTCCATAATGTTTAATACAGCTTGTGTACGTAGTTTTATATTTCATTAAAACAATATTTAATTAATAAAGTTTAAATTTATAACAGCTGGGCATTTTTAAGTCTTGAGAAGTATGTTAGGTTCCTAGGATTGCTATACAAAATTGTGTAAAACCTTGTATCGCAAAGCAACAGAAATACATGCTTTCACAGCTCGAGAGGCCAGAAGTCCAAAATCACAATGCAACCGGAATTTTTTTTGTTGTTGTTGTTTTGAATCTTTGGAAAGAGAATCCATTTGATGCCCTTCTCCTGGGTGCTGATGGCTGGTAACAAACTTTGTCATTTCTTTTTTAATAACACGTTTCTTTATTTTCTTTTCACCAAATTCTGTTTCCATCTTCACATTTCATGTGACATTGTTCCCCATGAGTCTTCCCATTGCTCTTTCTAAAAATCTCTGTTTCTCTCTCTCTCCCTCTATTCAAGTATTAATCCTTGCTTTAATACAGATAATTTTATGTAGAGGTAGCTACCTTAATTGCATTTAGAAAAACCCTATTTCCAAATAAGATCATATGTAAACATCATAAGATATCAAATATCAGTTATTTTAAAATAAAAGTTAGTGAAACTTTCAACTGTGCTATGTAGTCTTTCATAGCAATATGTTCATACTCTGTAAATTGAACAGTCTTCTATGATGTGTATTAATTACATTATCTACTTTCCCGTAATTTTTTGTATGAAAAAGTATTTAGAGATAGCTTGTTCTTGTTTTTCAGATATCAAAATCTGAGACAAATATATAAGTGCAAGTGTTGTGGTCAGTAAACGGTTTCTGGGAAAGAAAAAGTTGGAAATGAGCAAGTAAATGAGAAAAAGGAGAAAATAATGAACTTATTTGTTATTAAATTTGAGACCGTATATTCACCCTGCAAGATGTTCTGAGGGACATAACTTGTGTCTCAGGACTGCCATCTGGGCAGAGATACTGGGGAACATTTACACACAAACAACGATCTCTTGTAGATCTATGTTAGCTCAGTTGAACTTAATTTCTCTCTAATCTTACTTTTTATTAGCCTAAAGGTATAGTCCCACTTTTTTTTTCTGACCAAAAGCTCAGGGATCCTCTTAGAAAAGGAGGAAGATGCACTGTGGATATTGTCACGTTACAAGAAGCTTGTGGAGCCCTGTATTAAAGTATGTACTGCAGATGGTAGTAGGAGTACGGGGCATGGGAAGCATATTTTAAATGGCACAAAAATTGTCTAGAATTTTTTTCTTTTGTTTCTGTTGGCATGTGGTGGGAGGTGGGGGTATTTGCATCTTTTCATTTCTACTTTCTGTGCAATCGGTTCATACCTAAACCTCTTAAAATGAAAGCGAGTCTTCACCTATGAGAATTAATACTAAGACATTGTTCATTATGTTAGAGGGCTCTGCTTTGAAGTTGGTTTGAGACAACTGTGGACGCGTCATTAGCCCCCAACACCTTCTGAGATTCTCTCATTCCTTAACTGCAACCACGTTGTCTTACTTACATTTTGGAGGTGACTCAGATCATCAAAGGAGGAGTGGTAACATTGTTCTTTGTTTCTAGTATTTGCTCACTGTAGTCATAATTAATATTTCTCATTTTAAAATAAATATCAATAATGTCAGCATCTTATATTAATCAAGATTAATTGTACCCACAGCTATAGCAACTCCTATCTCAGCTTTTGCTCGTCTACTAGTATAAAAAGGTCAGAATAACAACAGGTGTTCATATTCCATCTCTTCAAGGTCAATGAAATCTTGTAGTGTCCCCTGGAGAAACTGAAAGCCTGGAGATGTGGAAATCCTTTTCTCACATAAATAATTAGAGAAGATAATAAAATGCAATGATCTTACAATTTTTATCTTATAGATTCTCTTATTTGGACAATTACTATAGATCACTTACATATTTTATAAGACAGATTTAAAATACTCACCAAAAGTCTTATGTGTACAGAGGTGAGCTGTCAAAAAAGCAATTAGAGAATGAATGCTCTACACATATGACTAGAGTAATTCACTGATGAGTTTCAAATTGAAGGTGGTATTTGGAGCTAGGGTCTGGTAAGGGGGTATGGTCCCTGGAGATATAAACGAGAAGGGTGTATCTTGTTTCTGACTTTGAAACCAACAGATGACACTGAATTCTTTGACAACATTCAACCAAAATAAACCTCACCTGCTCTAAGTTGCTGGTGTTAAATCGTTTGTCCCAGTAATGGTAAATCAACTTACATAGTGACCACCTTCATTGCATGTTGGTACTGAGAAGGCTAAATCAAGTCCTCTTTGTAAACATTCACTCCATCCGAGGACCAGATGCCTCACAGCAGCGAGATTTTTCATAAGTTTGTTTATAAAGTGGCTCCACAACAAAGGTATTTCTATGTAGGATACATTCAAGTGCATAAAGTAGTGCAAAAATTTTCAGATGTTCTTGCAAGTGTAGGCTTTGCAGGAAAGGATGTAAAACCTATATGCAGAAAAACTATAAATCTTAAAGTTACTGGAATAACAATCCCTACCAAGTTGAATGTTCTAAAACAGTAAATTTTGAATGTCATTCAGTCTTCTTACATGGGATTCCAGATCATTGTTTGCCATTGGGAACCTGAAGTTTTTATCGTTAGCTGTATTTAGATTAATTTTGGGGTGTGTGTGTGTGTGTGTGTGTGTGTGTGTGTGTGTGCGTGCGTGTGTGTGTGTGTGTGTGTGTGTGTGTGTGTGCTATTGTATCCTTTTTAGCCTCTCTCTAAGTCACTGTTCTTGATTCTTTTTTTATAGATCTATTCTCAGAAAGGGTCATTCTTTCCACTTGATCTGCTAAATAAGATTTAACGAACGCATACTGTGCAGCATAATTTATGTCCATCCCTATAAATTTATATGCATATTTCTTCAGGAGACGACTTTATTCCCAATTTTCTAATTTTGCCCTTTCCAGATCCTTGAACAAACCAATGAAGCCTTCTGTATTTTTCTAGGATTTATGAATAACATAATTTCTGTCTATTTTCTTTCCATATAAAGTTTGTTAATATTCCATCTGTATCTTGAGAGTCTTTCTTTTGAACATTGAGTTTTAGAGCTAGTCCTAGGATTGTTATAAAGTGTCAATGCTGTATTTATGACTAGCTCAATTTTCTATTAATAACATACATAGCACCAGCATTCTCTACAGCTTTGATCACACATTGTGAAGACAAGAACACTTCCATATCTGCTTCAAAAAGTAGCAAGAACAATGGAATAGATATGTTCAAATCGATACAGAGTACTTTGTAGTAGATTAATGGCAATATGTCTTTTACTGTAATATTGTATTGCGTTTAATTTTTCATGCATTTGATAATACCTCGAGTATGGAATGGTTTGAAACAGAAATGTCCCCCAAAATCTCATCTTATCGGATGTAGTTGGATAAGTGTGAAACCATGTGTTGTTGAGGAACAGGGTCCAGTTGGAAGGGGTGAATGCTTGGGAATTGATCTGCAGGGATTGTATCAATTTGTTGGGATTGGGGGGCCAATCAGGGCAGAGCTTTCAAGTGTGTGTTATTGAGTTATGGGCCAGGAAGTAATGGAGGGGCACCTACCTGAAGCATAGGCAGCTCCACTGGTAGCTTGAACTAATTGAAAGAAAACAGAAGAAACAATGTTACTCCTTCTTTTTTGGAAAGCACTGGCTTTTGCCTAAATCTCCAGATATATACTGGATCCTCTCTCACTTGGCTCCCACCACAGTTGCCTTTCCATCTTCGAAGTGTGAGCAGCTCTAGTCTCTGCCTTGCGCTTCTAGTATTGCCAGCTGCCCCTGACAAGACTGTGTGAGACCATCTGAAAGTATGAGTTAAAATAAATCTTTCCTCCCTTAAGTTGTGGATGTCAGACATTTTTTTTCATCAAAAAATAACTAACAGAAACAATTAGCCTCTGTGTAAATATTTCCAGAAATCTAATATTCCTAGACTCTGAACAACAGTTACATTTTTTATTCCAATTTGCTGGTATACACAAATTATGACCTAGATAAGACTTAGAAGATATTAGTGTGATATCATTCAAATAGTTGGCCTTCTTCATTTTATGAAGTGATTGGACAAGTGGTACATGGGTATAATTTATATACTTGGAAAGTGTTATGAGTTGATTTATTTCCTCTTGCCCAGAAATTATTTCAAAGTTCTAACTCTCAATACATGTTAATGTGACCTTATTTGGAAATAGAATTTTTGATGATTTGTTCAATTTAAGATAAAATTCTATGGGCTCCAGTCTCATGAACCTGGAGTCCTGTTAATGTAATGACACAGATGTGTAGGGAGAATATCACGCTATTAGAAGTTGACTTTGGAGTGTCAAAGCTCAAAAAGAAAGACTAAGCTTAGCTGGCCATATTCAGAATCTAAGAGAGGATAGATCAGTATTGAACTATAATAGATTCTCCATGAACTCTCAAAAGAACTAGTGTACACCTGTACATTAAACATGTAGCTTCCAGAATTGTGATACAATCTGTTCTTTTGGTTCTAGCAAACTAATTTGTGGTATTCTGTTATGATAACCCTAGGAAAGTACTATAGAATGCTACAGTATCTTATGCTTATACTCCTAAGGGGGGAAAAAATCAAGTTGTAGTAATGTCATCAGAGATCTGAAAGTTTGAGATGCACACGTTTAAACACTCGTTATGTTACATAATAGTTCTGTGATATGAATCGTATGGTTTTGGATCTGGAGTGTCCCAAAATGCCTCATGTATTGGGAATCCTGTTGGTCCAGCTGAAAGGAGCAGATTCTTGAGGCTTCATCTTCTGGGATTGTGAAAACTAGTTTACACTGGAAGACACCCAAGGTAGAGCATTCGAGTATGTGTTATTGATTTGTGGGCAAGGAGATGAGAGAGGGGCACCCACCCTGGTTGTGGGGACCCAACAGGCAACTTGAACTAAGTAAAGAAAGAAAAAGAAAAATTATTACAGCTTTTTTATGGGAGAGCTTTGGCCCTGCCTGAGTCTCCTGACATGAGTAGCGTCTCACTCAGCTGGCTTTCTGTCTGCACTGGAGTCAGCTGCTCTCCAGTCTCTGCCATGTGCTTCCTCATTGCCATATGCCCAGAAATTGATGTGCAAGAACTCCTGAAACCGTGAGCTAAAATAAATCTTTCTTCCCTTCAATCACTGATGTTAGGCTTTTTGTCTCAGGAACAGATAAGTCACTAAGAAAATAGACAAATATCTTAATTGTATAATTATTAATTTATGAATATATGATATTGAAATTACAGCAATAAAGTTGTCTACAAAATGTCTACAGGGTTAAATGATTCGCTTCGTGACACATTGTTGGCATATAGATAATATTCACTAACAATATTATTATTGCTACTATAAAATTCTTTAATTTCTAAGAAATAATGGGAATACCTAATATTACATTGATGCATTCACTTCATAAATACTTTGCAGACTTTATGTTCTAGGAAATCCAACTTTGACAGAGAGTAAGATATATAACAGATGTGCTCATACAGAGACTATATCCTATCTGAAATAAAAATATTAAATAAATAAAGATTACTATCCGATAATGAAGTCTCTGAGAGAAAATATACCTCCATAAAGCAAAGTTTATGGCGATGGGAATATGGAGAAAAAAAGAACTGGATATTTTACTTTTATTTTTATTTATTTCATGAGATACGGTCTCATTCTGTAGTCCAGAATGTTTCTGAACTCACTAACCTTAATGCAAGCACGGCATATTGCTGATATATATTAATAAGTATTGGGGAAATGTCTTACATCATCAGCTAAGAATATGTTTTCATATTTACCTATTTATGCTAAGAAAGTTATTTACTCTTCTACATTTAGATCTCTGGTAATCTTGATTGATTTGTTTTATATTTTATTACATCTTATCACCTATAAATTCAAAATTACACATATTATTTTGTAGATAAGAACAAGTAAATAAAAATCATTTATAAGATTGTGCATTAATTTTTCTGGTTAGATTTTTTGCATTTACTCTTTTTTCTCCAAATATAAACCTGTCTAAACTCCACAAATGAATTGATTTTATTTAAATAGAAAATAAAATGTGAGAAGTAATGGTTAAATTTATACCAGCAGCAATATAGATTTGAAAGAAATGATTCCAGTTAAAAAATGACATTTAAAACTAGATATATTGAAGAAATCTTTAAAGAGAAAATACTTGCATTCAATATTTTAGAAAAGAGAAACAGTTTTGGCAGGTGGAGTGTTTTTTTTTTTTTCATTTTGTGAATTTGCATTTCAAACGTTTCTTTTTTACAGAAGCTCATGCATTATCATACCTTTCATATCTGTCCAAGCTTTTTTTTAAAGTTTTTTTCTCCTTTTCCTTTTGCCTTCTTTTCCTTGAATCTTCATTTTTGTTTGCTTTTGTTCTATGGAATACTTAGCATAGGGGTGAAGGAATGTCTCAGTCGTTAAAGCTTGCCTAACAAGCACTCAATACCTGGGTTTGATTCCCCAACACCAGCACATGCCATTATCCTGGCACTCAAGAGGCTGAGGCAGGAGGATTGCTGTGAGTCCAAGACCAGCCTGGGCTCTATAGCGAGTTCAGAACCAGCCTCAGCTGCAGAGCAAGACCCTGTCTCAAAAGAAAAAAAAGAAATAGCTAGCATAATCTAAAATTACACAGAGCTCTAGGGGTCACTCACACTGTGTCTGATCTGTGATACTGTGTACCTGATGTGTTTTCCTGATTAGGTGACCGTGATTCTTACCCTCTGTGAGTGTGGTGGTCTCCAGTGACCCCTCAGGAGCAGTCCTCAGCTCTGTGCCTTCTCTTCTCTGTCCTCTAGAGCCCTGCTCTCCTTTCCGTAATATGTGCATGCAGGTGGCACTTCCTGGGAATACCACCCTTGAATTATTGAGCAATAGAGGAGCTCTTCCCTGATGCAATTATAGGTATTTGAAAGCAGGAAATAGAAAACAAAGGATTTTTTTCAAGATGTTTATATTTCTTTCAAAGTTTTTTGAAGATGCTAACTAATCAAGATTATTAAATGCAAGTGTCAACATTATCAGAAAACAGTTATTTGCTACATTATACATAACATTGATTGTTTTAAGTCGGTCGGCTTGTGACCCATCTGAAGAACAAAGGAAGCATGCTTCTGTGTGTGTTAGTGAAGAACACAGAGGCAAGGCTTTGCATGCTGTGCTGGGTTCCTTCCTCCCTTCCACCTGGCACTATCATCCTGATTAGTTTCTAGGGAATTAAGCATCTTTTGTGTTGTGACACCTTTCACCATGATGCTTCAGTTTTGGGGTTATTCAATTCTAGGCTGAATCCCACCACAAATCTGTCTTTATCTTGTTAGTGTCATGTGTTGAACCTCAGCCACTTGGGAAAGAACTATTATATATTGTTATCATCCGACACTTCATCGCATCTTTTAAAACATTTTACCTTAGTTACCTCTTTTAAGTCACCTTTTCCTGATACAGTCACATGAGGTATGAGTGTTTAGGTCTCCAATTTTGGGAAAGACTTAAATAAGCCTACAACATTTGGCCAAATTCTTACAGCGTCTATGTCTTAATTCTTGCCCTGTATAAATCATCTCATTAAAATTTCCCTTAAACTAAAGTTAAAAACCGAAGTGTCTCAGCCTTTTTACTGTCTTCAAAGCTGCATCCTATACCCTGATGCTAACAGCTCCTCAGCTCCTCATCTGCAAGTTAAAGAACGCAAAGTTGTTTTCTGATAAGACAGAGAGTGTCCTTTTTTTTCTCAAAATAAGGTGTATGTATTTTTCAAGGGCCTAATATAACAAATTCATAATAAAATACATAAGTCAACAAATGAGTTCCAAAAAGCGTCACACTTTTTTACAAAAAGAACAAAGATGTTACAAGACATTGAACAACGCCTTGTGTTTTGCAGGGAACCAACTTTCAGTAGTATCAGAAAAGCTGAGTGACACGAAGGATCCTGCCCAGCATTCCACCTGTGCTGCTTCAGTAGTGATGCCATCTAAGCAAATTTCTGAAAATTCTATGAGCATTCTCAATTTACAGCTGTAATTTCCAAATAGAATGTGACTCGCTATGTAAGTGGTAAACCCTGAACTCAAACTCTGTTAAAAATTTAATTCCTTTTGCATCTTTAAACAGTAATACACTGCTACCTGAGAATTTTTACACATAAAATTTCCCATGAAAATTTTACACACACGCGCACACAAACACACGCACACTCACACAAACGTATTTGCTGATTTGGAGCATGAAGTTAAATATTTTTATTATTATTTCCAAGATGCTGGTATTAATTTATATTATTAATTTATTTGAAATGTTAGGTTTGTCCATTCAATGTCTGGGTAAACACTTTCTGCAGTTTGCGGAGCATTCCCTGGGATATTGTCCATCAGATTTTGCTCAAATTGTCCAGATCATGGACATAAAGCAGTCTTCTTGCCATGGTAAGTTAAACAATCTTTAGTACTTTCACTTTTTATGCTTTCGTATTTTATTGTTTATATATATATTTTCCTTTAAGTCTTCCCATCTGATGTTATTATCTGAGTATTCCATAAAACAAATGTTGGAATGAGCTTAAAAATTACAGTTTAAAAAAAAAGGAAAGAAGGCATATGTGGCCATATTATCAGACCTCAATCAAGATCAGATATCTATTAAATGAAAGGAAAATGAAACATAGCAAAGACTCCCACTGTGACATCTATATATAATAAAACATTTATCAGTCCAGATAGGGCCTGTAGAGCAAAGACAGAGCTTCGGACAAGGCCTGTATTGAATAAAAATTTGTCAAACCACAGTACCTCTACCGTACGTTGCCTTGTCTTTAGCTGCCCAGGTAAAATGTGTTCTTGGCTCAAAAAATCTTATGAATCCCAAGAGTTTGCACCAGGACCATGTGTCAGCTGTTGAGATTTACAGGTGAAGAAGTTCTTTCTAAAACTCTATCCTAATGGTGTGCCTCTGACAGCCTCATTGTGTAAGTTTGAGTATTCTGCCTCCTGGTGTTTGTTGCATGTGTTTCCCATTATCCACTCAACTTGGTGTTGGCTCATCCCCTAGTCTTCCTTCCTCCTCTCTGTTCCGCAGACTTGGATTGCACACTCTAGTCCAAGAAGTCAGTGGCTACTCTCAATTTGCTGTATCCTTTTCGCCTGAATGACTGTTTAAAACTGATAACCAAATTTTGCGTTTATTCCATTAACATCAGCACAGAAATCTAAATCATATAAACTATCCTTTGATCACTTTCCATGAAACTAATATTTATGTGTTGAAAAAGACTTTGCCATTATGACAAAGTGTGACTGGGATAGAGCATAATCGATTTGAAATTATTCATCATCAACCATGTTATACACTTCAAGCTCAAGCTTCTGTGTATGAAAATGTTGCATTTCCCATCCAGCAATGGCGAGATGAGTCATGTGAGTTGCTTCAGACACTGAAGTATAAGAGAAAATGACAAGTTATTTTAGGCTATTAATAACTTTAGAATTGTTCATTTATGAAGATCAATCAACCATAGAAAAATAGATACATTTTACATTTTCCAGTCAACTTTGGGGGTGTGTGAAAGAATCTGGTGTGTCCAATTGCACTACACCTGACACCTCAATTGCCCTAGAAAAGAGAGTAAGACCTGTCTTATGTAACTGTCATGGTAAGGACGATACATCAGAAATCATTCAGAAGCATAGAGCAATTTCCTACTTTCCCTTTTCATTCAAACTGGGAGAAGTTATTTAAATTTCAGTTCACAATTGCAGATATTTTGGTATCATACCTTCATAATATGAAAGTATCCCTCACTCTAAATAAAACACTTAAAATCTTATGTGTCAATATTTCTACCATAAAATTAATTATATTATTAATTATATTATTATACACAGTTTTAGAATAAACTAACAAACATTGAGGAATAATTAAAATGATCATAGCTTATGAAATGCAAGGAAAATGTTAGAAGCTATTTCAGGTCTGTATAGAGAAGAATAATATTCTTTATATTTTTTTACAAAATGCAACAGCTACAGAAGAAGGCAAATACTTTTCCTAAAAATCAGTATTTTCCATTTCTTTAATTTTTCTATGATTGACCTCTCTACAAAAAAATCATTAGTTATCTTTGATACGGATTTTTTAAGATAGAGCATTTCCTTGAATTCCATAGGCAGTCTAATTTTGCATATGGTTACCAAATACAAAAAAGAAGCATATTTTTAAATGTTTCATTTGTCAATAAAAATGATTAAAAATTCTAATTTATATATCTTTTAGGCTTTATATATGGAAACTGTTTTTCTAATATTCCTTAACATTCTGTCCTTTCAAATTTGATTTCTCTTTCAATTCACTTTATATCCTAGTATTGACATTATCGTCATAAAAATTGAATTGAAGCCTCTATCACTGAATAGCTGATGCTCCAAGATTTTTCCTTAAATTTGACTTTAGAGACTAAATACCCTTATTTCTTTATTCATCATACTTTATCCAACTTGAAGAGTTGTCAGTGCATTAAAATTTTCTGGTAGTCACTTTGTTTATTGTTTGAAAGAGATATGCATACATTATACTGGGTAAGAATAACTGTTCTTTGAAACTAGTCTCTAGGTTAAGCAAAACAATTTATCTTAGTAAAGTTTGATGGGCTTTCCATAGTCACACAAAAGGTTTATTTATTTATTTTCAAAGTTTCTTCTAACCATAGAAATCAGAAACTTAAAACTTATCAGCTCATATATTGTTGTTCTTGTCAGTTGCTCATGTTATACAAGAAAACCTTTCTAGTAAGTTGAGGAGTTAATGCTAAGAAAGTAGTCTAATGAAACCTTTAGAAAATAGAAATCAATATGTTAAAAGATTATTTCCATTTCCAAGCTTACTTAAAGATCATCTGTAATAATCAAAATATGTGACCAGCCAGGATCAATGGCACGTGACACTAATCTTAGTGAATAATAGCAAGTTTGAGGACAGATGAGTTGGGGCCACGTAGCATAACTCTGTCTCAGAATGAACGAATGAACAGGAATTAGGGGATATATTTCATCAGTCCTTGGGGTCAACCTCAATGAGTATCAACAGAGGAATAGATATCGAATAAATATTCAGCACTACCACTTAGGCTTAAAAAAGGAAATCCTGTCATTTATCATTTATTTTTCCATATATATATATATATATATATATTAATGTGGTACCCATGGTTACATTGAGTTTGGCTTAATCCCATTGTCAGGTTTTTTGTTTGTTTGTTTGTTTGTTTTTAGTAAATCTACTTTTAATTATTCTTCACTGCTTCTCTGTTGCTCTTATAGACCTTCCCATTCTTGTGAGTTTTGCCTTTATGAGCTCAACCTGATCTATCCCTGCTTAGGCATTGAGAATTCTTCAGGGTATGAGCCCATTCTCAGTCACCAGCTAATAAAGAACTCCTAAGTTTCCCCTAGCAAAGTGGTGCTTCTCATATGTGATATCGAGTCACTCACTTATACTGCTAAAATGCTAACAGTTTCTCATATGATCTTCAACATTCTGAATTTGACTCACTTCATTAAGCACGATGATCTCAAGTTGCATCTATTTGCCTACAAAAAACTTAAATCGATCTGTCTTTGTGGAAGAGTAATACTTCATTGTGCACATATGCCATAAATTTTGTATCCATAGATTTGTCAATAAAAATTTTCATGTATTTCATAATTTAGCTATTGTTGGTTGTGCTGCTGTAAACATTGGTATATATGTTTCTCCATTAAGCATTGCTTTTAACATTTGTAAGGGCAGGTGTGAATGTGGAAGTCATTAAGGCAAACACAGGAAAAACAAACCCCACCTTATCTTACTTATATATGAAATCAAGGAAATTAAACTCAACTCGATGGGCTAACCATAAACAACAGAAAATTATTTCCCAATTTTCCTTTAACTATAGTATTATGTTGAGTACAGTGAGGATAATGATGGTAAGCAGTAGCAGGTCGGCAGGGTGAGAAGGGAGGAGTGATGAGAGAAGAAAGAGAGGCATTCAAAGGTATGAAGATTTAGGCAGAAAGAAATTTTCAGATCCATGTATTCCAAGACATATAAGAGTAAATTTCAAAAATCTTTTCATAAATTATGCCAGATTACCTAGAAAACAAACATGTTATATGAATCATTACATTGTGCCTTAGATGAATTTAACTCTGAATTAGCTGCACAATAAAAATATGACAAATTACTCCACAAATGTGTGTGGCTCTGATTTGTCAGCAAAAAATACTATTAGCAAAATCTGAACTTTTTGCTTGCTGCTGTTAGTTCTAATTCCTGGGGATCAAGCCAAAACACAGCCTGATAGGCAAATGCTCTACCGTTGATATTCACTGAACTGATGAGATGTTTAGAGGCTTTGAACTGCTTTCCACACATCTTTAAGTTGTAGTGTATAGTTTCATATACATAGTCTGCATATCATCTAAAAATTCTCCAGTTTCCTATAAATAGTGTTTCAGTAAGCGACAGGATGATAGAACCTTGTCTGTCAGGCAAAAGCTAGTCTTGGAGATTAAGTCTTATATTGTTCTCTGCTAATGTTTCTGTATGAAAGAGAACTCTCAACTTAAAAATCAAGGTCATTTTCCCTTACACCATTTTCAGGATGTTGTCCAAATTATTAACATGTCACTTCTGTCCTTACCTCTGCTCACTGGTCTAAGCAGAGCTGGACCTGGGAGAAAAGTGTAGGTGTGTAGTTGCCTGTGCTGTTTATCAAGCTGCTTGGCTGAAGAAAGAAATACCTGGCTGTGAGGAAAATGATTCAGTTTTTTAGACTTCTGAT
This sequence comes from Ctenodactylus gundi, assembly GCA_004027205.1. Classification (NCBI taxonomy): domain Eukaryota; kingdom Metazoa; phylum Chordata; class Mammalia; order Rodentia; family Ctenodactylidae; genus Ctenodactylus; species Ctenodactylus gundi. The sequence goes on from PVKB01001807.1 coordinate 110,674, forward strand.
GAGAAAAAAATCCAGCTCTCACAAAATTCAGGCAATGTAAAAGAGCAATTTCTCTAACATTCTCATTTCAACAATAATAGGTACTCAGGGGAGTTCACAAGTGTCATTGGAAAATAAATGAGATGTTGTTGACTTAAGCACAAAATCACCTGTGACTTAGAAAATGCTATTATTTAAAAAGTAGCATTCAATGACTGAACTCAGGAACATATTTATCCAAAACTAACTTAATTAAACATTTGGGTAAATATTGTAAGGTTAGAGATATAGTAACCTCAAAGATTTATCTCTGAACTGTTACAAAACTCTTTCTAGAATGCACCTATATTGAAAAGACCATGCGGTGAAATTAAAATCTTAAGATTTTGTAAAACAAATGAGAGAAAAGAAAGAATAATTTACCTTGAATAATATAGTACTTATGAATTGTGTGCTTTATTAACCATATGGTAGCCAAATGACCTAATATTACATGAGAATTTTCTCTTCTGTAATCTACACAATCAATGGTTTTATTGCATATGGATTAGACCTCCAAATGTTTACCAAATGTTTCTTTACGTTTATTATTTACTATATGTCTGAGAAAATTGAAAACAAATTAGTGAGTTTAATAAGCATTTTTCAGCCTTCAGACACAGACTTTGTAACTCAGAGTAGCTATTCTGTTACTGAGCAACAAAATAATTTTTGGGTGACTATGATCTAATTTTATTAGTAGGTAATAAATCTTTGTTATCTCAACAGTAGTCAATCAAATTGGTTATTTTTTTCTGTGACAATTTGAGTCAAGGAATGCTCAATAAGTTGTCCCCTGATCTCTCTGGCATGTCTAGAAGAGATTAGAATTTTAAATCATTGACTGAGTAAATATCTGGCCTCAGTTGGTGGAAACGCATCACCCAATCCTACAAACCTGGACAGAGAAGAGAAAGAAAAGTTATGTTAGCTTTCTCCTTTCATCCTGGCTTATTTTTCTTCTGTCTTTGAATTTTAGAAATCAGATACACCTACAGATAGCACCTGATTGGACTTTCTAGGTCTCTGAACAAGCGTGAAACTTTTCCTGAAGAAAATATATTCTCATTTGTTCATATAATTTGCCAATTCTGCTTCTATGAAGATCATTGATACAATACTTAGAGACATTTTGGTAACTTTTTTCAAAAATCAGCAGCAAGAAAAGCAGAACTATACTGATAGAACTTTCTCATTAAACATTGTAATTATGCTGAGTTGAAAATGATGTTGTAAAAAAAGATACATTTTAAAAATATCATTAAATGCAAATATTTTCTTAAATCAGCCATAGTCAATAAATTCTTCTTAAACATTTTTAAATTCTGCTTAAATTTTCCAAGAAGAAGAAGAAGAAGAAGAAGAAGAAGAAGAAGAAGAAGGAGAAGGAGGAGGAGGGGGAGGAGGAGGAAGAAGAGGGGGAGGAGGTGGCGACTAGGGGAATACCAGAGCAATCAGAGAACTTGCCTAGCAAGTGCAAGGCCTTAAGTTTGAGTCCCTTGTAACATATTACATTAAGTCACAGCTATAACTTTCATTGAGCTAAACATATGCACACTAAATAGCAAAAATAGGAACGCTGTTAGCCACAACCATCAGATCAATTAGATGAAAATGTGAAAGTATAGAGTTCTATATTAATTTTTAGGCAAATGTTCACGGATGGGTGCTTTTTGAAAGTAAGATGTTTGGGTGTTCTGCTAATTGTAGTTTAAAAGAAATTTCATTTTATAAAACTAAATTGTGAGTGTATGTGTATGTGTGTTTATGTGTGTATAGCTTTAAAGAATAAAGATCAAAAGGAGACATAATCATGTATATATGTGTATATGAGGGCATGCTTAGATAATCATATATATTTTGAGATGAAAGTATAGAAAAAAGTGAACATGGTTTTGCTTTTTACAAGTGATAATTGGATAAAAGAATTTGGAAAGATTTATGGAGAAAACAAGAGGGAATATCAGAAGGAGAAATTGAAGTAAATGTAATTAAGAAGTCACTATGTATACATGCACCATTCCCCCAGGTTTAATGTAATTATTGTATATTACAGTCCTCCTGTTAAAAAGATCAATTTTGGGAAAGAGAAGGAGTAAGAAAAAAATGATAGGAAAACCCCACATCTATCTCATTGTTATTCAAAGCTTAAAATGTGGCTAACAACTCTACTTAAGTGGGAGACTAACCTTACCGCAAGGCATTCTGAGGGGATCTGGGCTGGTGACAAGGAGAGGAAGGGCCCACTGTGCACGACCCCGAGGGCTTACTAATGCGTCCTACACAGGATCAATGCTCACGACGGATCTGCAGTTGCACACGCAGTAGCTAAGCAAACTCTTCCAACATTACTACAGGCCAGTGACAGAAAGTCAACATAATTTACAAGGTGCAATCACTAATATTACCAGAGCCAGAAATTCACTTTCCACCAAGCAGAGTGAAACAAGGACTAATCGTGTACCGTATACGGCAGCATTCATGAGCCCTAAAATCTGCAAAGTAGGGACTAGGAAATTCAAAGTGCACTAGTGAACAAATGCTTACCAAGTCTGTAGTGATGAGAGAGTAAGGGAGTTCTTGACCGAGAGTGGGGTGCCAAGGCTAAAGAAATGTGAATTTAAATGGATTTCCCACTGGCTGCATTGATGGGATGGTGAGAAGATATGTTTTCTTTTTTCTGAAACAAGAAAATCAAAATATCTGTTATATAAGTGTATTTTTAAGATTTGCTTACCTCAAAGTGCATGGATATAGAGTGAATCTACAGTTTCATGCAGGAGCGTCAACTTCTCAAATTGACACCACCACGATTTTAAGTATTAAGTTTTTGACATCTTAAACATTGCTGAAATTGTTTTCTTCCCCTCCAGACTAAAGCAGAGTCATGATTCCGCTTTTACCTCCTGGCAGATGAGCAGTCTTATAAATGTTGCTCTTTCAACCTTAACCCATGTAATTGGAAATACTCATATTGTTGACAGCTCCATGAATTAGTCTCCTGAGAAATCAGGCATGTCTAACGGAGGCTTGGAAGGGGTGAAATTTAGGAAGGAATGGGTAAAAAGAGAAATGATTGCTGATGGAAATGAAGCAATAGATAAGAAAAACAAAGAGGCAAATATATTATTATTTTGATTCTCTTTTAAAGATCTTTTAAACAAGATACTTACATTACCTCTCAGCTCAATTTGTAGATATCCTCAAAGTTAAAGTTGTTTTCTGTTAGAATTTCATTTATTTAACCTACAAATCTGGCATTGGCTTTGAAGTATTTAGCAAGGATTGTTCTGAGCAATGTTGAGTCTCATTGATTTTAAAAGAGCAGACATGAATATATACTTTTACTTGGCTTGCCACAAGAAAAATACACCAATTTTCAAGTTCATATAATACATTTATACACAAAATCCCCTAGTTTAATATAGTCCTTGTGTATCACAAATATATACTAATAAAAATGTATGAGAACAGCACTAACTAGATGGCTTAACAACAGAAATTTATCTTCTTACAATTTTGAAAGCTAGAAAAACAAAGGTCCGGGTGGAAGCATCGTTGGTTGGTGTCTTCTGAAGTCTCTCTTCTGAGACACCTGCTCCCCTTCACTGTGGTCTTTCCTGTGTGCACGTATCTCTCTGTGACTTAATATGGTCTACTGTATAGTTTAATACATACTGAAGTTTATAACTCAGTTTATAAATATACCATAGGGCATGCTCCAAAGGAGTAATCATTTTGGGGGCCAACATCCATCCTAACATTGTGACTAGCCACTGTATTTCATGACAATCATTTATCTATGAAAAAGAGTGAATACTCCGGAAAGAGACAAAACAACTTATATTGTCATTTAGAGCCACTATTATTTCAAGAAGAAGGGAAAACATGACAAATAGCCTCTCAATAATGATGGAGCTTTAGGGAAATAGATGTAGTAAAGTCCATAGAAAGCCAGATGACATGCTAGGGACACAGGTGGGAAGTAGCATGCTCACCACTCCACTAAGGGCTACAGTGTGCTTCTGCAGACAGAAGTGGTGTCAGGTCAAGGCAGTGAACCTGGTACCAAGGCAGAAAGAAAAATCACTGGCCCCACTGGCCTATCATATTACACTGTAGACATTATAGGTTGCATAAACATCATTTAACAATCAATTATGTAAATTAATATTTATAAATTTTAAAAATACACCCAATCAATAATACAATGAAACAGAAGCCAAAGCCTTTTAATTTGCTCTAGAATTTTTACTAAAAATTATGAAAATGAGAATTGTTAAAAATTTCTTTGGGAATATGTTAGTTATAATTTGTAATACGGTAAATACATATGAAATGTAAAACTTAAAAGTAACTGAAATACAATGTTTTCATCGACTGTAAAGCATTTATGATAATGCTGATATCAATGTTCATATACATATATGTAGATTAGATTGTCATCTATCAAATTATACTTCAGTGAAAGTACATTGGCCAGAGGGAGAAAAACAAGTAGATTTCCTGAGTAACCAATGAACTGTATATTAAATTTGTCAAACACTACTTTTCATAAATGTCAAATTTTAAATATCATTTTGAATGAGGTGAAACAGTTATTAAGTTTGTAATGAAATATTTGAAAACGTATAATGCTTATTCAAAACATATATACCTAACTCTTTATCAAATGATAGATCTGATTAACAATTTGATGCTTGTACCTCTGTTTTGTCCATTCTGCAAAATTTTAAATGGACAATGAATGAAACAGACTGTGATGCATTTATGTAATAGCTCATTTGCATACTAGTCAATAGCTCAAGATTAGAGTTAATCTAAAGTCATTTATGATAAATATATATTAGATTAAACATTATGGATGTATGGAACCATGGGTTGATCTTTGATAAAAGAGAAAACATACTTTTATAAAAGTTAATTATTATTATAAGAAATATTATAAGATTTGATAATGTTCAAAACTCTGAAAACATTTTAGATGTTTTTCAATATTTTTCAGTAAAACTTTATAGTTTTATCTTTTATATCTAGTTTATGTATATGGTTATACAGTCTGGCTTTAGCTCCATGGAAAAAAATGGGTGAAAAGCTACTTTAATAAACATGTACCGTGGTTCCTTGGAGAACACGGTACCATGGGAATATTTTGATTATTCACAATCCAAAGATGAAGGACGCCTTGTGCAACTGGGAGGGGCCCTAGAAACTTCAGCTGGAAGTCTTGTGCGTCTCTGATGTTTATATGTGTTTTCTTTCTCCTACTGCAACATGTTTGCCACTCTCGTTAAAATTTCATGCAGCATTCTTAAGTCATATGAAACTTTCCTGTGAAATGTCTTCATCTTACAAAACTGAGTAGCTAATGTTTATTTTTTCTTCTTATTGTTTGGAAATAAGTTTGCATTTCTTGCAGACATTTAATATGTAATTCAATATATTAATTTAAACGCTTAGAAAAATGATGGGACATGAAACGTGATCAATATACTCTTTTTCTACGAGAACAAATTAAAAATAGGATCCCAGCAGTAATGCATTATAGGGAAAGGAAAAAATTGGAGGTCAGGCAATAGGAGTTTGTAGTATGTGCATGGAAGATTATAACATAATAAAATAAAATTAACTAAAATTAAATGCTATCGTCATGAACTAGAGCCTTTAAGCAATGTCTATGACTTAGTTCTCTCCTTTGCAGTGGCTCTGACCTCTCACCCTGCACTCCACTGTGTGCTCAGCCTCTGACCTCATTTCCGCCATGTCACATGCAACCATTTTAGTTCCCAGCAACTCAGTTTCCCTATGTATTGTCTGGGAGGAGAAATATTGATCCGTACAACCTTAGAGGATCTTGACTTGGTTTGAGAACTGCACTGATATAAAACAAAACCAAGTGGAGAAAAATCATGAAAATTCAGTTGATGTGGGGAAGTGTGAGCTCAAAGAAACAGCGATAAATATTTTTATCCTAAATAAGACCAAAAGCAGTAAATTATGAGAATGTAGCAAGGCAACAGATCTTGGGCCACAATGTTTTGACTAGAAAAATATGGGTACAAATTTATTTTTTCCAAACTTGTTACCTCTCATCCTTATGATATGAACATTACTTTTCTTCTGGTATGACAGTGAACACTTCTGTGACTCAGGGACTTCATCTCCATGATTTAAGAGAGACAGTAAAGATCAAATGTGCTTCCTGCAGTTGGCTGATGTTCATGTATCTCTACCTGAAAATAATCCTTAAGCCGTAGTGGCTATTTTGAGTAATATGTTATAAAATTTCAGTTAGAAAATCAAAGCTGTGAAGAACAATGATGTTCTCTTCTTTCTCAGGCTTTCAAAAATATTTTTTAAAAACAATCAAGCCAACATCGAATAGAACAATGGGGATATTGTTTTTATTCCTGAGTGACTATTAATAGTTATTACTAAGTAACAAAATAGGCTAAAGTCTACACTTTCTAGATGCTAATATTTTCAAGGCATGTTTAAAAGAATTGAGAAGACACGCTAGATCAGAATCATGTGTTCCTATTCAAGATTTTGGACCCCTCACAACTTTTATCACCAAGCATACTAAATGCTAAATAGTTAGAATTCAACTCACTTTTCTTATTTTATGCCTTAAGAGCACATTTAATTTTAGAAAAATATCATAGTCTCCTGTTAAATTCGTTTTTAGTTAATCAAACACTCTATCTATTCTGTCTTTTAAATGTATTCTTTTTTCATTGAAGGAACCTTTCTATTTAAATAATTTACGTATTTTACTATTGAAGTTTGACTCAGGAATTCGAATGGGATACAAGAAAACGCTAGAAAATTTGATTTATGCTTAAATAGAAAAAGACCATATTAATCGTAATTTCATTGGATGAAAGAGAGTGGACTTTGTAGGGAAATTTAGAGAAATATTTGCCTCCTTTAAATTTAACATTGTGGTGTTTGATGCTTGAGTCATTTGGAAAAACTGGACTGAACACACTTTCAGAATATGAAGCCATAATCATAATTTTTATACACTCATTTAAAATTTAGCCTGCTCCTCTGATTATGTTATCTTTCTTGCAATTAACATAATTATGTGTTAGCGGATGAAGCATGAAGATTTATCTTCATTTAGTATGAGGATTACAGAAAATTATGCCTGAAAACTGTACATAATGATTGTGATAAGGTCTGATTATCTAATATGCTTATTTCCTGCTAGTTGAAATCTGGACCACATTGTGATCAGAAGGGCACTGTAAATTGAGACTCATTTATTTTAACAATAGAGTTATTAGTGACTTTCATATAGGCGGTCAATGACTAGCAAACTATTGCTAGAAGTAAAGCATCCAATATTTTGAATATTTTTATTTGAAAATGTTTCTGCTTTTGTTTCTTTGGTATTTGACAATATTTTTATCAATATAATAGAGTTTAGAAAAAATATGATTCACTGGCATGCTACGAAACTCTGGAAGAGTACACTTTCACCTATGTGCCGAACATTTAGGCTTTATCATTATTATAAAACTGTGGAAAGGAGTTCAACTTTTCATAATTTGAATCAACTTTGGTAATGTAACAGAAACAAACTTCAGAAATCTGGGAGGTTTCTGTTGCCTAGCCTTGCAGTGTTCAAAGACGCTATTGTGTGTCTATACAAGCAGAGACATGACAATTTATTTTCAATATTTCAAACCCATTCGGCGCCCTCATTTCAAATTTTAAAACTAAGGATATAAATGGAACACAACAAGGACTGATTTAATAAACAGTGAGAGTCAATTACATAACACACTTAAAGCTGTAAGTAAATTTGTACTAGAATACTTGTCATGTATTATATATTAGCTGTTATACTAGCTTTTCTACAAATAATATCTGTTATCTTTACTATTATATGAGATGAATTTAACAAATAGGTGATCTCAGTTCCTGTCAATTTTTTGCTTATTATTTGTACTCATTAAGTTACCTGAACCTGTATTTATTTCTGGTGAGAAGTACTAGTTAGACATGGTGCTTTGCAGCTGAAATCCTATCACTCTAGAATGCTGAGATAGGAGGAACACGAGTTCAAGCCCAGCTTGAGGAATTAAACAACTTATCAAAAATTTGTCTTAATAAAAATAAATACATAACATCGAAAAGGTTGTGTTATACAACTTTATGCAAAGGCCCTCAATTCAGTTTTTTAACATCATAATTGTGCTCAGCCATGGAAAATAGGTTTCAATACCATATACCTAGTAAATTTCCAGAGATATAAAAGTATAATATAAATCTATAGTACTTCAAAAGGGAAAATATTGCCACTCAATGAACCGCTATATGATTTCTTCCTAGATACCTTTAAAATATAAGTTAATGTAACAACATGAGATGCCATAAAATTGAATGAGAAAAGGTGTGAAATTCTTTTCATTTTGTTCTTGCGATTCCAGAGATAAAAATGTCAAAAAATTTAAGACAAGAAATTAAACAAACACGTTTTCAACAATAAAATTTACAATTGCATCTTTTAGAATATAATCATGTATGTGATCAAACAAATGGTGTTATTTCTTTGATATTTTTTAAAGTTGTTGAAACATGGATTATAGTTACTTTGCTATATTTGACCCAAAAGGCAGAAACTATTTAAATTTTACAGAAATAGATATTCTTAGAACAAGATTGGAAAGGTTATTATAAACACACACTTTTCACCTTACAAAACCAATATGGAAAGTAAAATACGAAGCATGGAACAGTCCAAATTAAAGGTCTTTTTCATAGGAAAAACTTTTGAGGGTTCAGGTATCTGGTGAATTAAAGGTATCGATAAACACTTTGTTACTTCTCCAGTTGAGGGGTAGGGACCAAAATTCCTTCCTTTGAATTTGAGCAGGCTCAGAACTGTTGATCTTACCTTCATGGATGGAACTAACCTTTTTGAAACTGCAAGCAACATTTGTTTAAAAAAGAAGAAAATATAAAAGAGGATAAACATGTTTATTTTCCTACATGTAATCAATGTTGATAAATGAATCTAAGGGGCTAAACTTTATTCCTAAAGTTATAGTTTAAAACTGAATTTGGGATGATTCCTTTTTCAGTTTTATAAAATAAGCACAGTTATGGAGAAGAAGAAAAAAAAGAAGACAGATTGATTTGAGGCATTTGTGTGAAAATAAACCCACTTGAGACCACCATGATCAGTGAAATCCTTCAGACTCAGAAGCTGAGCTATCACAAGGTGTCTCCAATGCCATCATACAAGAAATTTATAGAATCAAATATGTAAGATATTGGGAGTCAGGGTTGATAAAGGAGGAGGGAGCAGGCTCAAAAAAAGAGGGAGCAGAAGGGACTGTAGAGCTGATATGACACAGTGGGGTGCTGCTGCTTCATAAAGATAAATTTGAGGCTTTTGTAGGTAAGTGGACACAACGTAAGACCATCATGCTTAGCAAAGTTAAACTCGGAGGGAAAACCATCACATGGTTTCTGTAATTCGAGAAACCCAGAATACAAACATTTTACAGAAGCAAGTGAGAGTGATGGGGTGCTGGGGAGTAAATAGGAAGGAGCAAGCAGGGACAATGAAGGCGGGGAAGGGATTGTAATGTATTCGTGATATGTATGTGCACAAGATCCTCAGGTTCAGTGTATGTAAAGATAATTGTAAATTATACTCACACATGTATTGGAAAAATATATAAGGGAAAATATAATTGAGGTGATATATGTGTACACAAAGTTCTCAGGCTCAATGTAACCCTTGTGCATTACTTATATATTCTAATGAAAATGGAATGACTAGACAATGTAGCTATTTCAGTTAGTTTGTGGCTGCAACTGAGTCCAGCCTGACCCATCTCACCTCAATGTATACCCAAAAGTAAAACATCCAGTTAAGCCAAGTGAATATAACTTCATATAAAAATAGAAGATACATATATAATATGTGGAATGTTAAAAATACTTTAAATGGACTCTAATAGTGCCTTATGGATGGCAAATTTTTACCCAAGCCCTTTCTGAATTTGATTCACAGACTCATAATCACTGAGCTACTCCCCAAGTCCTTTGAAGAAATTTAAATGAAATTTCACAAGTTATAATGTGAAAAGAAGAAATAAAATTATTTCTCACAAGTAGGTATCAGAACTAGCCATTATGCAAACCATTCTTTGGTCCAGATGTTTCTCAATATATTTGTTAGCACACCTTATTGAAATAAAAGCTTATTCTCTTTGGAAAAAAAAAAAAACACCTTTTATTTAGACTTCCTAGTGTTTTCATCAATTCATTTTAGTTATCTCAAACTCATAATTTAATATTATAGTATTTTATTTGAATAAACTTTTGTCTCTGCATTTGTATTCATTTATTCTGACTGTGAAAACAGAAGTTTGGAATTAGGGAGCACACGGTTACTCTCAGAAGAAGCTTGGTACAAGTTCCATGTCCTGATTCCCCATGGAGCAAAAAAAATAAGAGGTTGGTGTCAATTACAATTATCTGGCTTGTGTCCCAGGGAAAAATCTTAAAGTTATGAAACTCAAAGCTCCTGTATTGTGGCTGGCACATCTTTGAAGAAAGGAGAGAAATAGAAAGAAAAATTTCTCTGGAACGAAAAATAAAGATTCTCTTGGGAAAGAAAGAAAAGGCCCTCAGAGTTTTCTTATGGCTTGGAACACAAATCAATGTTTCCAGGGATGTGAAAATCTGGTAAAAATACACAGTTTGTAATCTCAGAGATTGTTTTCCATTAAGTCGTCCTTTAGACTTGGTTATTATTAATGTTTGTCACACAGAAATATTCAAATATTCTCTGAGTGTTGTCACAATGTCTCTGGAGTAGGCTGGAAAGGAAGAGTTGGAGAAAGAAAAATGCTAAAATAAATACACTAAAATAATGATAATAATTGAGATATCAAGTCCTCAGAGACTGGAATCACCAGGCACAATACTCAAAATATACGTTTAGAATATTTCATGAGTTAAGAATTTCAGGCACAGATATTTATTTAGAAGTTATTTAAATACTAGACTAATTTTTTAGAATCCAAATAAAATTCGTATAAATAAAAATTGTGGTCTCTAAAAATTTTAAGTATATATATATATATATATATATATATATATATATATATATATTTAATAATATAACAGAGCGAAGTAAAAAATAGAGCGTATATTGACTGAAACTATCCTAAAATCAGAATAGTTAAAATCTATCTAAACCACGTGATACAAAAGATTATATTTTGACGCTCTTATACAAGGGTACTCAATAATTGCCTCAAAGAAGAAAACATAATGAGTCACATATAATTTCATTTAATAGAATGAAAAAAATACTCCGAACTGTAGAAGAATGTAGATTCCTTGCGGTTCTGAACATATTCATCTCAAGAAAAAAATCCAAAAAGACGCAAAGGAAAATTTCATAACAGTTGATAATAAATACATCAAAGAAAAAAGTGTTCATTCAATTATAAGTGAAACTGATGCCTATTCTACAACTGGACCACTGGAAGCCAGTCAAGTTTTCCTTTCACAGTGTTGCATATAACTGCTATCTTGTGATTATTTAGCTGAACTAATAAAAAATTCAAAATTACATTTTTGTCCTGTTTGTTTTGTTATAATGATATTATTTGTCAGTTTAAATATCATTTTCGCTGGCTTTAATCTGCACGTTGTATTGAACTATTTTGATTTTAACATTAGAAACCTCAGAGATCACAGAAAAACCAGTTACACTTGGATTATGAACAAATCTTAATTAATGTGAGAAATTACACTGTGGGACTAGTCACGTGTGTTTCGCTCACCAAGAAAAACCTCTGGTGACATTGTTCTGTTAAAACTACAACCATGTTCTATAAAATTTCATCAAATTTAACAAGTCAATTTTCCATTTCTCAACTGACAATTTAGAGTTAGTCTGTATCTCAGTGTATTTTAGTAATATACTACTAGTGTTTTATAAGTACTTATTTACCTACATTAAATGTAATTTTACAGAAAGACAAAATTTCATATTTCTGGCATCTACTTTACTGATTCTTTTTATCTCTTTAATTTTGCCACTAGCTAAAGGGCTAGCTCTCCTTTGCTCATATTATAAACCACTTTTATTGACTCACCGAACCTGTGGTTTTTAATGTCACCACCAGCAATTCTTGGCTTCCATGTTATCCAGAACACTTAAGCCCAAATTACATAACTGTTTATAACAATGTCATATGGTTTACTCTTTCTTTCTGTAATTGCCTCATTGTGAAGCTTTTTCCTAGAAAAGTTCTTGCAATTGAGGACAGAAAATATAAAGAAATATGGTGAACATTCTAATATTCCCCAGTTATCAGAATGGGATAAATAATGGATAATAAAAGAAATGCATAGCTGCTGAGATCCAGTCTTTACATTTTTAAATTAGATCTATGCTATGAGAGAAATAGCAGTGCTCATATGTGCATTTTCAGATAATTCTTATACTCTTATTTTTCTTGGGCTTTTAAAATAAAATTCATAATTATAACTTACACTTTATTCTATGGGTATGCCTGCCTCAGTTTTTCAAACACAGCAATCAAAGAAATGTATTGGTTTGTTTATTTATTTAGACAGGGTCTCACTCTGTAGTCGAGGTTAACTCTGAACTCACTATGTAGCCCAAGCTGGCCTTGAACTCATAATTTTTCTGCTTCAGCCTCCTTACTGTGACACCACTCCCAGCTAATTTTTATGTGATGCTAGAGATTCTGACTTAGGTCCTGTGTGAGCTAGGCAAGCTCTCTTACCCACTAGCTAAGCCTCATTACCTCAAATACTTATTTTTTAACTAAAATATTGAAAGAATGTCCCAAAATCTTTACTTTCTTCTCATTAAGCATCTGTCTTATGAATAATTTCATAGGCCGCAAGGTTTAAAACATTTGAAATGCATATATTTTAACTTCCATTGGTTTTCACTTTAAATTTTATCAAATAACAAATGTTAAACAAGTACATATCACCGTTAATTATGTTTATGCACATTCTCACAATTGCAATATTGAAAGATAAAACCTTAAATTGGAAGAGGTCAATCACTGATTTCATGCATAATCATAAGGAATCTACACATCTATAATCTTAATTAGAATAAAGTACTAGAAGCTTACATTGTAAACTCGTATGTCTCCTTATTAGTATATTTTTGTATGAATTGCCTAACTTTTAAGTTGGATACCAAATTCTGTGATAATTTTAAAATGATAACACTTCATCATGATTTTAAGTTGAATACTAAATTCTGTAATAGTTGTAAAATGATAATACTTCATCATGATTTCAATCAGCCACTTGCTCCACTCTTTTCAGAACTGACCTGTGACTTTAAGTACTAGGGACCTCCAGATTTAAGTCTTGGTTTTGGTGAATATGCTTACAGATTCTAATCAGTCTCCGTCCATAACCTCTGCCTACCTTTCCTTCCCTGTAAGTTCCCCTTGCCTCTGACACTGTGTGTTAATAAGCTGGACCTTTGACATGGCAATGGACTCCCAAACTTCAGGCTTCAAAGAAAGTAGGAAAGAAAAAAAACATCCTGAAAACTCCAAAGTGAAATTTATTAAAAGTGTATAATATGTTTGTCATATATATGATTTCATAAAAATAGATAATTTTCAATTATTGCAAGCTAAACAAGTGCCACATACAGATAGGAGAAAAATACAGCAAAATAAGGAATAAACATGAATTCTGAAACAAACTTTGCCATTTTGACACCCAAACACACTTCCTTAAACTATATTTAATCCCCAAATAAATGTAAGGTGATAATTCCATTGCATTGTAATTCCACCTAAATGATACAAACACGGTTAATAAAACAAAACAAAATAATTTCCATCTAACTTTTTTTTTCTTTGAAGACAGAGCCTCATTTTCTAGTCCTGGCTGATTCGGAGCTTACTATAAAGCCCTGGCTGGACTTGAGCACACAATAATCTTCTTGTCTTAGCCACATGGGTGTGAGTATTATAGTTATGTGCCACCATGCCAGTCTGATTTATGTGGTAATAGAGAATTGAACAGAAGGCCTTGGGCTTGTTAGGTTACTTCTGTTCTCCCGCCTCCATCCAAGCCACAATCGCTTTTGTAAAGGCCGAAAGTTTCATCATCTTTTCAAAAGCTAAAATCCATTGTCTTTTTCAGAGTGAAGATTACTTTTAACTGTGAATCTCCATAAAAATACAAATTCAAAGCATATAAGGTAAACCCCCCCATTCCAAAAGACAGCAACAAGGTGATGACAGAGTAAGATCAAAGCAAGACATACAGAAGAATGAACCTAGACACACCCTGTCACCATGCATTAAAGTCTAATCAAAGTAGATCAAAGATTTAGATATTAGAACTGAAACATTGAACTTTCAGGAAGAAAAATTAGGCAAAAGTCTAAAAGGTGTAGGTGTAGGCAGACTTTCTTTAAAAAGACACCCAATGCAAAAGAAATAACTCCCAGAATAAACAAGTGGGATTATTTCCAGTTAAAAAGTTTCTGTACGGCAAGAAAAACTACCACTAAAGAGAGAATTGGCAGAATGGGGAAAAAAATCACTACCTATACCTCAGATAGGTAGAATATACACGGAACAGAAGGAAAACAGACACCTAAAATTCAAAGACCTGATTTAAAAAATCGGCAATGGAAATAAATCGGCAATTCTCAGATGAAATTCGAATGGCCAATAAATACGTGAAAAGGCATTTCTCCCACAGAGTCTCAGGATATTGGCAAAGCACACTCTTTTTGTGTGTGTGTTTGTGTGGAACAGCATAAGATGCATGGACTCTAATCCAATTTTCAACAGACTTCCTGTGCTCAACTGAAGCCCTCTGAGGCAGGTGTTTACTATCCACGCTCCTGTCAGCATTCTGGTCTTCTGAGCCCTAACCAGAATCACCCATCAGGCTCTACTTCCAGCATCTTCAGGCTTTTATATGTTGCATTTCCAAGTCTTTTCCAATGCCTTCTGTGAACCAGCCTCAAAGCTTCTAAAGCACATAGTCGGGTACAATCAAAACAACTACACCTTTTCTCTGGTATCAATTGTATTTACCAGTTTCTAAAACGTCTGGATACAGTGTCTGAAACACTGTCAACTTCAAAGAAGAAAGATTTAATTTAGCTTCGTGTGTCAGGGGATTCACATTAGTAGCAGGCTCAACACAGCAGAATGGCATGGGCAAGTCAAGCTACTTGGCTGATGGCAAACAGGAAACAGAACAAAAAAAGGATGAATACCAGAAAGAGTACACAGACAGAGTACCTCAGGGCATGTCTATAGCACCAAGGAAATGTCCATTCACCCAACATGCTCAGAACTATGTACATACACTGTAACAGCTTTAATATATATTATAGACACATTATATATAACTTTTAATTTGAATTGATTATTTTAAATTGATTGAATAAAACTAAATCTGTGTATTGTCAATTACATATACAATACTGCCAGAAAATTTCATGTGATTTTGTTTAGGCAGAGCAGAAAGACTTAAGGAATGACAGGATCTAGATCTCTGCAAGAGTGACCTGTAATGATGCAAATTGTAATCTTGATCTCTATATTAGAATAGAACAGCTAGGCTTCCTCTGTCTAAAATAACCACCCCTTGTCACATGGGGCTCATGTTCATTAGAAATATGGTTAGGACAGATTAAATGCTACTGTGGGCATAAAATATGTTCCACATTTCAAAACATAATTAATACTCTAGTATTGATAACATGCATAAAGGATATTTTGAAAGTTTTTTTAATCAATAACTCTTGTTTTATTTATTTTAAATAAAATTTAAAGTTGTATTTGTGTTTTAGAGTTATATCTCATTTAATTTTTTTGGAGTACTTGAATCTAGACTAATGCAAAAAGTTGACTAGAATTTTGCAAAAGGATTTTTTATTGACTTAATTTACTACCACATTTACCTTGTTTATATTTTTGACAAAAATATTAATTCTACATAAAATATGCTTTGAATTTTGTGATCCTACATGCAAATATTAAATATAATTTTACTTCATTTTTAATGATTAGTCTACTTGGGATGTAAATACCTCTTTGTTTCATTTGTTAGATGTCTGGCACACCCTTCCTTGTTATATGTTGAACATTGCAACATCAAATTTTTTTAAATGATAAAGTTTAATAGAAAATAAATAAAGCAATATATGTTGTCAAGTAGAACACTATGCACCAGTTATCAATATTGGGAGATGAATCAAGCTTCATAGAGAATAATAAAGCTCTCAAACATCAGAAGAACAACGTTGCGTAATGTGTCTCAGTATAGGAGTTCTCAAGGAATTCATAGTATAATCAAAAATTGGATAGGAGAATGGTATTTATTTCACTCAAATAAAAGACAAATCAAGATCTGTAGTCCCACAGAGCCAGTGTTTCCATGTCTCTTCTAATTTTCCTCGCTGAGGACAATTTGTCCACAAACATTCCTGACATGCCGTAATGGAAGGGGTCATCCTTTTCAGCAGAGTCTGAGATATTGCACTGCAAGTGGGGAATCAGGGAGTCTAAGGACTATTGACACTTCTACTTAAGAAGTAGAATACCATCCAAACTTTTAGTTTGTATGACACTGGGAACTAGAGTCAAAAGGTGAAAGAGCAAGGACATGATATATGGGCTCTTTGTAATTTGGAAGGAAGCATTTTAAGCCCAAAGCTCATTCTTACCTGCTGGAGCAGGGGTTGAGAGGTTGCCTTTCACGATGTTTTATTTTTATCCCTTATTTCTTCAAACCACATGAAAGAAGACATTTTACTTTCTGCTTCTGTGTTATAGACATTGTGAAAAAAAATCTGTTCATTTCTTTGACATGCTGGTTTCTGAAAAGTGTTAGGGTGAAGGCACTTTTTTGAAATTATACTAGCTTAATTTTGTTTTGAACAAATTTACTACAGATAACATATAAATGTAATGTGTATGTATATAAATATACATATACATCTCAGAAGTTTGTGGTGAGTATTCTAGAATCAAGTAAAACCTCTGAATTCTGAATTATATTGTATATAAAAAGTGCAAGATAGTAAATGTACCATAAAATAATGCAAATGGTACCATTCTGTGAGTAATGGAGGCATAGTGCATCGGAAATGCAAGAGTTCAATTTCACGTGGCCCTATTTGACATGTACTATTTTCTTACTGTTTTTAGGGATGGGATTTTATATGTAGGTAGGTATTCAAGACTTTTGATTAGAGGCTTTCATCCACCTGAAATTTTTTCTGAGTAACTATGATGTGCTGTTATAATATTTTTTTTGCTCTGAACAAAAAAAGCGATGCAATAAAATACTAAAAAGAAATCATCTCAGAAATGTGTTTCTGTAAAAGAATGTCCTATCTGTACACATTCTGATTAATGGTATTGTAGAGATAATACTTGCTTTAATAAGATTAATGGAAGACTGTCCACATAACTGGCCCAATATATAATTACCTTGATTTGTCATAACAATTGTTTTTATTCAATAAATTAGTCATTCACTAAGAAGGCAGAAATGCAAATAAAATTTAATTCATTAAAGTAGTAACTGTATGATAATAATTATTATAGCCTGAAAATTTGATTCAACTCCTCTTTGAGAGATTTAACCTATTAAGTCTATTACAGACTACTAAAAGTTACTTCAGAAGAATTAATATTGTCTTTAGTAAAATGTTAATAAAAATAAATCTGGCATGTGTGCAGTTATCTTCACATAATCTCTTAATACTCGTTCCTATTACAAATTAAGCCCTGAGATCAATTATATATGGAAAAGATTTATTTTATCTCTCTTTCAGCATAAAAGATCCTTTGTTGTCATTTTTTTACCCAGCCCCAGTGCCTCCCTCAGTAACTGCCTGGCTGTTTGAGTGTCAATCTGTGACCTCAGCTTTTACCATTTCCCCCCATCCCAAAGCTGAGATCTTTGGCACTACTCTAATAGTAAAAATGTCGTCTATTTTTGCATATGTGGATTATGAAAAAAAAACAGACTGTTTCAGCACCTGGAACTTTTCTTCTCCTAGTGGGAATATCTCTTTAAAATTATTTTTTGTAAATATATCATCTAAACAACACAGAGATTGTAAAAATATTTATTAAAATAAGCAAAATAGAATACCTATTATAACACACCATTATCTTCTTTTGTCTTTGTAAGAAGACTAGCTAGATAAATTAAATATATCGTATGATTTTAATATAGTCTTCATGTTGCACATTAAATTTCTAGATTTATTTGTCTGATATAATTGGTACTTTTTTATCCTCTGATTTACATCTTCTGATTTCTTCCTCTACCACCCACTCCTGATAACCATTCTTTTGTTATTTATCTTTGTTTGTTTTGTTATTATCACTATAATCATCACATTTTTGAATTGACATATGAATGTGATCATGCAATTTTTAAAAAAAAATCTTGTTTATTGTATTGAGCACTCCAAATATCCATCCTGTTTTAGGTTATAACAAGTTTCAAAATTTTAGTCTCTTTGAGATCTACATGATACTCCATTTCATATATTCACCATGGTCTTTTTTCTTCTTAAATTTTCATCCATCCAGAATGTCAACTTGTTTCTATCACTTGGTTATTGAAAATAACGGAATTGAGAACACTTTGTCAGTAGATTGAATATAGACAGATAAAAGAACATCTTGTTGAAGAATGGAACCACCTGCCTTAGTTACTTATTTGTTGCTGGGACACAATATCTGACATCTACAAGTTAAGGGAGAAAAGTTTTATTTTAGGTCACAGTTCCAGAAGTTTGTAGTCCATTCACGGGTGGCTAACAATGGTGGAGCACACAGCAGAAGCCCAGCACGAAGAAGCTATTCATGGCAGTGTAGACAGGAAGCCAAGTGAGGGAGGAGAGGGGTGGACAATTGGCCTTGACATAGAAAGGGTGATTGGCTGGGACGTGGCTTGAAAGAGTTGAAACACTGAGTGATAACCTCAAAGGACCAGATTCCTGGGACATGACTTGAAAGGTCCTGTAGTAGCTCTGCTCTTCCATGGTCACTTGACATCCTGTCTGCCATGCTATGAACGACTTTCTTTCAGTTCATCTTCCCTATGTCCTTTTTCCATTGTCAGCCATCTGTGAGCACAACAGTGAAAAAAAAATCTTTCATCCATTAATTTGCTGGATATTTTGGCTCAGAAATGAAAAAGTAACTAAGATGAAAGTATGTCCTTTTTATGGTTTATTCTGACCTTGGAATTTGGAAGCCTTTTGAATTGTCTTGTGGGAGTGGTTTGGAAAGATTTGAAGATAAAAACTGGAGAAGCTTTTAAATGCTGTAAAATGAACTTGATGGAAGATTCTGTTTGGATCTCAGAAGAACAGAACTTTGATAGAATGCTGATAGAAATATGGACTTGAAATGTCAAGCTCAAAAAGTTTTCAACAAGAAGAGGACTTTAATGGTAATTGGTCTTGAAATCATGGATGACAGCCTTGGAAACCAGAGAGTTTGTCACTCAGAGGACAGTGCACAGAATTGTGAAAGATGAGCCAAAGGTATAGTAAAGACCTGAGACATTTGGAGATGCCAGAAATGTTGATAGTTTGCTGAAGAAAACCACAAGGCATGAATGGAAACAGCCCAAAGGAGAACATGGAGCCTGTAGGAGCTGTGATCCCAAAAACCTTGGTAGTTTACCATTCACCGCTGCTTGCATAACTACGATAGTTAATGAAACTGCAGCAAGTGCCACATTCAAGTGGTGTTTGAGACTAAAGTCATATTTTCTGAGATCCACAACCTTGTAAGAGATCACCACTTTATTTTTGTTGCTAACAAAGAACTCTATCAAGGCTAGCACTATATGAATTCTTTGAACATTCTTAAAATCCAATACACTCGATGCAATATTTAATAAAATTGCATGATTCAGAGCTTGTACCACTGATTTTTGTGCTTCAGAAAGTGGACATGAATCTTTGTGGGAATCAGGAGCAAAAGAATGTGGCTTTGATATGAAATGCCCCCCAAAGCATCATGTATTTGGATATTGTGAACTATCAGCAAAATCTTTTGTTTTTTTAAGGGTGGGGCCAGGTTAGAAAGGGCAGAAGACTGGGGTTTAACCTTAAATGATATATGAAGCTAGCTCCACACTTTCTTACTCACTTGACTTTCTATTTTCCATGCCATGAACAGCTTCCCTCTGGCTCATCTCCGTCATGTGTTTCTGCCATTGACACATTCTCAAGAACGGACCGAGAGCTTCTGAAGCTATGAGATGAAAACAAATCTTTCTTCCCCTAGCTTATGAAGAGCAAGTATTTTTTTCACAGCAATTGTTTTGATTTAGGTGTGAAATATCTCCCAAAATGTTCATGTTTTCGATGTTGTAAAATAAATATGAATTGATGCATTGTTGGGAAGTAATGCCTGGCTAGAAGGCTGGATGCTTGAAGTTTGACTTGAAGAAACTTGTTGAAATTTTTGGAGCACACGGGACAGAGAATTCAGGTGTATGTTATTGACTTGCGGACCACAAATTGTGGGAAGATCACCGACTCTGGTTGTGTGGGTCTCATCTGGAAGCTTAAACTAAATAAAAGGAAGGGTGAAGATACATTCTTACCACTTTTCCTGGGAAAGTTCTGGCCTTGCCTCAGTCCACAAACATCTAATTACTGCTTATTCTCTTGGCCTAATGCCTGCCACGCTGTGAATGGCTTTTCTACAAGTAGACCTCCACCAGGTTCTTCCACTTTTGCCTGCCATCTATGAGTGGGTTTTGTGAAACCTTCTATAACTGTGAATTAAATAAACTTTGCCTCTCTTTATTTGTGGATGCTGGGTATTTTGTTTCAGCAAGAAGTGAAACTAAGACAGAAATGAAAAACTAAAACAGAATCTTAAAATATTAACACTGGCTGGTATATGTAACAATTGAAAAATGTTTTAGTAGGTTATAATGGATAGCATTGAACTTAAATAGAGTCAATGTTATCTCTGTCTGAGTTACTAGTATTTTAACCTGGCGGTTACTATATCTGAAGAATAGAAGTCTATGTGACCAATTTTAGTCTTCAGAAACAAGGATAGTACCATACAGTCTATTGGGTTTTAGGAATGCCCCAAGAGCTCATATAGTGCTCGCATTTGGACAGTTCCTTCTTCTTTGCAACAAAATTGAAGGAGTGATTTCTTGCATGGTCATGGAACTCAGAAAACATGACTGTAGTCTCAATACCACTGGACCGTGGCATGTGCTGAGCAGTGATGACTCTTACACATTAGGTCCACGTCTAAGATCCCTGCCACCTTACCTCAAAACTTTCTTTTACTTCCACTTAAATATATTAATCCTTGCCCTCCACCAGTCTCATATTAATAGATTCCCCATTGCCTCAACCATAAATCCCTCTTCGGATCACTGCTTATTTTATATTTTATTTTCTACTTGCTGTCCAGTTTCTCTGTTTCATTGAGTAAGATTTCCCAGAATGTCAAGAAAATGGCACTTGGACATTTGTATCACTTTCGTACTTCTGACAACTTATCCCCAGCTTCATTTCTCTAGCTCGTTGCCCAGCAACTGCAGTGGGAAGTGGCTGTGCTCCAATAGCAAGATACAGTTTTGAGACCTTATTGTGTTTTCTCCCAGAGTAGAATATTTTGTCATGTTTTATCCTCAAGAAATTATGTCCCCATATTTTGCATCTTCAGTAAAATTCTTCCTAAGTATTTATAGTAGTGTTTTCTTCATGCTTACATGAAGGCATAAAACAATTTAATGTATCCAAAACACAACTCTTTATTTGTAGACACATTATTTCTTATTTCTATCATCTATATTTAGTGAGTTAAACTTTCCAAATATATTTAGAAGAGTTCAAATTATGTTAAACAGTTTTATGGTATATATTTGGTTATACATTTTATTACCATTTTCATCATTTCTGGAATATATGTGCTGCGATGATAGTACATCTATGTACTGTGTACAGTGGAAAATTAAATTGAGTTAATGTATTTCCCATGCAGTAATCAATTCTGAAAATAATTAAATGTAGTAATATAGATCTGGATATCATGGAGAATTAAGAATATGCCAGAAATTAAGTGAAAGAAAATAACGTTGAATAGGTGTTAAATATGAAAGTATATTTGATCGTTTGCTCTCTGAAATTAACCATGTCTCCATTCACTCACAATGGGAAAGCAATTCTTAAATAAACTAGTTAAAAAATTTAGATTTCTGTAGGACCCTAACTAAGCCCAGGATAATGGAAAGTAGAAGGCAGCTCAAACCCTGATAATCTCATCTGGACTAGCAGAAGTGGAACCACTCCCTCTTATCGCAGGCCCAGGATGGGCCCTCAGCTCACGTTTCAACCTACTCGAACTCCTAAATTTCTCCTGTTCCAAGACCCTTAATAGAAGTCATGTAATCTGATTTTGAAAGAACCACCATGAAAATTAGGCAACTTTCAGACCCCAAAATTCCTCCAATCAGTGAATGACTCTTGCCCTATTACTCTGGCCAATCCTCCTCCTTTCAACTGCTATAAGCCTGGCCCCTGCGGACAATAAATGAGCTGTTAACACTGATTCAGTGTCCCGGATGTCATTCTGTGACATCCAGCACGCTCACATCCTTTTGAGATCCTGCGCTTCCAGACTTCACTGATTCCCGATCACCATTGGCCAAGGGTGCCCAAGAGCCCGGGAGACCCCAGCAGATTTCTAGGGACTTAGTAGAAAGAAAGGTAACAAAGACTAATGAAACTGAAGATTGAACAATGGGAAAATAGTAACAAGCATAATCATGTCATGCTGCTTATGAAATATTACGAACGTGTGTTAAGTACATATTTTTATATACTTGCTTTGTACTAACAATGTTAATGTGGCAACATACATTTTAATGAATAGTTTTGGACAAGGTTTATTTCTTGTATTTTAATAGAAATTAAATGCTAGGTAATTTGGACATAGCAATGGTATTACATTAGTCTTAGCACATTAAGTAAGTTATCTGAGCTAAGGAGAAGTAGTGAAAATTGCTAGTTTAAAATCAACTGGAAGAAAAATCTGACAGGAACTGGAAGTAGTCCTTGTGTTATACTTTCTATAGCTTAATGAACCTTTTTAAGTTACTTCTAGTATATAGATTGCAAAACATGATAATGGTAGGATATGGACAATGATTTTAAAAAAGGTTTAAATGTCAACTTAAGATAAAATTAGATATAAGCAGCGAACTTATTTTCCAATGTGCATTGTACACAGCTTAATATGTACAATTCTTTATATTTGCATATAAAATATAGATGACACATCACTGTCATGCTGAGCTTTGAAGTTAGATCAAACAAGGAACAATTTTAATATTATATAATGCTAAGCATTTTAATATTTTCCTATTATGATGTTGAAAGCTGAGATTTTATCTCTGTATGGTCAATAGAATAATACATTGAAGGCCTTTATTAAGTAGTTGATGGATTTATAAATAAATATGTAGCAAATTACACAAATTTGTTGTTAGCTTCTCACTTTTGTACATTTCCATTCTTCTCTGACAATATTTAGCTCCATAGGATGTTGCAATTATTTTATTCTTCATTGCATTTCCTGTCCCTAAGAGTTGGCATACTACGATGGTACCCATAAATTTTTGACCAAAGAATAAATGAAAAGGGACTCGATAAATAGTGTAGTGGTTAGAGCATTTGCCTAGAAATCACAAGGCCTTCAGTTTGACCCCTCAGCCCCATATAAACTGGGTATGACATTTAATGCCTTGAATGCCAGCACTCAGGAGGCTGAGGCAGAATGATTGCTCTGAGTTCAAGGCCACATAATGAGTCCAGAACAAGCCTGCATTGCAGAGTAAGAAGCTCTCTTTCTCTTTCTGAAAAAAAAAATGTGTCAATATATAAATGTCAGATAAAAAAGATTAATAGAGCAATTAAATTACTGAATATAACTTTATTTTCACTAACGACTTACCTCACTTGGGTTTAACTTTTTTCTGTGTCTTGAATAGACCTCTACATTTCCATAATAAATGCTTCTCAATTTTCCATGTATTTTTCAGCTTACTTCATGACAAGCTAAATAGAACTAAATCAATATGACTATCCTACACAGAGATCTAATAATAAATATTACACACTATGTGAAATCGTTCTTACCATTTCTTCAAAATGAATGCCCTCCAGTAAGATACTACTTATTCTAAATTTCCTTTAAACATAAAAATTTCACACTTTATTAAATTTAGAGTTATCTACACTGTTAGACAAGTTTCAAAAAAGAAAGAGAAAATATTATGATGTCCAAACCATAGTATCTATACTATACATAGTGTCTGATTTTTTTCTTGCTTATTGAAAAATTCAGTTGAAAAATTTCATGATTAGACTGCCATTTAAATAAAGTAAGGAAGCATATAATTTGTAAAATATGAGGAAAATAATAAGTGTTCTATTTATGAACTAGGCTACAAAACACAATGTACAGGACATGTTTTAATGTGCGTGTGTGTGTGTGTGTGTGTGTGTGTGTATGTGTGTGTGGCTGTGTATAATGTTTGAATCAAATTAAACATTGTCTGACTTGCTTTTTGTTACTGTGACTCAGTACCCAGCATCTATCTACAACTTTAGGGAGGAAAGATTTATTTTAGCTTACAGTTTCAGAAATCACAGTCCATTCATGGGTGGGCAGCTGGAAAATGATGCAGTCACATGGTGGGTCTGCAGCTAGAGCCAGAGCCAGAGCCTGAGCTCTAGAGACAGAAATCCTTACAGCATGGCTAGACAGAGACACGTGCTAGAGAAAGGGCGGAATCAGCATGCACCCCTGCCGATCAAGCCCCGAGCATACACCGACTCTAGCCAGGCTCTGCCCCTCAAAAGGACACAGTATCCATAGGAACATAAAACATTTAGGGGATACTTCAGATCCAAACCACAACATTCTGTCACTGGTACCCAAAAGACTCATGCCTACTTTCTTAATCAAAAGGCATTTAGTCCTTCTTTAGCACTTGCCAAAGTCTTTAGAATTGCCCTACTGCTAAAAATAAAAAAGATTCCGAGTTCAAAGTCTCCTCTGAGCTCTGAGATGCAAGGCAAACTCTCAGATGTGAGCTCCTGAAAATCCCAAAGACTTAAGCACTTTCAACATAAAACGGCACAGAGTAAACATTCCCATTCTAAAATGAGAAATAGGAGGATAAAAGGGAACAGGACCAAAACAATTCCTAAATCCAACAGAACAAAGGTTAAATCCTATAGGTAACCTATGGCAAGATATGAGCTCCAAAGGGCCTGGGGGTGGGGAGGGTCCTCCCATTCAACGTGGCTGCTAGCTGCAACCTGTCCTTTCTCCTTTGGGCTGGATCTGCTCATGGCCTGCAGCTCTCCTCAGCAGATGATCCATGCTCCTAAGACGCATTCTCCAGTGCATCTTAGACTTTACAACTTCACACATTGCCCTTGCAGGGACACACTGCCTGGCCTCCAAAGACTTCCTCTGAAATCTGCATGGAACCCTCTGTGAACCTAAGACTCTTGTACTATGCAATCCTGTAACGCCAGAACCACTTGAACATCACCAAGGTCTGCCACTGGGTTGAGCAACAGCCTGGCTCCCTTGGACAAATGCTATAGAAGTCTCCAAGTTCTTAGATGGTAAAACTCCAGGTAGCCAAACCCTAAAAGACAATGTTTCCTTTGGTCCTGGGGTGCAATTCTCAGAGCAAAGACTTATGCTTCTCCATACTTACACGAAAGTGTAATCTATTATATCATTCAATATTCATTTTAAATGCCAGCTAATATTCAGAAACTCTGTACAACTTGGAACATCCATTAAAATAGACCCATATTGAGTCTGCAAAAAACAATATGGGCAACTCCTTTTGGAAAAACACATTAAACTAGTTAAAGGAGTCCTATAGTAAATATTAGAATGAGAATGTGTTTATAGCTAGAGGGCAAGTTACAGCCACTCCTTGGGTTATTTAAAGTAATCATTCTTGATTTATATAGTATATAGACATCCCTGATGAATTATTTTAGACACATTTTTGATGTTTTAAAATGACTTTATTTAACTCTCAAAAAGATTTTCCAAGATCTAATACTCATTTCTCTCCACTTGAGTTAGACATAAAAATTAGGATTCTAAATAATAAGTGAAGTTAGGTTGTTTCTTTGAGTTTTCAATTTTTTTTCTATTCCTAATAACACATAAATTTTAAAATTATTTGGTATAAGAAGCAGTAGTTTAGCTACCATTCTGTTTTCTTGGCAAAACCTTTTAATATCACTATAATTTCCATGCCATTCCAGGGATGCTTTCTCATTAATTCAAAATTAGATTTAAAGTGCTATGCAACTTGAAAAAGCTTCCATTTTTTAGTTGTATAAAATTTTAAAGTTAAAATAGCTCATTGAATCTGATGTTGATTAATAGAAACTAAAGAAGAAAGCAACAATTATATAACAAAATGAGTAGTGCATTCTTTGTGATAGGAAATAGCAGTGTTCAATGGAAGACTTTTAGCTCAATATTGTGTTCCAACTTATGTGGTCTAAGTTTCCAGTGAAGTAATTACTTCTTAGCTTTTAATCAAGACAATTTTGGCTTTATGCATGCTTCCAGAGACTGTCAAGGTACTTTATTTAAAGGATGAATAAGGTTATAAAGAAAAACTATAGCCTCTCCGTGGTCAGATAATGTCAAATTTAAAGCGGAACATTAACCTCTATGCCCAGTCTACATAGGAAAGAACATAACCCTGTCAAATTTTAGTACGATTTTAACCCAGAGCGGAGTGGGAAACTCAGGTAACACAACTGAGAGAGAACAGAATAGTTCAACTGAATGGAGCAAAACACATATAGATGTAAGGGAAGATCATCAATTAATGGTCCCTTTAAATATATAGAATGATTCAATCCTACCTAGGATCATAAAAACAAAACAAAACTGGTGGTTTAAATATCAGAGAGAGCCCATGTTTTTCTGCAGTCGCAGTCTTTCTTTTCCAAAGTCTGATGAAACGACAAAACTTCTGAATTTTTACATACATTCTCTCTCTGTTTTTCAGTTGTGACTCACCAGGTGTACTGTAAGAACCCCCACAAACTTTGCATCAGCTGCATTACTTCATAGCCCTCAGAGCGATCCATTTATAAATGAAAATTGGCCAGTTATTTTTCATATGTTGAATCTTTTTGAGGCTCACTACATTTTAGATGAGACAGTTCAAATATTGCATTTAAGATTCACTTATGCAGTTCCTCATGTTTCTCGTATCGTATTATGTCTTATTCCTATTTTGTTACTGTTTATTTAAAATCTTTGCTTTTACAACAATAAATAGCATACTATTTCCTGAAATATGTCCAGATAAATTAGTATTTATTTTTCTGTGTCATTCAAAATGCTTTCAGAGTCTTCTATTTGCTGCCCTAAATCTTAGATTTATTTATTTGATTATTTATTTATATCCAGTTCAAGTGCTATCTACTTAATTCACTTACCAAATCACCAAGAAACTATTCCTAATTTGAGTTTTCTTAACTGGGGTATAATTATTGGCGATTGTTATCAGTGGCATTGAATTTACAATTATCATATTTTGAAATACTTTGTCAATAAGTTGATAGTTCCATGAAGTCAGTAACTCTGCTTCCATAATTCTTTTTCTTTTTTAATTATCACACTCTGGAATCAAAAGACGTAACAAAAACGAGCTTTCTTAATATTGTGAAACCAAAACACTGACGTGTAAAATGAGACTCTCAAACTTTTAGCATTACTAGCTCTTTAAGTGTATCTTACTTTTCTTTAAGCAAGGTATATTCCGGTTATTGAAAAGATATAAAATGAGTCAGAGACACTTTCCTAGTCATTATTCAAAATGTCACTGAATGATCTTTCCAATGTCCATGTCCTGCCACATTAAACAGGGTTGAGTTCTATGGGCAATAAAATATATTAGAAGTCACACTTTTGGAGGGAAACCTTCGTTATAAAACACTTTGCATCGGTTGCGTTGAAACACTCATCCCATCAGAGGTCATTTGTTCTGTTGTGAAGACACTGAGTAGCCCTGTGGAAAAGTTCCCTAGGAGGGACCCAGCGGCCTCTCACCCAGCATGCACTTTGGGACATATAAGTAGACCACCTGGGAAAAAATCCCACTCAAGTGTTTGGGACTGGTATCTTTTCAGCTAATGTTTAAGTGAGTCTTTTTCAAATTACATATCAGGAGAAACTTGCTTTATATACTTATTATCATGTTAAGCCATTCATTTTTGTATAATTTAATATTTACTAACACACAACTGCAACAATTATTTGGATTAACTCTACGGCTGAACAGATTTGCAGGACACTACAGAACATTTCTGAAGTAATTCAAGAACAAAAATCAGAGGCAGGCAAGCAGGAGAAGCAGCATAGAGATGACCAGCAGAGATGGTATGAAATTCCCAACGCTAAGCCTGAAGACATTTCTCTATTGCTCGGTATTGCACAACGCCACTTTGGACTGAACGACAACCCCAAACTAACGGAACTAGAAACATTTGGAGTGGAGTCCAGCAATCTGTCTTAAAATTTTGTATGATTCTGATGAAGGTTCTCTTGGAATTTTAGATTTACTGATGTTACATATCTACACACAAGATTTGCTCATTCCATTGAGCGACCAATAGGAATCCATGGACCTGGATATAATTCTTATAGGGAAACAATTTCATGTGATTTTTAATATTGTCTCAATGTTCATGACATTTGTATGGTTTACGTTCTGTCTGGCTGTGGGGGTTAAAGCTATACAAATTATTATAAAACATGCAGATAACACAAAAACCTGAGGATATGAGCAGCCATTGTCATTCCTGTTCTGACTTCCTTTTCTGCAGAATTGTGGGCAACTAGGTAACCACAGTAACTTATTCTGAAGTAACAATTCCAGTTGGAAATTATGTCCTAAGAATATTTGAAGAAAGATTCAATGTAATCTGCACCTTGCACGGTTAGCCTAATCATCTTCAGAGATGTACAGAACTCAAATCAAATTGATTATATATAAAAAAACAGAAATCTGAAGACACAAATTATAGCCACCTGAACTAGATAAGCCTGACTCTTATGAAAACTACATATTACATCTACAATGAAAAGCATTGGAGTAAACACTATACTTTTACTGAGTTTTGAAAAATTTAGCCCAAGAAATAAAATGACACACAACAAAAAACAAAGGTTGACTTTGTAATATGAAGAGGAAATTGCGTATTGATAAAAATGAACAATAAAGTTTGTGGTATTTGCTTTATTCATAGGTGTAGTAGTTGCCGTCTCATGAAAGCTCTGATTTACCAGCATCTCATCCCATCTTAAAAAATTCTCTTCAGTAATTTCTGAATAGTCTGATGGTTATAAGAGTCTATAGATTATCTTTGTTGTACAAGGTCTTTACCTATTTCTCAATTTTGAAGGATGATTCTGCAGAATGTAAGTATACAGTTGGCAATTATTTTCTTCTAAGGATGAAAGAACTTCAGTCTCTTGACCTTTAAGTTTTGAGGTGAGGAATTTGCTGATATTCCAATAGGCTTATCTTTGTTGTTTGACTTTTTTAAAACTACTTTTAGAATCCTTCCTTGTGTTTGAGAGGGTGTGAGATGGGAACTCAGTAGAAGGAGAAGTGGGGACTTAATGGGAGTTAGTAAATACTTCAGGGAGGATAAATAAAATTGATGACTAATTCAAATAGTTAGATTGGTCAACTTTATGAGAGAAAAAGAAAACCACAAAACTGACATTGAAAACTCTGGGGTTACTTGATGAGAACAGTAACTCAGAATGCGATGCTCTTACTAGAAATCATTCACTCCTTAGCTCTTTCAAAAAAATAATAACAGAAAAAATAAGAAAACGACAACAAAGAAAAATGAAATAAAAAGGAATAGTTCTAGTTCAGTTTATACTATGGGTAAAATTTGACCAAGATTCCCAATACTTGTAGTGTGAAAACAAACTTTGTTTTATAGTTTTCAGAGCTGATTTCCAGTCTTTTGGATGTTTTTTCCCACATTTTATTGATGGGTATACGTGCAAAAGTCTTTGGATTTTGAGTGGGAAGTTGGACATGTCCACGGGTGCCTGTGTAGGGAGTGTAGGGATTTGGAGTCACATGTACCACCAAGATTGTCTCTTTTATACTTGCAAGCAGACCTGTCCTAGGTCTCAACTATGCACTGCAGACTGCTCAACCTATCCTACCCAAATCCTGCAGTGCAGTCTGGGAATTTTCACTCCTGTCTTTGATAACTTTGGCTGCAGGGTATCGCCTGCTTGCTATGGGGTTTCCTCTGTTTCAAGGAAGACTTACTCGAGGGAGACTAAGAGTGTGATTTTTTTCTTTATTTTTTAGCTGACTTAGTGGTGTGTAAAATTTCTTTTCTTCCTGAGTCACCACTCCTTCGGCACCTGGGTTTAGTTGACTTTCTTTACTTTCTGTTATCAGCCTTTCTGCTATGTCCTTGTACTTTCACTCCAAGGTCATGATGGCATGAACCTTTGCTCGTTTCATTCTCCTTCCAGAGCTCTGTTGGTTTTGGAAGATTGTCAGAATCCAATGTGGATCTGAGTTGTCTCCAGTCCACTGTCAGCAATCCTATCATTCACATCTAATGTCAACAAAATGCATTACTGTTTTGACACAAATGAGAATCTGAAGATGTATATATTTAAAATATCTTAATAAGAAATTAGGTATTTAACTGCCTACTTTTCTGATAGCTTTCTGTTTCCTCACTCAGAAATGATCGTCTTATTTCATAATTCATTGTCTTAAGAATCCCAGACATCGTTAATTCTTATTAATTTTACATAACTTTGCCTTAAGGTAAAGCTTTATTGTTGTAAATATATCAGGTACTGTAAATAAACAAGGAAAATAGAAATGGTAAAGCGCTTTCAAGAGACAAATCAAATGTATAGGTTACAGTAAATTCAATCTAAACTGTAGATGGCAGATGAAAGCTGATCAACTTTGTATAAGTAGACACATTTTTAAAAAGATGACAAAATATAGAATGAGAAGGATAAGAGAAAATTTTATGGAACATGTTATGTTTTATAAGACACTTCAGTAAACTATAGGTTTGTTTTTCTTTATCTGGTTTTAGTTCTAGATTTTAGGAATAAAATTAGCATAAAACACTTGTTTTAGAATTATTGTAACGGTTCTGTGAGAGAACAAAATGAGTACTTACAAAATAATAGTTTAATTTGTATCCACCTTTATTGAGCCAGTTTTTTTTTTTCTTTAAAGAATGGTCTTACCTTTAATATTTGTAAAATCTATCCTGCAAGTCCTAGTTCGCATTTATATGCAGTATGTTCTTTGCTGTGGTAGACTGTTTGAAAAAAAAAATGCCACAATTATCTTCTTCCCAAATTCTATGTCTTCTTATTGTGATTTTTGTAGTTTAAGTTTTGAGATCGTGAGTCCATTGAGGCAATGCTTAATTCTTTGGCTTCATCTGATCAAGTGAACATGGCGGGAGATTTGCAATGCCATCATCAAGACTCAATTTTCCTAAGTGATTTTTTGAAAATTTTGTGGCATTTGCTAAGTAAGATCGGTCGATGTCGGGAAGCGAGGGAGAGAGAGGCTGTATGGTGTTTGTATCCCAGCCAGGGCAGTGTGAGCAAAGCGGGCAAAATCACCACAGCGAACTCCCCCTCTGTCTGTGACTGAAGATGTGTTAATAAGGTTTTGTAGACCAACCTACGCACATCAAGTCAAAAAACTCAGAATAGATCAATTTATTGCTGAAGATTAACTGTATAGATTTTGTGGTTTTAGATTATTTCACTGAAATTACTAACCTGTAACTATGCATGCATTTTGGGCAGAAAAAATGTTAAGGATGTTAGAAGATTGCAATTCTTAATTTACCGTTTATCATGATGTGGTCTATTGATATCTTTCTTTCCCTGTGAATTACATGATTATGTGGAGACATGTGGCATGTCTTGCTCAACTTTGGATTTTTTTTTTTCTTGAGACAATGTCTCATGTAGAGCTCAGGTTGTTTCTGAATTCACTATGTAGCCCAGACTACTAAGTTTAAGTGGTGCTGGGGAACTAAACTCAGGGTTTTTGCTTGTTAGGCAAGCATTCTAATCGCTGTGCTATCTATGCAGCTCCTCAACTTTGGATCCTAGGGATCCGATTACATGGCAAGTGATAGACATTCATGAATATTCAAATATTAAAGCCAATCATTCTCATTTGTGGTCATGTTGGCACCATTAGCATTGTTTTTGTTTCTTTAATTCATCAAGGCAATACAATGATGACCTCTTCTATAATATGCAATAGTTGTGAAGGCTTTTAACACTCTCAGGAATGCAGTGATGTTTACTATTCAAATGTATTTATGTCAGTTAATAGTGTGCCTCTCAAGAGTTCATGCCACAGATGACTGAGCTCAAAGGCAAAATTACCCTGGACAAATAAGAGCAAACCACCCAAATATGCCATGGCTCTGTGAGCAAACACCCACACAACTTGTGCTGACAGTGGAACCCGGGAGCTGAATGGTGAGTTGGAGCACCACAGTGGGGCACGATTTGGGCTGCCAGGTGCTATCGCAACAACAAAGTTAATAAATTCCTTTTTGTTTTCAGAGTTGTTGAAAAGCTTTCAGAGGTCCGTAAACATTCCATTGTTTTATAACTTCTAAACAACTTTCACATGTAATTTATAAATCGCTTTGTATTCTAACCACTAATTATAAAGCAATTATCTAGCACAATTTACAAAAGATGTCTTCTTTTGGGAAGTCAGCACGTAGCTGTATTCACCCTGATATAAATATCATGAATAAGTTACAAACAGTAAAACACAAAATTTAAGAAATGCCTTAGTGCAAGATTGTGAAAATCTATGGCCATCAAGTGAGAAATATGAGGCAGGAATTATTAATCACATTTTTTTACTGAAGTCAGCAGCAGAATAAATTTAAAAATTAAAATTTTGAAGGAGAAAAAGTATCAGAAATTTGAACTCTTTTATAATTACTTCAGCATGTTTTTTTTTCATTCAAGTGCACAAAATACTTTAACACAAACACCGTTCTAGTCTCTTAGATGAAGTCTATGTCATTTTTGTTTCTGTTAGTTTCATATCTTTGTTTCCTTCAAATATTGAAAATCTACTTTACGAGTCCACTCCAGAAAGATCACGACTATCAATATATTCCAGGATTGTCATGAAGGTGAAAGAAAATCTGAGGAATTCGATGATTAGAGGGCTTCTCCATATTCATGTTTTCACATGAATATGTTGTTGTTACTGTAGTTGTTTTTCAGGTGACCCTCCTGAAACTGAATGAACATCAGGATGGTGGAAGAAGACATAGGATCCAGAATGTAGCAGTGAATGAAATAGGAATATAGAATTGTTCTAGGCAAGACCATTACATCTTACTGAACACCTAAAAGAATTAGAAGGAAATACACAAACTCACGATCTCATGCTGAGGGAATATTAGATACAAGATAACGGACAAGAGAAGAAAATAGTACATCAATACAACATCTTTGCCAGTAAAAATGCTTAAAAATGAATCATTAAAATCATCCTGGAGACGGAATGAATACACTATATGGTGCATTAATGTAGAAGCTGGGAATTGAGATGGCATGAAGAATGAGTCTGGGCTATCTGCTTTTCTTTTTTTTTCCCCACATTTTACTGATATGTATACGTGCAAAATTCAAGGTTTACAATGGAGTTGAGCATTTCGTGCACATACGTATCTTGTCAAGGTGACAAGGGCTTTCCCACTCTCCTTTTGTCCCTCCCCCTACCCATTCCTCCCTCCCTTCTCCCCCACCCTACTCCCCTCTTTCACTTTGTCTTTCGTCTTAAGTTCCATAGGTGTTGTGATCTGGGTCTCTCATATCAGAGAGACCATTTGATGTTTCACCTTCAGCTTCTGACTTTTCTTATAAACATTTCCTTGACATCTAGGAAAAGGTGAGCAGAAATCACGTGAAAAAATATCCAGATGAGAAGTGTTCCATAAAATTCCTACCTAAGTGAATCTGTAAGAAAAGCTATGGATGCTCAAGAACCATTTCATATCAACGCATGGGTAATGAATGTGTGGACTAAATATGCAAATACAATGCAAGGAAGTGTGGATTGTGGTCCTGGTGGCATTTTGAGTTACATTCGGAAAGATACTGGATATCATAACCTTGTTTACTGACTTTGTAAGCGTCTTTATGTTCTCAAGATGAAAAATTATACTTGAACTCATTTTAAATAACTTTCACCTGACTTTCTTTTCATATCAATAACTTCATTCTAACCATAAAATTTTATTGTCAATCATTCCCAGTTTTTACTTTCACCTTTTGAAAATACTATCGTGAGGCCAGAGACATTTTATTTATTTTTATATGCTCATGTCCTCCTTAAGTTTATCTCCTAAAATTAATCGTATTTTTTGAAAACTTATTTTTATGATTATCCAAGTATGCCAATATTTTTCTATGTCAATAACATTTAGGCAGCATAAAAATATTACAGTTGCTGACTAAATGAGACCTTATCTCTTCGACTGTAGAGAACACTTTCCCACCCAGATCTGGTATAGGACCTTGCACAAACCTGCCTGTGATAACGTGGATGTGATGAGTCAACTGTTCAACTTAAAACTGAAGTCAAATAGCTAGGCTTCCATTTCTCTTACAAATGTCTTAATCTTGTTCTTCACAACTAAGTAAAGACCCTTCATGAGTATAAACCATACTTGCGTGATCTATCAATCTCTTCTTTGTGTGTTGTGACTATACTACATGCACTGAGACCAAAATCACCACTATGGCACCTTAGACCCCAGGACCTTCACCAGGAGCTACATCCCCAGTTCATATTTATTTTTTTGGTTTAGAGGCAAGGTCTTGCTAAGCCGCCAGGCTTCCAAGGCTGGGCTCAAACTTGAGATCCTTCTACCTTTACCTACCAGAATGTTAGAGTTATAGGCCGCATTCCCCTACCTAGGATCTGGTTGTCTTTTAATTTCTTGGCATGTTCTTTGGCTAGTCTCATATCTTTGTAACTGCAATTGTACTGCAACAAATATTGGCATGCTTCTGGGGCTGCCATATTTCTAAAAATAAGCTACATGCAGGAGACTAATATCACAATATATAAAACCTAAAATTAATGACATGAAAGTAGAGAGTAATAGACAAGAATACGGGAGTAAGAAGAGAGAGAGTGTGTGTGTGAGAGAGAAGGAATATGGAGAAGATTGGGAGCAAAATATATTATATACATGGAAGGCTTTCTCAAAAACCATGAAACTAGTGTGAAGTGCAAAGCAGAAGAATTAAGGAATGAAAATGATCCAAGTAAGTTATATATATTCATTTTACCTACAGAATAGAATGCATTATTCTGTAACCGATTATAAATATCTAGGCCTACTACAGCTGAGTTTCAGGTATATGACCTAAGTTCTCATGGTGCTGTTCTCATGGTGGTATTCATTTAGCTCTTACTTATTAATTTGTTGATTGATTCATTGATCATAGTTTTTCCTTGTTCTTCACAATGAAGTTAGCCTTGAATCTCTAATTCTGGATTGTCCAATGCTTGTGCATACTATCAAAATTTCCTCTTCAGTAGCATAAGAAGGAACCTAGGTCTGATGTTTGCAAATACACCCAAAAAGCTAAAATTGAAAAATGAACCAACATACAGAAAGCTTCTTGTGTCACCAAATCAGGCTCACAGGAACATCTGAACTAAACACGCAGCTCTGCTTTTGTGGTTCATACATCGTCTACATCAGAAACATCCATCAGTGTCTAAGTATCAAACACCTCAAGCCTACTTCAGGTTTACTGATTCAAAAATTTTGAGTTGTCTCACGATGATCTTATGTTTTGTTAAAAATCACACAAAGAAAATGAGTTATTTGAGAGAAGAGAACAAACTTTGAAGTTGAAAGATCACAATAAAAGCACATATTTCAAAGGCTTGTTTTCAATATTCAATGTGTTTACAAAACTGAATATTACTGAGAATTTCTGCATTAATGTAATTTCATCATGAGCAAAAATGCTTACAAATTGAGATAAAAATGACTGATTAAATTGTGTATTCCTCAAATATTCCATTGGCAAAACAATAAAACCTTCGATTTTAGTACATTTTACTTGTCCTAAAAAACATGATTACTTACTGACTCACGAGGAGATAAGGCACATCAAATCAAATATTGCGTATGAAGTAGTCTCCATAAAGTTTGATTTGCTGCTCTTTGTACATTTAACTTTTTGACTAAGAGAGCTGTGTATGTATTATGTACATTCAGTAGATCTGAATATTAAATAATTACCAACAAAATACCAAGGGGCAAATGTTAAATAGTAGTTTATTAAGTGTCTTTAACAGGGACATAATGTAGGTTCCATGTCATGTTCAATAAATTTACATTCAATTACATTTACTATACAAACACATTCTATTAAGTGGTAATGAATTATTAAAATGCAGGCTTCTGTAGGAAAAGGAACTCAATTTGACTCCACCATGCTTAGTTTAGTGAGTCTAATGTAGAAAGTTAAATATTCCATGGTTTCTCTAAGATGAGAATACAGGCATTTTATAGAACCAAATGGTGTGATAGCAGGTGTGAAGCAGCATGTAGATTGGGCTGGAGAGCCAAAGCGGAGGAGGGGAAAAGATTATAATGTTGATGTGATGTGTATGTGCACGGAATACTCAAACTCAGAGATTTAACAAAAGAAATAAAAAATGGTCACTCAAATTTACTGAATTTATAGATTATACAGCAGGATATAGAGGTCAAACAGAAAAGGTGAGCCTTATCATAGCTATCTAATAGATGAGAAAAAAGGTTTATAAAAGAAAATTTATTTATAAAAGGATTGGAAGCAATGACCTCAGATCTTGAACACTTTGTCTGTGTGTCATTTTCACACTGAGTTTGCTTTTTTTTCTCTAGATTTTGAACTAGCAAGTTGTTCTGTATCTGATTTTATGGTTCCTAATGCTTTATTCATAAATTTTCTGACATTTCTCAAAACTGTGTTTGTAGAGTTATAATGAAGGACCATAATTTTTAATTTTTATAATTTGCTTTTTTTGGCTTTTTTTCACATAACTCTGTGTGTGTGTGTGTGTAAATTTATTCATATGTTTGAAATAATCATCTATGATTTTTAAAGATATAGCCTGTTTAATCTCTTATGGCTTTAAGTTAGGTAACGAAAAATGCATATTGGCCCTGTGCAGTCCAAATGCAATTTTTGCACACTTAGTCTGTTCATTGTAAACACTATAAAGGTCTAAACTATCATTTTATTATCTCAAATTTGGGCCAGAACATGGACCAGCAGCAGAGTGATTGCGTGTGTTAGATCTTGAAAAGAAGATGAGCAGATGAGAAAACGGTAGTTATTTTACAGAGGTCTTTGCTTCCTTTATTAATGCTTGAGCAGAAACTAATGTCATACACATTTCTAAACTAAGGCTGACTCCTAAGTCTTATGACAGTCTAAAAGAAAAGACCTGCTTTTACGTCTTAGGCTTAAATGTTCTCTCTAAATTATCTTTGGGAAATGGATTTTTTTTTTTTTTTTGAGACAGGGTCTCACTCTGTGGTCCAGGCTGGTCCTGAACTAACTTCGGAGCCCAGGCTGGCCTTGAACTCAAGGCAATTCTCCTGTCTCAGCCTCCCAAGTGCTGGGAATTACAGGTGTGCGCCACTACGCCCAGCTTATGTGGTGCTGGGGAATCAAACTAGAGTACTTAGGGCTTGCTAGGCAAGCAATTTTACCGCTGAGCCATTCCTCCAACCCCGAAATTTTCTTTCTTCACTCCTTAAGAACCCCTTAAAATCTATCTATATTGGTCAGTTAATCTTTTTTATTTTTATTTATTTCATATTTTTTAGCTACTCATCCTCAACTTTACTTCTGAATTTCCCTTCTGCCTGCCATCTTTGCTGTTGTCCTCCAGCCTGCTTTCGTTATGCTCATTCACCAAGTGCCCAGGTGACCTCTTCTCAGAATTTTTGTTCCCAAAGTTATTTTTATTTATGTGAATATGAAATATGCAATAGTTACATTAACCTTGAGAAATCGATGCACCATGCATATCACATCAGTTTCGCAGTCACTTCCCTGCTCCCATTTTCACCTTCCAACTCCTTCCAATTCCTCTCTCCCATCCCATAAATCCATTCCATCTCATAATTTTAACCACAATCTCAATTCTGATAATTCAACAATCTTTCTTTATATCTAAGTCTATTTTCTTACATGCTCATTCAGTAGTTTGACTTAACTGATAAGCACTGCATTTTCTCAGTTATAGTTCCTCAACTCACCGAAATGATCTACAATAAGTTACATGAGATCATAAGTTATTTTGTTTCATGATGGTTTCATTTTATGTATCCCCGATTGCACTTCTCACGTGTTTATCTCTAAGTATCACCACCAGCTAGCATCTCACCTTTACATTTTTGCCTAGTTTAAAACTCAAAGTTTTCTTGGGTTTATTTTCCTTCTTTATGTATTGAATGCAATCAACATTGTATTATGGAATTTTCCATTTTAGGAAGTCCATTAGTACCTTTATTTTCTAGATTAATATATCTGAGTCACGTAATGAATTTGTTTTAGTAATTACAGCAATTAGTTAACATGAGTAAATGCTAAAATTACCTTAGACTAACAGGCCAAAAACAAGTGGAAGCACCCATATGTGTGTCAGCATGTGGGGAGCTTGGGATTGCAAATTTATATTTCCCTAGTGGTAATCATACTGAATGTCTAATAAATTAAGGAGCTTTACATATCTTCAAGCATAAATTTATAAATTTCACTTTGTAGCTAAGAATAAATGAGTGCAAGGGAAATATTGCAACAGCAAACTTCTGTTTGAACTTTCGTCAGTGTTCTAGAAATTCTATCTGATATTTCACTTTTTAATATGAAGGACCCCAAAAGTTTAATATTTATGGATGTACAATGAGATTTTTTTAAGAATAAGAACACTCATGACATCAAATACTGCCAAAGGATATATTTTAAAACACCTCAAATGGGCTGATAATGAGAGGAGAATTTAAATTCTGAGTGTTAATCATCCAGGGCTAAATGGTCTCTCTTTGAGTCTCTGAAAAGAAAAAAATAAAATTTAAGAAGATCAGGTGGATGACAATTCTATGTTTGTTTTGATGAATCTATTTGATGATATATTCTTTGAAATCTTAAACCACTTAATAAAAAATATGAAAACAAAGGTTAACTAGGTGCTACGAAAAATCTGGGACATATTTTTCAAACAAATCTGACATACTGATGCAACCATTTGTTCAAGGATATTTTTTATATATCTTCAATTTTCCTTTTTCCATTGCTTTGTCACAGCTTCACTCATTTTGTCTTATCCGCTCTGTGAAACATTTCTTGATACCAAACTCAAGATTGCAGTTTATCTGTGTTTTCATAATA
This sequence comes from Ctenodactylus gundi, assembly GCA_004027205.1. Taxonomy (NCBI): domain Eukaryota; kingdom Metazoa; phylum Chordata; class Mammalia; order Rodentia; family Ctenodactylidae; genus Ctenodactylus; species Ctenodactylus gundi. The sequence goes on from PVKB01001807.1 coordinate 150,333, forward strand.
CTGCAATTAATATAATTAAACTATCAAAATCTTTTAAAGTTAATACATATGCATATATGTGTAAGCACATTTGTCTCTCAAATGTCCCTTAATTCTTAACCAAGATGCACATTTTCTGTAGCAAGAGTAGAGAATTTCTTCAGATTTGAAGTCTCTTATCAAATACTTCAGTATGTTGGCTTTTAATAGCAATGAAGAAATCTATTAGAAACTCTACTAGTTCAAAGCCACACAGTTCATAATCTAATGCTCAGAGAGACTGACCTGAATTTGGAGTTTTGATGCATCTACAGCCTGGGTTTATTCAAGTTTTATAGCTTGCTGCTCATCTACTGTTGACATTTTTAAAAACCTAAGAAAGAAGACATTATTGGTAAATGTGTTCAATGTATAAAACCTATGTTACATATAATTTATCATTTATGATTACTCATTAATTTAAAAAATAAATGGAGAGTCCTTATGCAGAAAGGAAAAAAATATTTTCCCAAGTCTCCACTCACGATACATTTGGAGTTTTCCTATAGTGACTGGCCAATATTCCATGCCCTTAGTCCAGAAAAGTCCAGAAATTCTGTTATCTTAAAGTTCATGTTGGTAACATTGTCTCCAGTATAATGAATAGAGCTCATTCATTACATGTAAGTAGCAGTGCCAAGTAGCAGCCATTGAAGTAATTTTAACGATTATTTCTCCCTTCACACCCAATCGTGGTCTCCTCTGCTTCACAAAAATCATGTCCTGTAGGCAGTGCTGCACTCTTATTTTCATGACCAGAAGAGGGAAACCTGAGTATTTATTGCAGTTAAGGACATAAACATTTTAAAGAGGCATTTTCTGAAGCAAGCTTAAAAAAAAAAAAGACCTCATTCTCCTTCTGGTTTAATAGCCAATGCATTGCTGCGCTGGCCCTACAGGATGCAGGACGTGGGAATTCTTCCTGCACAGGCCTCGGGGGCACGGCTCTCAATAAAGAATCGTACCTGAATGGCTGAATTTATTTGTTTCCTAACGATTGTTCTTTTTATAATCCATCCAAGCAGGAAAACATTGCTATATAAACTTCAAAAATATATAATTTAGAGTATTGAATTACACTTTGCATGTTTTGATCTTTGGAATGAGTCAAGAGTTTTCAGTTCTTGGAAGTGAGAATTTGAATCTATGAGCCAAAAGTGTTATACTTCAAACTAGGCAAATGCCCACTGTATAAATTGCTATCTGACAAGTTCAAAGTCTGGTTTGTAGAAAGTGAATAAGCATAAAACGATAACAAAATAAGACAAAATGGTGAAAAATGATATGAAGTATTTAAAATACTTACAGTAACTGGTCAATTAATATTATGTCTAATGTAACTAACAATTAAAATTTAGCTTTGCATTCATAATTATTTCATTTTAAAATATTAACCTCGTTCTCATTATGTTGCTTATTTTATTTTATTCATGGGTAGATTTATGACAGATTAGAAAAAAACTGGCTCTTTACCACAGATAATTAAAAAGAAATTTAGAAATCAATTTTAAATTCTAGAAAAGCAATATTATGTGAAACAATGAAAGTAGAGTTTCTCTGGTTATGACGTTACCAAAATCCTTCTACACTTGCCCCATGAGGCAGAAGAGAGTGACTTAGGCAAGGAGCAGTAACATCCAGAACAAGAATTAGTAATACACACACACACAAACACACACACACAAACACACACACACACACAGAGACACACACACAAATGCAGTCTTAAAATATTTAAAAAGTCTTATAATAACAAATGATATTTGCATAACTACAATTAAAAATTAAATAATGTAACAATTCATGAATATTAATTATATTGCAAATATCTTTTACAATTTAAAAATTGAGCTAAATAATTTGTTCAAATACATTTGTTGTATTTTGACTTAATATGTAGCAATTGTTTCTGTTGTTGGCTTGACTTATATTTTGTTCTTTAAATTTTTTAATGTTTATTTGTTTTCAGAAAAGTCATGGCATATTAAAATGTTTTAGTAACTTCTAAAATCTTTTTTTCAGATATTCCCAACATGTGAATAGTTTCAGTATTTGCTTCAGTTGACTGCCTGCTCCTGTGTGTTGCTTTCTTGCTAGGGCTGCCTGTGGAGCACCAATGGGAAACTCCTGTTACAGGAGAGATGTACTTGCAGGTTCAATTCCCAGACTGGAATTCCAGCGTGAAGAAGCAAAGTTTTGCAGCAAAGACGCAGTTGAATGTTTCGGTCAAGTTTTGAAGGTTCAAAGATAGACAGATAGGATGCCATGTCAAGGAAATTTATGACTACAATTTTTCTTTCAAAGTAAAGCAACAAGAAATGTCTGAAAAAAAGCAAGTCACAAAAAATAATCTTTTAAATTTATTTTCTACTTAGAGATATGATAGGAAGTAGCTTCCTTTTCATGGCTATGAACGTTTATTTTATATAAACACATGTCGATACGGCATTAACATAATTAAGTATTGCTAGTTTTTCTTTCGTAATGGTTTGGATGTGGAATATCCCCCAAAAGCCTCATGATTCATATGTTACGAATTTCAGGTGCTGTAAGGAAGGGCATAACACACTCATGTTACCTGATACAGGCCTGTGGTCTGGAAAGACACAATACTCTTGGCACATTCTCTTCTAGAGCTTCCTGATCCTTCCTCTTATGATTCCTGGAGCAACCATTTTCCACTAGCTTCTTTCAGCCACTGCTGCACACCCATGAATGGACTGAGCCCTCCTTTGCCTGTGAACTGAAATAACCTTTCCTACATTGAATTGCAGATGTCAGGGACTATGACTCAGCAATAAAAAAGTAAGTAAGAAACTTTTCATTTAACTTCATGTTGCAATTTTCTAAAGAGACTCATGAATTTTACTAGCAGTCATACTAACTAGCGCCTGCATTTGCCCTGGAAAGATTTTATGGTCTTGCCTTTATCCAATATCTGATATATAACATTAAATAATAAATACAGAAGCGGAGCCAAGCCCAGTGATCCGGGCCTGTCATCCCAGCACCCTGGAAAGCTGAGGCAGGAGGATTGCAAACTGAAGCCTAGCCTGGAAAACTTGGAAAATTAGGGAGAACTTGCTTCAAAATGAAACATTTTGTCCTGGGGATGTAGCTCATTGCAAAAGCCCTGCACTCATTCTCCAGTATCAACAACAAGAAAAAACCCAACCAAGCAACCAAAAAACATGCAGTTTATTTTATTTTATAATGTAAATCATGAATCATCCACAAGAAAGGGTAAGCTCTATGCAAGTTGAAATTTTTATGCCTTACACATTAATGTTCTTCCACTGTAGAAAAATACCAAACTGTGCATACTGACCATATATGTTGAGTTAGTAGTTCCATTCAAAATCATATTAATCTACTAACAGTAGAGAGCAAAACTGTTCAAATTATATTATTTTTATAAATATGTTTCACTTCAGAAAAAGTTATTTGAATATTCTAAACACCTTTGATTTATTAAAAAATTTTGTCTTGAAACCCCAACACACAGGGTAATGGCATTAGAAGATTCCGACCCTGGAAATGCCGTGAGGGCAGAAGGCACCATCTCTTACGATTGAAATTACTTCCCTTGTAAAAACGAGCATAGAGAGCTGGCTTGTCTCCTCTACCATGTGAGGACACCGAAGTCTCTATGAAAAACAGGAGCATCAGCACTGCATACCGATGATACCACTTGAAATGTACGTACCAGCGTTGTTGTTCAAGCTATAATTTAGGCCCAATATTCCTTTAAGCACCTTAGAGTAATTTGTATTGAATCACTCAGATTCCTCTTCCAAACCTTTTCTATAGTTTCTGTGCTTCTACTCATTGGCCTGGTTACTTCTCTATACTATTTTGATTGCAGTACTCAGGACACTTCTATTGTGGTGACATGTCTCTGAATAAAGCTTCCTCCTCTTTATCCTTTTGTAAAGGACAAACTTTACGAATGTCCTGACAATGATTTCATGAAAAGATGAGAATAATGAAGTTCAAGGAATTATTTGTATTAAATTCCTACAACATATAATTATATGGATGTAATTGAATGACTCTCACACCTTGCTTTTCCTTATGTTTATCCATGTCGATATTTAGTTATACTTGAATATTAGTGTTCGGCAAAAGTCAATAAAGCTTGGTCAATGCAGCAAGCCAGCCAATGTGACTCATAATGTTTTCAGCTTTCAAGGGCTGTCGGAACTGATGACATGTGGATTGTTTAACATGCGAGTAAAAATGTAAATTAATGTGCAACTGCACTCTCTTCTAGTTAGAATTCAGGTAGAGAAGACAGCATTTTTGTAAATACTAGAAATCGACGAGCTGTTAACAGCCTTACTGTTGGACTAACATCTTATTTTCATCAGGAAAAGTCTGTGAATAGCTAGATCATCCTTTATACTCTGAAAGGCAATATGCGCTGCCAATTACAGATGCATTTGTTAAACTAAAAAGAGTGAATGGTCCTTATATCGACCTCTTTCAGATGTGTCTTTCTCACAGCTTATAGAGGATCAATTTTACTAAACTGAACAAAACAGGCCCCACTAATGGATTTTATGAATTTTGTGTTTTTACTATTAACTTCACTACGTTTACATTATGGAAATGATGATGCAGAATCTGTTTTTCTTGTATCCATAGAATTACATTTTACAGTTCATTTTGAAGCTACACAATGAATATTTAAATAGAAAAAAAGATAAGGCTGTACATTAATGTCTTCAACCACATCTATTTCAATTTCTACTACATACTCTCTTTTAAAATTTTTCTATATATTGATTATTGAAAATTTGCGATATATTTACATCCAGTCATCTCCGTGGGAAAACTATAGAATACTCATGAGTGACAGAATGTGAAAACTGAAAGAAACAGAAAATAATCGATTCCAACATCCTCTTTTATAATTTTTGTAATGTTGATGTATTTTCCTGAGAGCTGTGTAAAATATTCTGTCCAAATTTACTTAGCACAGCCAAGATGTCAGAATAAATAGGATTTAATTGGCTTACTATGAAAGAAAATGGAAGGAAAGTGAGAAGTTATGGAAATTTTATATAGTTGGCCAAGAAGGACTTCATTGTGAAGGGGAGGCTTCATGCAAAATTAGTGACAATAAAATTAATGCGGTACATATGTGACATGTGATCAAAATAAAAGCTGGATATTTAAATTTAATTTTTTATAATAAAGGACATATTTCATTAATTTCCCTGAAGTTTCTCTTGCTTGCTTCAATTACTTATCCTTTAGTTTTGCAACTGTTTGAAGTAGTTCTATTTTGTAAGTGTCTATACAAGTATGATCAAAAAATACTGTGGTTACTGCTTCCAGTTAGCACAAAAGAAAGTCTTACAAAGGAGTCCTGGTGTGTCCTCACTCACCTTATTTGTCAAATCTGGCATCAAATGACTCCCACCTCTCCCTAAAATGTAAAAGAAGTACATGTGTTTATGGAGGGTTCTGTGCGCCAGTCACAGATTTCCAGGGTTTTGGAGCACAATCTAGGCTTGCCATGACTTTGGTCACTGGCAGAACAAAAATCTACTAGTTCCAGATCTTTCTCAACATTCTAAGTACATTTTCTAACGTCTTTTGACAACGTCAGTTCTACCAACTTTGTATATTTGAAATTTGCTTGTTAGTAAAAATCTATAAGAAAAGTGTGAGCTTCTTCAAAGGACTTTGGCAAATGCATCTTAAATCTACTGAAAACACTGTACTACAACACAAAATAGTTCTCACGGAATAACTTTAAAAAGATGTTTATGTTTTATTTATATCCTCCTATTATCTCATTACTCTTGAGTATGTTATCATACAAGATTTTTTTCTTACGTTTTGCTTAGAACTGAAAAAAATCACTAAATCAATACCTTAAAATCATAAAATTATGGTAACTTTTTGTTTTCAAAATTTTTCATGTCACTATGCTACTTAGATAATAAAAATTCATGCATTTAGCTTCCTGTAGGTTTCACATTCTTATTTAATCTTAAGGGTAGAAGGGAATTAAAGACAATTAAAAGGTCAGATTGTGTATTAATCAAAGTTCTTCAGAGAGTGAACTAAAATCATATTTATACATATGCGAGATACTCCGGAGGTTCTACAGAGAATTTGCTGTGAGAAGTTGATCTTAGCTTGCTTAGCCCCAAATAAATCTAAAGCTTTCAACTGTTTAAAAAATCTGAAGGTATGGAATATGTTAGGGAGATAGAGATGTGATCTTATTCATTATTTTAAATGAATCAAAATTGAGGTACCTAGAAATGAATCAAAATTAAAGTACCTAGACAATTCATACAATAATGCATAAAGAGCAAATAAACATTCCATTTTACTTTTCTAAGAAATGAGTAAGTAAAAAATATTTAATGTCAAGTAAAAATATATCTTTGAAAAATAAACGTTTTCTTCTGATGGTTGTAAAGGTTAACTTGACTTACCATCATATGCAGTCAAATTTTTTTTAGATATTTCTGTGAGTGAATTTTGATGATGTTCAGAGTTAAGCATGTTGCTCTTCATAATATGGGAAGTTTTCTTCCATTTGTTGAAAGCCTGGGTAAGAAAAAATAATGGTTGATTTCTCTTGAATTTCAAATCAAAAATTACCAAATGTTCATCTTCCTTACCTTAACAACCAAAAATTTTCTTAATCAGAAATGAAAAAAAGACTCATAAATCGTAAGTGTAGAAATTTATAAATTGCCAAAATATATTGTGATGTAGGACACATCCATTAAGATACTCAACATACAAAAAAAAAAATCACAAATAAGGCCTATCAGTCTAACCACCAAATTTAATATCTTTATAGCTATATTACTCTGCTTACCTGTATTGCTTTGAATTTTAAAGTATCTTTATATTTCAACGTATGGAATTTGCTGTTGTATTTCATCAGATGTTCATCACACATTTACCATGTGTTTGATGTTGGGTTTTCAGCAGAGGAAGTTGTGGGAGCAGGAAATCCCTACCTAGATCTTTCTATTGATTATTAAGCCAAAACGATCTATGCACCAAACAAGAAAGCATTGCATCTGAGTTGCATGCTTTAATTATCAGATTGTTGGTATGGCCTTTCATGTAATGAAACTCAATTTGCATATTGTACAATAAATACAAACAATAATAAAATTTATATACATATAAAATCTGAAAGGAAATAAAAAATTAACAAGTTACTCAATAGCTCATTCCGCCACCTAGCAAGTACAGAAGAGCTCCTTGTGTTACAGACTCTCTCATAAGTGACTCAATACTGTGCACTATCAGTCTCTTTCCTCAATTTTATCATGTTCACTTTTCATAATAATCTACCCTGGGGATTGCCAGGTATTTTTTAACAGCCTGCCAGAATCAATATTAAAATAATAGCATCCACTTTTCTACAAAAATTAGGAATACATGGAAAGCAATTTAGTTTTTCCTGAGTTAGATAAGGTTTTCCCTGTCTTTCAAAGAAAAATCAATTTTCATCTTTATCTCTGTAATGTCTGCAGCCAGTGTTTTATCAATTCTTGGAAATCCTCACCACAGCTCGCCAACATGTATATGATACACCTCACTTCCGCATAGTTGGGCTGAGGGTAGGTCACCTGGGTGCCATCCTTGACAAAGGGACTGTTATGCATATTGAAGACAATTTGTTTTCTCTCAATATTTCCAACCCTAGAACAGTCTTTGTTGCTATGTCTTTTTTATAACTCATTTTAAAGCATAAATGAATTCTACTGTGTTCGTTTGAACTCTCCCTACATTTCTCACAGCAGCGTTGTTTGGATAATCAAAACAAATCAAGTCATTTCTGAATATAAATATTACCTTCTGTTTTATTGGTGCACAGGTTTGATTTTAAAATTCAGCATTATGGGTGCTTTCTCTATAGCTGTCTCCCGATCATGGCTGGTTTATTATTGGCAATGATACTTGGCTAGTTTTCTGCTGTGCTTGCTTTTTCCATATTTTTTCATGGAAAAAAAATTTCTTCTCACATATACTGAGCTCAACTCACCTCAAGTGCATTCTTTCTTTGTGTTTTCATTCCCCTTTATCATTTTGAATGCTGCTTTTTATCTTTCATAATTTAGCTGCCTTCTTATATATTCTTTCAAATTACTATCATTTGCAAATAAGTGAATCTAGAAATTATCCAACTGCCCTGATTTTGTTGTGTAATTTGTTCAATGATTAAAGAATTAACACTAGACTCCCTTTCTACTAGTAATAGCATTAGTGCAGTACTCATCTGAGTCAACATCATTTGAATAAGCCAAGAATAGAAGCTAAGCTTTACCATTCTTTCAATGAGGATTTCATAATTTCCTTTAATTTTCTCTCCATTCATTAAGAATAATATATTTCTTAATTTTCAGCACTGTACATTATTTATGTCTTCTAAGATATATATTTTTAGTTTTAGATATTATGAAGCTTAGTTATAAAAATGAAGTCTCAACTGTGTGTAGCATGTCAGTGTGGGGAGGGAGGGACACAAGTATGATGAGAGAGAGAGAGACACAGTGTCATTTTTCTGCTACTGTCTAAGTGTATTTGTGTCCTCATAAATTAATTGATAAACTCTAATTTCTAGTGTGGCTGGATAAGATAGTGAGTTATTTGGCAAGTGATTAGGTCTTGAGTGCGGAGTCTCCATTATTGGGATTAATTTCATAATTTGAAAAAAAGACCACATGAAGCTTCTTTGTGTATTGTAGCAAACATAATGCTTTAGAAAAAAAAGATAGAAACCTATGAACAAAAATGTGGGCCTTACCAAACCAAGAAACTGTATGTCCACTCGATGTGGACTTTCCAGGCAACACAAAACAACAAAAATTGTGACATTGAAAATCAACTTTTGGGGAATGATGAATGTATGATATTGAGTTTTATTCTGCTGGTTTATTTATTTTGATATCAGAGTTGTTATTTTTCAGGATAACATGCTTAATTATATTTTTGAAACCATATTCCAAAAATGTATTAGGTTTATTAGAAAATGCAAAGGAAACAATAAAAATACATTACTAGAAAAATTGATTAAATCAACAGAAAGAAAGGAAAAAAGGAATAGATGATATAGAGCGTAATTAGAAAAAGTAAAAAAAAAACATGTCAATGGAAACTCTTACTTGTTATTAATTACTTTGAATACAATTGAATGGAATTATCTAATTAAAAGACACAGTCAATAGATTTTTGAAAAAAAATGTTACAAAGAAATCACTTCACTGATAAAAACATATATAGATAAAATGAAAGTAATAAAATGGAAGACTATTCATGCAAATGAAAACCCAAATTGATCAGTATCAGCTATGTTTTTATCATCAAAGTTAAGCATAGCTTAAAAATTATACAGAACAGAAAAAAGATGACATAATATGATGATAATATACAATAAGAATTAGCAACAATAATTCTTGTGTCTCCAAAACATGACACATACACAGATAATGCAAATATTAGCAGTCATAAAGAGAGAGACAAATAACAATGAAACTCTGAATAACATCAGCTATTTTCTTTCAGAAACAGGCAGGCCATTATGACATAAAATCAGCAAAGAAATGCAATGACAACAATATAGTATCTATTGACATATAACATAATTTCAAACATGTTATCAAGTAACTAAAATTTTTTTTCTTCTCAAGAATAAGTGAGATATTTTAAAGTTTAAAAATATTGGAAATGGAAATATAACATGAAAAAGTATGGAACATAGCTGGATCAGTACTAGAAGGAAATCAATAAATAAACTCACCAATAAATTAGAATTTTGTTCTACGTCCAGTGGCACGGGTCTGTAATCTCAGTACCCTGGAAAGAAAAGAAAAAATCATTGGTTTAAGACCAGTGTGAGCTGTTCAGAAAATGCTTAAGGCCTTGCCTTAAAATCGAACTAAAAAAATGGCTATGAATATAACTGGGTCTGAAGATACTGTACTTGATCTCAGGTACCACAAAAGTAGATAAATAGAAAAATAGAATTATCCCAAATTAACAAGCAAATTGTACTGCAAGGACTAAAAACACAAGAGTGAAGTAAATATAAAACCAGTGAAGTGAAAGAAATAATAGAGCAAGCAGTCTAGGTATAAACAAGGCAAAAATTAGAAAAAAAAATACAGAAAGTTTTAAAAAGTTGGTTTTAAAAAGATAAAAGAAAATGTAGAACTTATCAGGACTAATAAAATAGCAGATGCAAATAAATAACACAACAGATGAAAAGAGAAACAACTAAAGCCATAGTAATATAGTAGAGGATAAGAACGTTATAAAAAATTTAGGCCAATATATTGAAAACACAGAAGAAATACATACATTGTTGCACACAATTTAACTCACCATGAAAACATAGTTTATAAGAATAGAATAACAGCAAGTAATGAAATCAAATTTGTGGTAAATAATCATCCTGAGGAAAAAGTATGGAGACACAATTTCCTTACTGAATACTTTGAAATATTAAGGAAGCAATTACAGTAATTATTTTCTAAATATTCCCAAAAAGTAAAGATGATTCTTATACCAACAACATCATGTTGATAAAAAATACAAAGATATAGTGAAAAAAAGAACTATAAATCCAAAACTCTGATGAACATAAATGCTAACATTAAAATAACAGAGTAACTGATCATGGAACGATTGCTGCGTAGCTTTGGGGATTCCAGCACGGAAATAAAAATGGTAGTGAATCACTGTACATGTTTGGACATCTGGAGTTGTATCATTCTAAGTCTGCTCATAGACAAAAATGCACAAAATCAAGAATTTAGCTAACAGATCATAAACAATGGACTTATGCAGTGATGAATTACTCGTGTAGATTTGTCTGTGTTACATATATGCTAGTCTGGGAGAATATTGATAACTAGGTGTTGCGTAAAAATGAGAGCTGCAGCATGTAAGAAATCTGTGTACTGTCTGCTCATTCTTAGCGTGGACGTAAAAACTACTCTAAAATTAAAGCATACTAAAGTCTAAAGAAAAACTCCCTCTTCCCTAAATGTATTATATATGCATGGCAATGGAGTAAAATGCAATACATGCACATAGGCACACATACAACTTCCAAAATCAAATGTTGTGTTCCAAACACTGTGACATTGGCCAACAGAGTCTCAAGAGTCTCAAATTGTTTTATGTGACTATGATATATTTACTGATTTGGACTTCATTTAGTCTTTTCTTTTTGAACTGAGGTGATAGGTTGGTGAAACAGTGTATGTTTAGCATGTGTAAGGCTCTGGATTTAATACCCAGCACCAATTTTTTTCCTAATTTACTATCAATGAATTTAAAATCATTGATCCTTTTCTCATTTTGCAAATGTCTAGTGTCGCTTCCCTGTGTGTGTGTGAGATCCCTTCATTAGTATTACTGATAGCTATTCCTCTCTTCTGTCCCCATGATAGTGCATTCAAAGTTCTGTTTGTTTACCTAGTCCATTATAGATATCAGACATTTGTATACTTCATGGTCCAGTTACTTTAATTAGGTTTTCAGATGGCTGGTTCACTTATGCCTTTGAATTGTGGAACTCCAGCAACTATATTTGTATTCCCGGAGCAGGAAGACATTACCTACATGAATAAAGTTAAGAACATCTGATTTAATCATTACAATTTTACGGATTGTTGATTTTATTTGTCAGAGAAGCTGGATTTTACCCCCATTCTTTCAATATTCCTTTCTATCTTTCATGTGCTGAGACCATTCTGTGCACTGTTTCTGGGACAAATGTAATTCAAAAGAAAGTAGATACGGACAATGAATAGCTTTAGAAATTGTGATTTCCCAGAGTGACAAAGATCCCATCCAGACTTGCTCATGTTTTTTTTCATAAAAGTTTCTTAATGTTTGTGTTAAAATGAAGAACTGTCATGAAAAAAAAAATCTAGTCTGAGATGAGCGATGAAAATCTCAGATCACTCCCGTGGGAACAGTGTGTGTCCCATGACGTCCTCACCCGCATGCTCCGAAATGAAGTGCTAAAGGAAGCGTTTTGAGTTGAGTGAGGTTTATCTTCTATTATTCTCTATGGATTTGGGTTTAAGTTAGAAAATATATTTATTGTAATTATGTAAGTGAAATCTTGTGACAAAAGTGGAGATGTAGCTCAGTGAGAAGACCCCGGGCTCAATCCCTAGTACAAACACACACAAACACACACACACAAAAAAAAAATGTCAAAATCCTATTGGCACGTTGAGGTTAAACTACCTGAACCCGGAAAATGTCAACAGACATTTCAGAGCAAGTAAATAAAATATTTTCTGATGTAGTCAGGAAAAGGCGGAGACAGATGTTGAGGTAAACTGTAAATCTATGCAGTTGTATACTCTGTGGGGATCTATATAACCAAATCTAATTAAATTTGGCAATCAGTAGTTTTTATTGAAGTGAATCTGAGCTGACCTACTATTCATCACATTAACTGAAGGTCTCAGGACTCAGAGTCCTAGCACTAGACGAAAGGAATGCGAAGGGGAAATGCTGACTCATAGAGAAACTCCCTGCCAAACCGAACTCTAAACAGAAAGATGGGTTATGCAGGGGACGTAATGCGCTGTAAAATACAAACAAATAAATCTAAGAAAAATGGAGGAAAGATGGAGCAAGAAACAAAAGATAAGGAGAAGTGCAAGCAATAATCTTGCTAATTGGACATATTTATTCTTGACCAACGGTTACTCTACAGACTCTGCCAGACTTTCAAGCTGTGAATCTGTTCAGGGTGAATGTTTCTTTCTTTTCTGTAATAAGACCCGTTACCGCAGTCCTGCAGTCTTGCCAGTATTCTCTAACTATTACACACTGATGTACTGCTCATGTTGAAATTTGGTGCTTGTTTTATAGGTTCTCAAAATAACTAGAACATATAATTTGATATGAACAAACAACTGTCAACTAAAAAAACACTATAAACTAGGTGTCTAGGACTACAGAGTTTGTAGTATTATTGTAATAATATCTTTCAATTGACTGTGCAACTTTTCATCTAGATGCTTGACTATTTCTTTTGCAGAGGGGACAGAATTAGTTTCTTGGTGGTACATGTGATGGTTAGATCTTGATAGGAAGAAATATATGAGTAGTTAAAAAAAGAAAGGCTATGCATAATTATAATTGGAAGTTGGAATGAGATGAATTGATCTCAGTCTCATTCATATTCTTGCCTAATGGGAACTTTGTGAGCCATTGTCCCTTTACCTGGATAGTCATAATTTCTAATGTGTCATCCTAGCGCTAGTGTAGACAATGATGATCTATCAATCTGGGGACTACCTAGTGATCTATGTGGACATTGTAGCATTACTTATATATATATATATAAAAGACTATGTGAATCATTTGAAATGTCTTCCTAAATGTTAAACTAAAAAAGAGACATATGAGAGCAGCAAGTTAAAAGTTGCAGAACTGAACCATGGGTAAGTCGTGAGAGTAGAAGGTGATGGTGAGCAAGGGACAAACCAAGGTAATTTGGGGAAAGTGCTGTAGAGTGAGACACAGAGGTAGCATGAGCTATCACATAGAAAGAAAGAGGCGTGCAGAGCGCAGCCCGGTCACGCAGAACGCAGAATAAAAAAAAAAAAATCCCAGACTCTGCTGTACATTCGCTAAAGTTGCTTTGAAGCCTTATTATCCTCCATGGGCCAGGATCTCTGAATCACTTTCTGGAAGAGCCATGAGAGCTGCGTCTTCTTTAATTATCATCGTGTAATAAAAACAAGGCAGCCCGTTTGTCAGATTTGTTGTAGGGGAAAAAAAACACAAATGGAACTAATATACTAATATATTTAAAAGATAAATTCACAACTGATCATACAATAAAACAAAAATGAAAGAACTAAAAAAGAAAGTAATATTTGAGTTTGAAAAATGAAAACTGTAGAGAGGAATACTTAAGATGGAAAACTTGCCTAAATAATTTTAGGCATTCTGAATTTTAGAGGATAAAATTGACTTAACATAGTTGAAAGGTGAAATTCTAGATAAAGCCATGTGAAAGATGTTTTCCATTCTATGGAATTTGTTGTTTTTGTTTAAAGCAGTGCTTAGTAATGCCCACAGACAAGTGATCTCTCTAAAGCTGCATTTGTAAAAGGGATTTTCAATTGCCACAATAAAGAAAATAAAGTTGCCAGTTTTCAGTCTATTACAATACACCACATTATATGTGATTAAGAAACACACACACACAAGCACACACATGTGCAAGCACACACACACACACACACACACACAGAGAGAGAGAGAGAGAGAGAGAGAGAGAGAGAGAGAGAGAGAGAGAGAGGCACAAGACCCTTCCTAAATTAGAAATGGCAGGACTAGAACAGGAGTACAGGAAACAACAGACCTAAAATGATTTACATGTGTCTTAGTGGATTGAATGAAGAGGGAAGCTAGTCTACAAAATACTGAGTTAAAAAAAAAAGAGCCAGAGCGGGAGGAGATGAAGTAGACCAGAAAATAAAACTTTAAATTTAACCATGTCCTACCTATAATGATAATGGGTTGTTCAGCTGAAACTGAGCTAAGTTATAAAAAATCACACTCTGACCTTTTACATTTGGATTGTATTAAGTATCTCGGCCATACCTGGTCCAAAACTGAAATCATATATTCCTTTATTTTCTCATTCCTCCATATGCATGGAATGGCCATGAAAAAATGACATGCACTCATCACTACAGTGTTATCTGCCCAGCACAATCCAGATGCGCATACCATTAATAATTAAGTGAATAAAAGATAAAGACTCATCGCCTTCAATCCTCATTGAAGTGTTACCCTAGCTCTGAACATGTTTACCACACCACTCCTGTCACTTTTCTGGAGCCACTTAGGAAGTCCTCTGTCTTGAGTGCATTCAGTTCACTGTCAAGGCTGCCTTGTCGTCCTAAACCAATGAAAATCTTTGAAGTTCAGTTATTTTTTCCCACTTTATTGATATGTACAAGTGCAAAATTTAAGGTTTACAATGAAGTTGAGCATTTTGTGCACCTAGTTATCTTGTTAAAGTGACAAGGACTTTCCCACTCTCCTGTCATCCCTCCCCCACCCAATCCTCCCTTCCTCCTCCCCACCCTATCCCCCTGTTTCATTTTGTTTTTCGTTTTAAGTTCCATGAGAGAGTCGTGATCTGGGTATCTCATATCAGAGAGACCATTCGATGTTTCACCTTCTGCTTCTGACTCACTTCACTAAGCATAATGTTCTCAAGTTTCTTCCATTTGCCTGCAAAAGTCTCCTCGCTCTTGGACTCTATAGATGCGTAGTATTCCATTGTGTTTTGTGAAATGACCAGAAGCTCCCTGGTACTTCATCCAGGTGATAATGGTGACAGAAAACACTGTAGGCTGGGAACAAAGCATCTATAGAATTTTAAAATTAAATAATGCAGTAAAAAAATGCATTGGCATTAATTCTTCTCAAAATACTCCTCCTTGTTCTAAGTATACTTATCCCGTCATCTTGCCAATGTGCATTCTACTCTAATAAATATTGTAAATTTATATGTTTGCTAGTTTTTATATTATTTCATCATGCTTATGTTTACTTACAGAAGAGGGGAGAGATAGTATATGCAAATATACAACATAAGAATAAGGTTTTGGAGTTAAATGCGCTTAGTTATTTTCATGTATGCATGGAAAACAACATTGTTCAGACTATTTAGTATGGAAGCCAACCAAAATTTAATTATAAAATCTAATTTTATCACATCTGTGTGTCAAAGAAGAAAATAGTGTAAAGAAAAATGAAATAAAGTAAAATATTAACATCATGCTTAACTAATATTATGTAATCATAATATAATTGTATTATTATGCAATTATAATATAATTATAGCATGTTATATGTTACATATATCATATACTATATATAGCATGTACTATAATATAATTATGATATAATATTAGATTGTTAGCTGTCACATTCCACTTTGTTGAAAGAGACTTGAAAATTTGCTCAGAGTCCTAGGGAGGTACAATGAGGCCTACAGGGACAACACTGGGTCAGCACTCCAGAGGACAGAGTGATCACGATGCAGCCCCATCTAATGTCTTTACATATTGGGTCAAAAGGAAAGGTACATCAAAAGAAAAGCACTTTGGGTAGTAATTCATTACAGAGAACTTTTAGAAGTAGACCAGAAACCAGACGATGGTTAATTCATGTTACAGATCATGAAGAAACTGAAAACACACCTACAAGGCAGGGTATGTTCATTTATTGGCAGGTGGAAGTGGGGTGGTGGGTTATGTAGTTTGAGGTTAGCAGACACATAGTTCACATTCTTCAGAGGTCATTGTCAAGGCCAGAGCCCTGGTCAGTTTGAACAGGAATTACCTCTTGCAAATCCCATAGTTATCATCCTAAGTCTTTAGCTTATTTGCATGATTTCCCTATATATACGTGTTAAAATGCATCTTTTATACATTTACCAAAAAAGTAAAAGATACACCACTAACTTAAAAAAGTTAATAATTTGATATTGGAATTGAACATTCACCGTCTAAGCTCAGCTGCTCACAGTACAGTAAAGAGTGCTAAAACATGTTTTATCAGAAACATATTTGTCAGACAGTACTGAATTTATAGACACACTGTCCAGGTTTACTTCCTGACACTTCCATTCACTGTTAGAACACTTCATTTTTATCAGAGTTTCCTTTACTTCATCTATAAAACAGAGCATGGGCTGCCCACCCGACAGATCTATTGGCTGACTTCCTGAAAAAAAACAAACTACCATGTTATCTCAAATATTGATATCATTTTTAAATAAACAGCAAAAAACTGACTCTAATTCCTAGATATAATTTGAAATAACTTTAATTTTTATTTTTAACAAAAATATATTTTTACACTATGGTGATTATAATCTTATCTTTATTTTCATTTATTCCATTACAACTTATAGCTGTTTTATTGTTTGTAACAAAAGTATTTATGGTGTTTAGCACCTTGGCCTTGGTGCCACAGGAAGACTGAGGCAGAAAAATTCAAGTGATTTAGGATATATTTCAAATTACTAAAGAAGAAAAAACTGAAGTTTCTCAACCAATAGAAAGGAAAAATGCTTGAGAATTTGAAAATGCTATCAATAATTACCCTGATGCCTTCACTACTTATGCTACACATTTCCACATTATAAAAAGAGACACATAAATATATAAAACTATTATGAGTCAATTGACGCATAAATATATACAACTATTAAGAGTGAATTAAAACTAAAAGTTACTTTTTAAAGGGTAGAAGATTTATCAACAACAGTTAAGTAGACATGCCTAGGAGGTAGCTTGGTTGTAGAGCAATTGTTTAGCATGCTCTAGGCCTGGGTTTGATATTTAACATGAAAAAAAGAGGTTAGTGTGTGGCACAAGACTATCGGTAGCAAATTGGAGGTAATAATCAAAGTATCTTGAAATTCATCAGAAATTATTGTGTATAGCTTCTCCACAGCTGGTGTCAGATGAGATTAACTTTTAATGATAATGACCATTTGATCATGGCTACTATTTATACTAAAATACTCACAGGGACACAATGTTAGAGACGTGAGTGGAGCCAGACATAACCAACAGAAAATGTGGCAATGATTGAAACAGAAATTCACAGAAAAGAATCTTAACGGGAAGAATATCTTCTATGGCAGTGAAAGGCTAAACCATTAGAACCCTAGAACAGCAGAGGTCAGAGTGAATAGGGACTCAAATGATGTTTGGTTATATACCCACCACAGCAAGATTTAAAAGAATAAATTAAATTTTGGAAGAAAATTAACAAAGGAAAAGTGCTACAAAATCAGAATACATATTTAAACATATCATTTCATCTTTAAATTTATAATAACCTACATATTATTATATAAATATTACATGAATTTCAAGTATATAGTTGTATTAACTTTTATGATTTTGCATATCCTGTTACCTACATATTTACATGGTATATGACTTATAGATTGTATATAATACATAGTATTCTAATACAAAAACAAGTCACAGGGCCTCGGGGCATAGTTGAGTGATTACAGCACTCACCTAGAAAGTAAAACCTCCCAGGTTTCATTTCCCAACACCACATACTAGTCGGGAGTGGTGGCACAGGTCTGCTAATCCCAGTACTCAGAAGGCTGAGGGACGAGGATCCTCATGAGTTCTAGGCCAGCCAGGGCAACATAAGGAATTCAGGACTAGCATGGACTGCAGAGCAAAACAGTTTCAAAAACCAACATAACATTTTACAGAAAAGTCTGCATTTTTCACACATATTTAAAAGTTTAATCTTATTCCACAAATACTATACTAAACAGGCTCCGATAGATAGCACATACAATGTTTGTAAAATTTAAAGAATATCATTCATTTATTCCAAGATGATGAAAATTGAGCATTAATTTGTGCATTTTAAAATTTTCTTAACATTGTTAATGTGCAGAATATGTGCAAGAAAATAATCAACCATGGTATCTTGATCTAATCGATGTGCTTGAATTATGTGTGTGCTTGTACGTGTGTGTGTGTGTGTGTGTGTGTGTGTGTGTGTGTGTGTGTGCGCATGTGTGCGTGTGTGCCCGTGCAGCTTGGAATTAATTGAATAGAGGCCATGAATTTATTATAAATCATGTGTATAACTTATAAGTAATCTTGCTGAAATTTAGTATCTCAGTACAGAAGTGCACAAACAAAGATCATGTAATTTAAGGGCATGATCCTCAATAACCTTTAATTATAACTTCAATGCAAATTAGTCATTTCTTTCTGTTATATTAAGTGTTTCTTGTTAATATTATTCTGATTCTTCTACTAACTTTCTATGCACTGATTTATACGCATTTGTAGAGGCATGCTAAAAATGAATTTAGGTTCTGCTACATGGACTTATTTATCATGTCCTCCAATGGAGAATTTTAAAGGAAGTAATTAATAGTTCTTCTATTGTGTAAACAGCACACAATTCCAAATGTTATTTGCAAAAACCAAAGGCAGAGCTGTGACCACGTGTTGAAAGTTTAACATGTCAAAATGAAACATTCAATACCATGACAAAGAAGAGAGCTGACAGGCAACACAATTCCACAAAGAAATTTGTGAGGCAACAGCCTGTTAAAAAACAGGTATAAATATTTATAGAGAATAACATATTTATTCTAAATTGACATTTAAGGGATAAAATAAAATAAAACCAAGCTGACAGATATGCAACGATAGGTCAAGTAGTATCTGCATACAAATAGTTAATCATCCCAAATTCATTATGGGTCAGAGAAACGTCAAGGAATAGAAACAGAATTCTTCATTCTTTTAAACTTTAAAAAATAAACTTTAAGACACCACACATAGTTTTGCACAGATTTCAGTGCATATTTAGTTCCTTAGATTTTCTGATGCAACTGAGGACAAATATTTACATATTTTTGAGGAAAGAGTATGTACAATTTATTCAATAATGTTCATAGTATGGGGCCATAGATCTATTTTCTATGTGTAAATGAGTTTCTATTTAGATGATGTAGCTCTTTGTGTTATATATATATATACTTGTTCCACTGAAGTGTGCTCTTTACAGAACTATTATAAAGAAGTCCATTTAAATCATGAGGGCATTTTGTTCAGGTCACTAGCTAACTATCCAGGGTGGGGGAGGGTGGAGGAGATACTGCCTAATATGGTCTTTTACCTATTGAAAGACAAAGAAAATGTTGATGATTTGAATTTTAGCATTGTTCATGAATAACTGATTATAGCAACAGTAAATTTTACTGCAGTGCAAGGTAGAGGATGTGGAAACACAGTACATTTTTGGTTGCATCTAGAGTGTCTTTCAATAGCAAGTGACACAAATATTTTTAATTACCCAAGTTCTTTTTGAAAACTTTTAAAATTTATAATTATGAAATAATTTGAATAACACTATTTCTCAATGTAACAGAGTAACCAAATATTTGCTACATAAAATTATTATACCAATATAAATACCAGGGTGAAAATAAAAAGTATTTGGCTAAACTAAACTATACACAATTTATTGAATTTACATTTATAAAGTGCACACATATGTATATATATATATATGTATGTATGTATATATATAGACACACACACACACGTGTGTGTGTGTGTGTGTGTGTGTGTGTGTGTGTAAAGCTACGTATATATGTATATCCATGTAATTATATAAATAATTTGAAAATCATTTAAGGTCTTCACTGACTCTATTGGCTCTGGCCAAAAAAATGTGAAAATAATATAATTTAGAAATTTTGTAAATAGTATGTGGAAGGTTATATGGTTTTGAACTTGTTTAGCAGAGTAATTTAAACCAAGATAGAGATGTGATGATGAATGTATATACAATATCACGTTATACTTATAGAGAATTACTCCACAGTTATACTGCTTAGTGCGTCCTTTATTATTAGTAAGGTTTCGAGGTCTTTTGTTGGTTACATTTTTTTCCTAAGTCATGTTAAATTTTTATATGAATTGAAATCGTCCTATCATTTGCGATTGAGGGAAATTGACTTCTGATTTTTACCACCTTTACTGTAACTATTCCAACAATTCTTTCAGTCTGATGAAGGCCAGAAAATTATCAAGTTACCTCTATCTATGTCTGAATAAAAACTTGGCCTAAGCAGACACAACTTGTATAGTTTAGTTCACCCACAGACTTAGATTGAAATAGGAAAACCACCATAAATATTTGCCTTTTTTGAGATTTAGAACTGATATATAGAAAAGCTAAGTAGAAATGGGACACTAACACTATAAAACTGCAGAAATATTTCTACTAGGTTTCTAAGTAGGATTGTGTAAAAATTACCTGAAATTATAGATCAGAATCAAAATCTCTTATTGGAATTCAGAAAAAAAATTAAATAAAATTGTGGATATATGTAAATACTAAATCCTAAACTTGAAAGTGGACCTCAAGCTGAGGTAGTAGAATCAAAACCAGCCAACCAAACAAACAAACAAAAATACTGACAGAAGATGTCACTCGACTAGTCCCGCTACTCATCTACCCCCTTGATAGACAACAGGAGCATTGAGATTAAGTTGCAAAAGGTCAAGAAGGAAAAAGAGTGTTAAATATTGACTTCCTTGGGAATTTAGTCTATGAAGTAAAAGAAAATGTTTTACAACAAGATAAGGAAGATCCAAAGAACTTAGGGAAACTACTTTTGCGTCCACATTGAGTTAGTGGAAGCTTTTACACTTCTGTCTTTGAACCTACTGACCAAAATAAAAAAAGCAGCAGTGCAGTTAATTGTTACAACATTTATCAGTAACATTAGGAATTGGATATTGACTTTTAGTTAGTGTACAAATTTGTACTGATTAATTGTTATTAATTTTAAAGCATTTGGCCAGAAAGCATATATCCATAAAACCCGTGTTTGTATGTTTGTATATTTGCCTTGTCCTTTATACTACATAACTAATGCTCCTTATTTGAGCATTTGTTCCAAAATTCAAGAAAGCCTAGATGTTGAGGTGAATGAAACAACTATAATATCTACGTGATAAAAAGGTCAAATTGGCATTGGGGCCAGTGGGTGAGAGAGAATTCATGAAGTAGGGGAGGCTGATTGATTTTGAACATTTATAAACTATCAACAGAATCCAAGGGGCAGAGCAGTTCAGCAGGTCCAGATTATAGATAACATAATCAAACACACAATAAATCAAATATTAAGTCAAATGCTTCAGGAACAAAAGTGGTAGTAATGTCTGGAGTCGACTGAGCATTGATGAATTATTTTTCTCTGACTGACAAGTGGTCATCTTAGCTGCTCAGTAAATAGGACCCCCATAAATATGTGATTGTGGCTTAAAATAACATAATAACATAATATTCTCAATTATAATACTGTATTTGCTACTTGTAATCATACTCTTTCAACCAATTGAGCGCTTTGTGCATTTTGGTTTTGTAGCAAGTGGATGTATCATAATAGTAAGTGATTTCATGTATAAAAAGAACTATTATACATCAAATATCTTCAAGTCATCTTAATAACTAAAAACACCTTGAACTTTATATGGACAAAGAGTATTTCTTTTAGAGCTACAGACTAAATATTTATATACCATTTTTACTAAAAAATTGAAAAAGGTAAGGTCAAGGTTTGGACAATTGGTGAAAAAATTATTAGAAGTACTGGAAAACAGAGACAGAAAAATTGCAAATTTGAGGCCAGTTTAAGCCATTCTATGACTCTGTGAGGCCTTTCACAAAATACAACAAGGAGAGGGCTGGAGATGTTGTTCAGGGCAAGAACCTTGGGTTTCATTTTTAGCACCTGAAAAAAAAGATAATAAGAGAAGAAAATATATTTAAACTTGCAATATTTGGCCTTTTATTTATTTTTTCAATTTTAAATGCATCTTTATGGCCATGTATGATGGTGTGCACATGCAGGGTACATGCATCCAGTCGTGGAAATGGTTTTACTCAAAAAAAAGTAATGTGCACTGGAGAAGCACAATGCATTCTGTTATAAGATATTAAAAATAAGCTAATTTGTTATATGAAATTAAAATTTATGCTTTATACTTCTTATTAAAGTAGTAGTACTTCTCTATTATTACAAAATATTAGGGTCATGCAAACTAAAAACATCCTACGTAATTTTAATTTTTAGAAAAAAGTCCTTCTTTAACTCAGAAAATCTAAGGTGCTAGGCCTGCAGACAATTGTTCTCAGTTTGTACTTAGAAATAAGAAAAAATTTGAATCATGAATATGCAAATATAATCCCAAAGCATGATACACTAAAGAGTGAACACATAATGATTCGTGTGTAGCATTATTGTGACATACTCCAGATTGTTCTAGCTTATTTGCATATGAGCTTTTTTTAGAACTGATTTAAAGAAAACATCACAGGATGAAATAGAGCGATTTGCTTCATAATAAGTCATATTACTGCAGAATGTCTTGACAGATTGTTGACTGACAGGTTAAATTCTAGGTATATTCATCCTGAGGAATTATCCTTCAGGGCATACTTTCAGCTGTGAGCTGCCTTAATAGCTCGCAGAAACAACAACGTACTGTTTGTGGTATGGTTCCAGACCAATCTGCGGTTCTATCACCATAGAATGCTAATAAAATCACATAGGTACATTAAAGGCCATTGGTTGTTATCTATCCATAACGTATTCTTGTTTGTTCTCTTGATTAGCAGGCAATGCTGCCTCCTGATTTTGGGGACAAGTGCCAGTAGACAGCACAAATTCCTTTGGTGTGTGCTGAATCTAGTAATTGTCTCCTTGAGTATTGCTTAAGAAAATGAGGAACATCTGCTGTGTTGGTCATTAAGATGACAGAGTTGGGGAAACAGTTGTTATCATCAAAATCTCCCCTAAAATAGCATCATCGGAATCAAGTCGATTTGGTCATGTTTATAGAAGAGGGATGCCACACACTAAAATTTGCACTGATTGCTAATGTTAATGATCTCTAGGATTTTAGGTCCTCTGAAAAACTCCAGTGGGAATGAAGAAAATTAATTTTTGAAAATTTTCTAAAATCTGTAAAGAATAAGGTTTATTTTTTTTAATTTTGGCAAAGCAGA
The DNA here is from genome assembly GCA_004027205.1 of Ctenodactylus gundi. Lineage (NCBI taxonomy): Eukaryota > Metazoa > Chordata > Mammalia > Rodentia > Ctenodactylidae > Ctenodactylus > Ctenodactylus gundi. Next base: position 173,985 of record PVKB01001807.1, read on the forward strand.
CAAATTCATAATATTAAAGTAACTGGTATTATGCATTTTATTGAAAACACACATGATTTCAGGCTTGGCTAGCGTAAGAAAACATTACATCAATACCATTAGGAATTGTATTCATTTAGGAAAAAACAGAAAGAAGATCCAATATAGTGTCCTAATCTGTCACAAAAGTACTCTTCTTGAGTTCAGGAAAATTAATGAAGAAATCGAAAACTAGAGGATTGTTACGTTGCAACTAAGTGATACTGCTTCTTCACAATCCCCTCATCTTAAATTTGTATGTTTCATTTTTATGTTCCCCAAGTGGCTGCCACAATTCCAGTGATCACATCAATCCTTAAGGCAGCACGAAAGGACTGAGAAGAAAAGAACATCAAGAGATTCGTGTCCTGAATGTCGGTCTAGCACACCTGCTTCTACCTCACTAACCATAAGGCATTACATGACAAGAGAAGATTTTTTAAAAAAATAATTATTTTTGAGGTTAGCCTTAGCTTCACAAGTAAAATCAGAATTTTGTCATAAGAAAGAAAAAACATATCTTGATATGCAGCAATGTTGTCATATTTATCAATGTATGGAAAATTATAATCAGTTTGACTCTGAATAAAAAGGATAAGATAAATAAGTAAAATAAAGTTCCCTCTTTCCATATCTATCTATCTATCTATCTATCTATCTATCTATCTATCTATCTATCTATCTATGCAATACATAATTGCCAAAGTGAGCTTGGATTTTTGTCTACATATGTGCCACGTCAACATTACAGTCCCTTCCTCTTCCATTTTTGGGCCCTGCCACATACTTCCCATCCCTCCTAATTCCCATCTCACATTCTACAAAATGTTTGTACTCTAGGTTTTTCCTATTAGGGAAAAATGCGATATTTATCCTTTTGTGTGTTTGGCTCACTTGACTGAAATGATGATCTCAAATTGTAATCATTTACCTACAAAGCTTCAAATCTATTTTTATGAAACTGTACTACTCCGTTGAGTACATATTCCACATTTTTTAGGTCCAATGATTTGTTCATGAACATTTCTATGTCTTCTACATTTTAGCCATTGTTACTTGCTGGTGGGACAGTGCACTGGTACAACCACTATGGAAAGCAGTATGGAGATTCCTCTAAAGAATGAAAATAAGCTTTCAATTCCAGTATCCTTCCAAGAGAGCTAAAAGTAACATATAACAAAACTACGTGCATGTCCAAGTTTATAGCAGCATAACTAAAATGAAGTTCTTAATTCAAGTTATTTTAAGTGGAAAACAGCCTGACTAGAATTGAAAAGATTAAGAAGTAATTCTACTTACCTTTTCAGAGCTGCTACAATCACTTCAGTTTTTATTGGGTTAAACTGGCATTTCTATTCTGATATCACTCAGATAACCGCAATCTTTTCTCCTTTTCATTTATAATTTAGAGGGGAGAGACACTGATTGCCCTTGTCCCACCTGAGTAACATGTAACAAACATGTGCAAAGCTGGACTTCTGTTTCCTACCCTGCAGCTCTGGAAAGGGCTCTCTGTCATTGAGCCTTCCACACCCACGGTTAACATTGCATCAGTTTTGATTTGCATCTTTCATTCCCAAGTATTTTGCAATTTCTATGATTTCTTTCTCCAAAATTTTTACTGTCAGTTTATTTTCCGTTTGCTGTGCCACTGTACTTTTTGAAATTCTGCCATGTTCGACACAGCCATAGTTTGCACATAGTTTGAGCATATCTCTCAAAAGCTCGTGTGTTGAAAACTTGATCCCACATGTGTCTACTTTCCAGGTGATAACAGCTTTTAAAAGATGGAGCCAGCTGGATATAGTTAGGTAATCTGAGGCCCTGAAATTGAAAGTGCTAATCAGTTCTCTTGGAGTCCTGTTTATTTTCCACAAAAATAGATTATTATAAAAGAGCAAGATTCAGCCCTTCGCTGCTCTCCCTTCTACCTGTGAATGTGAATGCTGTCCGTCCCACCAAAGAGAAACTCTTCCATGAGGACAAACAGAAGCGGAATAAGTTGGATCACCTGATCTCAGACTTTCTCCGTCTCCACAGCATGAGTCAAATGGATCTCTTCCCTTTATACATCACTCTGCCTCAAGTGTATGACTTATCCATGCAAAAGGACTAATAAAATACTTTTCTATTTGCTTTATCAAAACTTTGATTGTAGTCATATCAGTTTCTCACTAAAATCATATAATAATTACTATGAAATAAAATCAAACCCTACTCTACCTGTCTCTCAGTTTCATAACTGTAGATCATTTTGTACCATAACTTTGATGTGTGGTGTTCCTACATGATAACCCACATTCCAGCCAAACTTCATTATTTGCTTTCAAAAATACTTCCTTTCCTCCATCTCTGGATTTGTGCTCACAGTGCAGCACAAATTCTTGTGAGCTCTAATTATTTTTTCCTGTCAATTAAAATTCTCTTCCTTCCTCAAGTTCAAAGTCAGTATTGATTTATCCATAAAGACTGTTGTGTTTGTTTTTCAACTGCAGATAGTTTCTTTTTTCTTTTTCCTTCCTTTTTTTTTGATCTTCACAGAAGTATTTTTAAAAAAATTTTTTTACAAGTAGCAGAGTTTAAATTTTAAAGTCTGATACAACCATCAATCCAACTATTTTGGATCAAACAAGAAATACAAATATTATGCAGTTATGTTGAACTCATTGCGTGAGGAGAGGTGAGCGCATGCTTGGATTGTGGACACAAGAGCATTGTGAAAAGCTGAGGTAATCCAATGGCCCTCGGTACCCCACTGTAGTCCAACCTGTGGTTACGCTTCAGTGATCACCTGAATGGAGAGAGATTTATGCTACTAAGAACAAACAAGAAAGATGACATTCGGCAGTACAGCCCAGTTCCTGGGTTCCCAAGTTTACTAATACTATTAACCAAAATATTTATTGCCTCGCTTTTAATTCTAAGTACTACAGTAGGTAATAACAATAAAATTCCTATAGAAATACTAATGCTTTCTATAATATTACTAATGGTAAAATGGAAATCGCTGCTGTTGTCATGTTTATTGATAAATTTAAAAGAAAATTAAAAAACAACTAGTGCATTTATATTTGATAATATTCATTACAAAACAAATTTTACTTTGCAATGTAATAGAGATGCAAAGACATATATATCTTTTTTTTATTAACATCTGTGGGCAAGGGAACAAAGATTGACTAAGCATTAGATGGTACAGGATTTGCTTGAGTGATCCTGGCCTTCACTTGCCATTGTGAAGTGTCACAAGATAACACTTGAAAATATAAAGTATTTGTTCCCCTATCAATATTATTGACATATATCTCTCCACACCCCTAAACAGCATAATTATACTTAGTATCTATGCACATAACTGCCTTCTTAAACATGTCCTGTATAATACAATCCATTACTTATATTTCAATCTAATTATGATTAAGCTTTTATAATTAAATACACTTAGGAATAAATTCTCCCACCATTGATAGTAATTTATATAAATAAATTGTAGATTTGTACACCTAACTCCCACTCCACTTTTCCACTTTCTCGCTGGTCATTTAAAAATAACATGTTCAAATATTAATAGATCATCTCTTGGTTCAACCCCTGCCTCTACATTTGAGTTAATGAAAACTCCATCCTTCTAGTAACTCAAGAGGTCAAAATCCTTGACTCTTTTCTGAGCCGTACGCTCTACTATCAATATTTTAGCAATTTTGTTTCCTTTACACTATAGATTATTCTAAATTTAGCCATTTGTTTTTATTTATTTTACTAACACCTGTCTAAGGCATATATTTTTCCCCTGGATTTCTGCAATATCTTTTTAATTGTTTTTATTGGTTATTCATTTGCAATAATTTAATCTATACTCTAAACAGCTTGTTGTGATCCTTTAAAATAATAGTTACTTCATGTTCCTGTTCTGTTTAAAATTCTACTTTGTCCTAGTTGTCAAGAAAACAACCTTCTCCACAAGGACCTGCCTGATCCTATGCATTATTGTGTCCACACACCTCTCTCATTTTCTTCTTTCTTCCATCAATCACTCCAGTCGTGTCCTAGTGCTATGGATTTGGAAGGTCCCTCAAAGCCTCATATATTTGGATGTAGAGACATAGTTGTGAAACTGTTTGCTGTTAAAAGATAAGACTTGGCTGAAAGGGGAAGCTAACTAGGGACTTGACATGCAGGGATTGTGTCAACTTGTTGATATTGGGGAGCTCTCAGGACAGAGTTTTAGGTATGTGCTATTGATTTGTAGGCCAGGAAGTAAAAGAGGGGCACCCACTCTGAAAGTGGAGTGCCCAACTGGCAGTTTGAACTAAGGAAATGATGGAAGAAGAAACATTGGAACATCTTCTTCTGAGGAAAACTTTGGCCTTGCCTAGGTCTTCAGAACCAATTGGTTCTCTGCCTACAACCCTTTGGGAATCTCTCTAGCCTTTGCCATGTGCGTCAAGCCAGCCATCATGAAGAGATTGTATGAGACGTTCTGAAACTGTGAGCTAACTAAATGTTTCCTCCCTTAAGTTAGGTAAATGGGGCATTTTGGCCTACCACTGAATAAGTAACTAAGACACCTAAATTTCCTTACAGGTGCAAGTTGTGACATTTCCAGGAACATGGATGGACAGTGAATAAAACCTGCCTTTATTGAAAATAAAATTATGCAAATATAAAATTAAAATAAGCATAATATTATACAGTAAATCTCATCACTTTCTAATTATATATACCATATTTTAATGTAAACTGTGCTCTGGAGATAATTTATATCATCCTATTTGTACATATACCATTGTATCTGCATAGTAGAAATACTATAACAGTGTGATACTGTACATGTTTTCTTCAACTGTTGAATTCATGACATAATGTTGGCAACACACCAACACAAAAAGCACCGTTAGTGTATTTGAACAATGAAAATCAGGGGAAATTTATAGATTCAGGGTCTTCCCTTCAGCTTTCAGGTGCTATATTTTAGGCCTTGACCATTGCCAAGAGTATACGAGTGATTTGGATTTCTTTGTCTGGCAAGCTGGTCCCTTACACACATGCATACAAAGCCTCTTCACGGACCTTAAATTTTTACTCAAACCTTCTCAGTGACATTCTCCAGCCATCCTATGTTACATCATGTTTCATCCCTGATACTTTTTTGCCTTAATCAATCCCAGTATTTGTTTAAAATTACAATAAAACCATCCTTCTTGTTATTTGTTATATTTTTTTCATTTCCTCATTTCAATGTAGACTCTGTAAGAGCAAAGATGTCTGGATCACTTATTAAATGTGATAAATATAGTATTTCATACACAGAAAAAAACATCTGTTTTTCTTCATTTTTATTTTGTTTTTCTCATAGTAGTATCCATTCGTAATGTACAATAGTTACATAAAAATTGAAAATTGTGTGCATATACAAATGACATTGATTTCACATTCCCGCTACCTTTCTTCTCCTTCCACAACTCACCTCTAATCTCCTGCCTCCTCCATTTAACTGTATTACTGTCCTAGTTGCTTTTTCATCACTAAGACTCAATACTTAACATGCAGGACTTTAGGGAGGAAAATTTATTTTAGCTCACAGTCCCAGGAAGTCACAGTCTATTCGCAAGTGGGCAGCTAGGAAAGGATGAAATCACATGTTGGAGCCACAGCTACAGCCAGAGCTAGAGCCGGTGTTCCTGGAAACAGAGATTCTTACAGCATGGCAGAACAGAGACAAGGCAGCACATGCCCTCCAGGTCAAGCCCCAAGCATCTGCCCCTTCCAGCCAGGCCTACCTCCCAACAGTACACAGTATCCATGAGAACCTAAGGCTTTTGAGGGATACTGCAGATTCAAACCACAACAATTACTTATTTATGAGAAAATGTGATATTTAATCTTCTGCATCTGATTCACTTCACTAAACATGACAGTCTCGGTACATCTGTTCTTAAAAGATGAATTTTTAACATATATTGCACTTGAAATTTTTGTCTTATGATCTGTTGATTTATCAGCAGATAGTCATGAAAAAGAATGCTTGAATTAGAAAAATAAAACTTTAAAAATCCTATTGAGATTTGCACCCAAAATAAATATTTTTGGAATTATTAATGACAACTGAATGTATCTAAGTAAGAGTTAACAGCTAGTAAGTATTATTACATAAAAATAAATGAAAGAATAGATTAATAAATATTTAGGAATTAATATTTAAGACACATATGCATTAATACCTTGAAAATGTTACTATTTAAAAGTAGCAGAAACTGGGGGCATATCTCAGTGGTAGGAGCTTTTGGGTAGCATGGAAAAGACCCTGGATTCTATCATCTAGAACTGCATTAAAAAATACAGTAACTGGACATGCTGGTACACGTCTGTAATTCCTGAAGTTGGGAGGCTGAAGTAGGAGGATTGTCATGAGTTCAAGGCCTGTCTAGGCAATATGATGAGTTCAGAACCAGCTTGGACTAAAGTGCTAAACCTTGTCTCAAGAAAAAAAATAGAAGAAATTAAAAGTAAACAACATAAATTTATATTGAAAAAATGAAATAAAGTGATAAAGTCATCAACAAAAATGCAGTAAAATTAAAATACATGTAATGACAAAATATAAATTAACAAAATTAAAATTTGGTTCTCTTATAGATAAAGGCTATAATTTAGATGAATAAAAAAGGCAAGGTAAGATAAAATATAGAATGAGAAGACACAAGAAATGATATATACCACAAAATAATGTGTAAAATATTGAAAAATATAAATTAATACATTTATCTACATGCAAGATTGTATTTAAATAATAGCCAATGTAAAAGTGCTCTATGTTTGCACAGAATCAATATTTCAGAAATGTCATGTAGACTAATTTCTTAAAATAGTAAATGTAATTGTAGCTGTTAATTTGGGAAATATATGTAGATTGTCAATGAAGAAAAATATATATATATATATTACAAAGCTGAGTTTTTGTAATGCTGAATTACTGAATTTTCATTTCCAGACCTATAAGTTAAATATATTGATTATGTTTGATAGTTATGAGGTATGGCAGTAAGCTATGTCAGCCCACATCAAAACAGACAGGGGCTATTATAAAAAACCAGCTATTGAAAGGGGGTCAGCCATCTCCATTTGCCTTTGGCAACAAGTCAAAGGCAGGCAAGGGAAACTGAAAGCTACGAAATTAGACAATCCGAGCGTCCTTGGGGGCTGTGATTAGAGGTTGCTGAAATGGGTAAGATGGATGCAGATGAACCAGGAGCAAGGTATCCTTAGGGAGAAGTCTGTGAACAATTGCAGATTGGATCTTGAATATTTCTGGATGGAGTATATTCTAAAGATTTGTAGGGGGAGGGACAAAAAGAGAGCGGGAAAGTCCTTGTCACCTCGACAAAATACGTATGTGCACAAAATACTCAACTTCATTGTAAACCTTAAATTTTGAGCTTATACATATCAATAAAATGGGAGGAAAAAAGATGTGTTGGCTCCCTTGGGAGACGGTGGGCCTTCTAAGAGATAGGTTCTATTTGGAGGATGGTAAGTCACTGGAGAGGCGCCTTTGAAGGAGGTATTGAGATTTTGAGTTTCTCTTTGTTTCTCTGTTACAATGGAGTAAATAAACATCTTGGTCACACGAGGTCCACCTTTATTCATTGCCTCATTGTCTGCCCAATCAGACCAAACCAAATAAGCAACAACAGAAGCTTTCAAAATATGAGCCAAAAAGAACCCTTCCTTAGTTAAGTTCATTTATCTCAGGTATTATCATTGTGTAGGAAAGCTGACCAACACATTGCTGACTAAGCATATTTCTTTGATCGTGCCTTAGAAATAAATGCAAAAAACAGGAAAGGCAATATCACTGATTCCAGTTCTAAATTATTCCCAATAACGTTTTCCTAGGGAAACCGTATGTTAAAATTCTACTGTCTTGTAAACTAGCTTACTAAGGGATTTTTTTCTACTCTACCACTAAGCTACACCCTCAGCCCTTGTTTTAATCAGCCATATCAATTAACAGAACATTAAATATAATATGTTCATTATAGCGGGGCCCTTTATAAAACTCAACTAGTAATATGAAAGACACAAATTATTATTTCAGTGTTAAAGATGAGATTATTATGAAATAAGTGATTCCTTGGAAATTATACAGAATCTAGATGTAGAGAATACTCTCTTCTGGCCACGTGATTCCAATCTTTCATAATCTTTGAGTTTTGTTTCAGCTGATATTCTACACTAGAATCTTTGACTGAGATATCTAATTATTACTAGCCCTGTATATTTTCTTGATTTATTTTGTAACTTTATATGAGTAGCCAAACTTTTTCCATTCTTTTTTGGCATATTTAAAGAAATTGATTGATTTCCCCATTGAATATGTTTGGGCTTTTTTGTGAGTATGAGACAAAACATTTTATTTCTAGAAATTATCTTTTATCAGTATCTGTGAATCTTTTAAAATTACTTTGAACTGTGATTATTTTCAAAATAAATAAATTAAAAATGCACAGTAGAAAGAGAACTTAGAAATACACTGAACATAAAGTGTCTCAAGGAAGACAGACCACTTAGAAGTAGAAAATGATTGTAAAAGGACAAGACCAGTAACACTGGAATCAGGTAAAATCTTGAGGATATCTGAGCCTCAGTGCTCAAAGCTTTAAAATTGAATTATTTTTTCTGAAAGTAATTCTGTGAATCTAATGAAAAAAGGTGGCCATAATCACAAATAGCACATTGTATTATGAGACATAGCATGCATAATTTGTTCAAAGCACGTTTCAACCTGCTGCTAGATAGTTCAGCGTAAGTCCTGGAAATCCCCTTAGCTCAATTTACTATGTTATAGCTATTTCTCCATAAACATAAAAATTATGTCTTCAAATGAAGGATTAAAATATTTTCAGCACATAACACTTCAACTTAAAATGTAATCTCAATCAAAACAACCATCTCATTAGTAAGTTATCTTCCATATTGTTATTACCTTTGCAGAAACATTTAGAAAGCAAAAATATTATGATTTTCTCTTCAGAAAATTTGTAATAGTGCTATAAAATATTTGGCATTGTTGGTAATATAATTTGTTATGCTTTATTACTATGTTGAATGTTATCTCATTACCAGAGGATCTTTTACTTTTATGAGAAATTCACTACTCACTGGGAAGTTTTTTGTTTTATTTGGATACAAGGACTGAGCTCAGTTTAATAAATTGCTACTGTGTAGGTTATCTACAAATAAAATTAATACTCTGATTTGTATTTCTACATACAAATGTTTTGGGGAAAAATGAACTTGCCCTAAAATATACTCTTTATACACTTTTAAGTAACAGAATGATCCAGTACCATTATAGAGTTTTTGGTTTACAAGTTCAACTTTACTTAAATATTGACAAATATAGGAAAAATAAAGACTTGTTTCAACAATAAGTGTAAGTTGATTTGTGGACTTTTTCACAAATATGAAAGAATTTCATTAATTGACAGTACAGAGTTTTATTTTTAATATTATTTTAATTAATTTAAGTTCTAACAGAATACTGTCGAATGTTCTCTTAAATGACAAACACTTTTCAGGTTTTACATGCTAGAAAATCTAGGATAACTAATGAGGTCACCTCTTCCTGGCTTATAAAAATTTACATTCTTATCCACTCTGAAGAAAACTTCAGGAAATCTGTCACCTCCATTTTACCTGGGTTCTCTGGGCCTTGTATACAAGACGACTAATCTTAATTATGATGGCTGATGGCTCCACCATTGTGATCTGATTACCTCCCACATTCCTCATTGTGATCTGATTATCTCCCACATTCTTTAGCTTCTTCTTTTTCTCTGAATGATATAAGATTTATGACATTTTATTTGTAATCCTTTCTTTATTTTTAATCTCTTAATTTGTATACATGTTTATTGCATTTCATTTGAAGAATTGTGTGCATACACAGTGATTTTTTACTCTTTCTAAATACCAACATGTATATACCACCATGTATATGTACTGGTATATACATGATTTTCTTTATTCATTCTTCTATTGATGGACATACAAGCTGTGGCAGGATTTAACTACTTTGAATCGTGTTGCTGTAAATATAGGCACGCATGTGTCCTTATATAATATGATTTCATTAGCTCTTTTGAAAGATGTTGGAGGTTTACCTGAGCAAAATGGGATTTCTATTTTCAGTTTTGTAAGACATTTCCACAATGACTCTGATAATGGTAGAATAGCTACAGTCCCTCAACAACATAGAGGCCTTTCTTCTCCCTCAAGTCCTCTCCAACATTCGTTGTTTTCTGAAGTCTCAACAGTAGCCATGTTTGTTGGAGTAACAAGAAATCTCGGTGTTGTGTTGATTTGCATTTCTCTGACAGAAAAAAAAATGTTTAGCATTTTTTATGTGCTGCTTGGCCATTTGTTCTTCTTCTTCAGGAAAATGTCTATTAGTATCGATTGCTCATTTCTGATCAGATCTTTTATGTACGAGAATAATTTTTGAGCTCATTATGTTTATCTAGGTATTTGTCCTTTATATGAAAAATTGCTGCTAAAAATAGTTTTCTCATTCTTTGGAGCCTTTCTTCTTTCTGTTGACTCCTTTTACTATGTAGAAGATATTTAGTTTTAGGGAGCTATAAATTGATTTTTGAGGCTCTTTCTTGAGCAATTGGAGTTCTGCTAATGATTTTCTTCCAATGTCATCTGAGGTCTTGCCTATTTTATCTTTCAGCAGGTTCCGTGTTTCTCATTTACTGTCTAGTTCTTTGAAACATTTCGATTTGATTTTAGTACTGATGAAAAGATACGGCTGGGTCTAGGTTTTTTCATCTGCATGTGGATAATCAATTTTCCCAGTAGTATTTGTTAAAGATACAGTCCTTGCTCCAGGGAATGATATCGGCATTCTTTGTCAATGATCTAGTGGGGAAGAGTGCCTGTATTGTCTCTGTTGACTCATTTTTACAAATCTATTCTTCTGTCTGTTTTTGTGCCAGTATCAGATAGTTCTAATCACAGTTGCATTGTATTGAAATTTGAAGTCTGAATGGCTCTCTTTTGTTTTTGTTGTTTATGATTACTGTAAGAATTCTGAATCATTTTGGTTCCAGGAAAAATTAAGAGTATTTTTTCTAGTTCTATGAATAATACTGTCAATATTTTGATTGGTATTGCATTAATTATATAGATATATGTATATATATCGTTTTGACACTTGTGTCCATTTTGACAATATTAGTTCTGCCTTCCCAGAAACACAGGTTGTCTTTCCATTTTCTAAAATCCTCTTCAAATTCTTGTTTGGTGAACTGTAGTTTTCTCGTTAGAGTTTTCTTCACTCCCTTGAAGAGTTTCATTCATATTTATTAACTTTTGTAGCCATGGTGATTTACGTTGTTTTTTTTTTCTGAGTTTATTGATTGTGTGTAGTAATGCTACAAATTTATGTGTGTTAATATTTTATCTTTCTGTTTTGTTGAATTAATTTGGTGGAGTTTTGAATTTTCGGTGTATAGAATTATTTCACCTGTAAATATGTACAATTTAATTTCTTGAAGAAAACTCAACCTAATCATTATTTCAATTTGCCTTGATGAATTTTATTCCTTTCATCTTTTAACAACATATATATTTTCATAAAGAAAACAATGTTTCCTAGTATCTTGTAATGAAATATATGCAAAAATGTAATATTGAAAACAATATTTCAACTATGTTCCAAGTTAAAATGTCAACAATTGTAATTATTGTTGCACTTCAAATGCCATAATCAAATATATGTTATGCCTGAAATAAACATCGCTTCAGTCAATGATATCAAAGAAAAAAATGGCTTTTTTCTTTTTTTTAAGATATAGCTTATTTATTTTCATTTCACTTTTTGCTATGCTTACAAAATGACAAATGAAATGAAAGATTGAAGCAATTATATCATCTATATCATATAGACCCACTAAATAAAAACAGATGTTGTAGATAGACTTTATGACTCAAAGGCTATGTTTCTCACATATATCTTATTAGTATAGGTTATCTTTTTGTGCATTTATTTTTATTGTAATTCTGCTTTATTGTTTGAAAGTCATAATTTGAACAATATTGAACTTGGAGATGGCAGTAATGATATTTAAAAGCATGTAAATCAAAAATTATATAATAATCCAAAAATCAAATGAATCTCTTTAATACATTGAGAGGTACATGATTCATGAATTTAAAAATTATATTATGTATGCAATTTTAGCAATCTATCTATATCTATATCTATATATACCTATCTATCTATCTATCTATCTATCTATATATATATATATATATATATATATATATATATGGATATAGTATTCATGCATGAATTCCAAATTCTGTAACACATTAGAGACATGGGAATTAGAGAAATCAAATCAGTGAGCATGTTGTCCATTTATTTTATAAAAGTCCACACTTCCTCTAGCAGGTCTGGTTATTTCTAATGTGAGAAGACAGGAAATTGTTGTGTTATACTTCTTTAGCAATGTAATATAATGTGATCATTTTCATTCATCAAAAGTATAAGGTATAGCAAAATGAGTACAATAGCTCCCTCCTCTAATCGGTAGGAGATATGTTCCAAATTCTTGGACACAATGTAAAGTTCAGTTCATAAATTATTTTTAGAAGGAGATTAACATCAAGTAGTAATAAAACAAGTTAGGTTCCAAATAAAGTAAGATGGGAGCGTGCATGTGGCCCTGACTCTGCTAAGGCAGCTTAGGTGCTCCAGAAGCCTGTCTCGAATGGCTTGATTTTACCACACAAAACAACATCAGGTTGCTTATGAGATTGTCTCAATGTTGTACAAAAGGTTAATGGAGAACAGTGATTGTGAAGGTATTGAAATTCCAACATTCGGGTTAGGGGTGTTGCCAAGTGATTTATTATAGGGCTTCTTGGAATGTGTAAGTCTCCAGGATCATTCCACAGCAACACATAATAGCTAGGCATGATGGCAAAATACCGGTAATCCCAGTACTCAGGAGGCTGAGGCAGGAGGATTGCCATTGAGTTCCATACCAGCCTGGGCAACATAGTGAGTTTAGGACCAATATGGAGTACAGAGTGAGATCTGGTCTCAAAAAAAAAAAAAAAAAAAAAAAAAGTCGCACATCAAAATAATGCCAGATATTTTTATACAGCGATTGTGATATGCTTATCTGTGTTTTGAAAGGCTATTTAGAAGTAGATTGACTATGTGTTTTATATAATCTCAATGTTAGGGTTAATTTCAGTAGACTTTAAAAGATTGAAATATAAGCTCATCTTAATATTGTAAAAGAAGACAAATTTGAAAATCATTCTCCCTCAAACTGTGCAATAAACATGCAAGACTTCATTTTGATAAGTGGTTAGAATTGTGTACTCATTTAGTTGAGTAATCATCAAAAATTAATAACTATATTATTGTTTAGTGAAAGACTAAAATTAAATAATAATTGTGGATTCAATATAAATGAAAGTTTTGTGTGCATTATGATAATATAGGATCGTTAATGTATGTGTGATTAGTAGTTATTCCTGTTGGCTGGACGACTGATGTTTTATAATTTTATATATTTTTATTTTTAACAAATCATTATAAACATTTCACATAAAATATTTTAAAATAGAAATAAAATAAAATAGAAAAATTAGCTGCCATTTTTCCCTACGGAACATATCACTGTCTGTTTGTTTAATCATGTTCTAATAGTTTCTTATGCAATAATTAGCAAAACCCTTAACCTTAAATTTTTAATTTGCCATGTATCAACATTGGTCATGTGGGAATTAGTAGAACATGATTATACAAAGATTTTATTTCTCTAAAAGAAATTTTATACTGAACAGAGAAGAGCTGGGATGTGACAGTACCAATGAGAGACCGGGTCGAAATTGTTCTTTATTTTTTATTTAAATTGAAAAAATGCTTAACTTTGTAATAAAAGAAACTGTTAAAAACAAGAAATGTAGGTTTAATTATGTGCAGTTTTAATTATGCTATTTAAAAATAAGAAATGCAGTTTTAATTAAATTATTCCTCAACTTCTAATTACTGCTATGAATCCTTTAATTTAGGTGCTGTCTTTTTGCTAACAGTGTTAGCTCACTATGTTATTCTGGATGCCTGGGCAGTGTTTCTATGCCTTCCTACTTTCCTTCCTTCCTTCCTTCATTCCTTTCTTTCTTAAAGGATAGCTGATTGTTCATTTTAGAACTGTATAGTGAGATCTTACGGTAGTCCAAGATTTCTTTGGATCTCAGAGAAATAACAAATTTTCTTGGGAAAAATCACAGATGGCATCCATGGACATTTATACATTATGCAAACACATTAATATACATTAAATAATTTTATCACTAAAATAAAATATTATATTCAAAGTTTAGAAAGTAGTTTCTAAGTTAAAATGTAATATTTTAATATAAAATGTAAAATTAAAGAAATTATTTAAAACATACATCAAGTGATTCCAAATATTTTCTTGGTGGCATTGATTTTGTCAAAGTTATTAAACAAACATGCTATCTGAACATTCCAATTTTAAAAAACAATGATAAAGGGAGAAAATGGTATCAAGTCAATGCAAGACTAAAACTTAGTGGAGAAAAAATATTGAGTGGTGTAGTTTCATATCCTGAACCCGGAGCACACAGCTATGAGAGGTCTGTTGGATCAGAGTTTTGGGGTGAATATCTTCTGCATATATCTGTAATCTCAGCTGTCCGGGAGTTGGAGGCAAAAAGATCACAAGTTGAAGTCCAGCATGAGTAATTTAGTGAATTAGTGAGATTATATCTCAAAATAAGAAATGAAAAAAAAAATGCTATGTAACTCAATGTGAACGTACCAGATTCAGTCTGCAGTATTCTTTAAAAAAGCACTGTAGTGTCCTGACATTTATGTTTGTATTAGTTACATTTTTCTCCTAGCACTTTCTTTACATTTTACAAAGTTACTGACATCTCTATTATCATTTACCTCATCAGCACATGATAATGTTAAAATTATAAAGAAGGACCTGGGGGCATAGGTCAATGATTAAAGCACGTGCTGGGAAGCTTGTGGCCCTGTACTGGGTCCCAACCAACCCATAATAACTGAGCATGAAGGCACAGCCTGTAATCCCAGCACTCAGGCAGCTGACGCAGGAGGACCGCCATGAGTTTGATGCTATCCTGAGCTGCATAGTGAGCTCAGGATCAGAATAGACTACAGAGTGAGGCCTTCTCTCTCTCAAAAAAAAAAAAACATAAAAAAAGAAGACTTAACACACTATATCATTCTGGTAGATTATGTAGTATCATTACATTGGCTTAATTTGAATTTCCTGATTATTAATTAATAAGATATTTGTTTGTGTACATAAATTAAGGCAAGCTCTTTCTGCATATTGTGTGCTGCCCTCAAATTCAAGACACTTTTGCCACACTTTCGAAGGATAAGATTACAAGTATGTCCAGACCCTGCCGTTGGTCACATTTTCTACAATTATCCATGCTTGTAACTTGATTTTAAAAATTTTTTTGGATAGATATGATATTACTTTTAATTCATAATTATATATGTAGAGAGGTATATTTATTTATATTATCTCCTGTGATATGTGCATGATATGTACATGAGCTCAGTTTCTACTATTTGTACTATAGTTTTTGAGTATTTGCCCTCTAAAATTATTTATGATTCTATATGTAATACCCCTGGTCATTTATGGATTTTCAGTAGGTTTGGAAGTACATTCCCACTGGAAGATGAGCTATTGACTCTGCCTTTTTGTTTCTACTTGTAAAATAAAAATGTTGTGTTTATGTCTACCTAATGCCTACATTTTTAACAACTGTGAACTTTTAACTGGTGGTTTCTTAGTTTAAGTGAAGCTCCAAGTGTTTAGAACATCCCTGATAGCAAGAAATCAAGAGGTGGGGTGGGGGGGCAGGAAAAAGAAAAAAAAAAAGAAATCAGTAATATATTTTCTGAAAAAGAACTTTTGTTAGATAAGCTCGGTTCAAAATAATTAGGAGTTTGTCCTAGGTCCAATGCTAATTAATCAATAACAAGTATTCAATATGATATACTTAAACAATAACACACAAGATAAAAGTTTACATTTTGTAACTGGTGAAAATTTAACCAGAGGTTTATAGACACCTAACTTCATTTTCTCCTACGAGCAAAGGTTCAGAATTCATCAATTCTGCCTTATATAGTTTCCTGGAATACACTTACCAATAATTACAAGGATAATCTATCCAGCTATCTGTCATTTTTCTACAAGAAGCAGATGTGATTGGGCCTTGGGGCTATTCACGAGTTAATAGGACTGACTGAGGACATCCTTATTTTCTACACTTAGTTTCTATTTACGATAATAAACAGAAACACAAAGACTCTGAGGGTTAATCTCAGCATATTTACGTCAAAAAACTGCTGGAATTGGAGGTTTGTTTGTCTTAAGTTTGAAATTTTCACCTATTCTAGATAATAGGTATGATTAGAATAAAACATAAGTATTTCCCCAAAAAATTATATTTTGTCAATACTATTCAAAGTATAATTTCTATATATAATATTCCCAAAGATCCTAAATTACTTCCTAAAATGAGTACATGAACATTGCTTACCAGAAATTCTAATGTTTTCCATTTATCCAAAATCTGTCCCAATTTTAGATGTTATCACAGTCACTGTTTTCTCCTCAGGGGCCTATAACCAGAATATAACTGCAAGCAAGATGAAAAATAAATGCATTTATTCAAGTGGAAAAGAAGGCAAAAGTAGATCTTATTTACGACACCAATTTGTTCTTGACTGTAAAAATATGGTAAAATATCTTCAAAAGTACATATCTGTACATCCCATGAATGCACACATAAATCAAGTGGGAATTGTACATACTGATTTGAATATCACAGTGCAAATGAGTTATTCTACTTGAATTATCGATGAGCAAAAGGGATATGAAAGCTGAAGTTGGTTTGCTTTATGAATATCATAAATCAATTCTCTCTTTGCAAGAAACTAAACATATATTCAAAGAAAGAATTCTCTCTTAGATGTTCAGAATCTTTTTGCAATGTTATTTTCATAGAAAACTTTTGATTAGACATCCAAATAAAGAGACTGATTTTTAGATACTCAAATTTTGATCAGGCAATGGAACAAAAAATACAACACTGAAATCATTGGTCATTTCAGCCTGAACATACAATTTGCATTCTTTGCACTAAGCAGGCTACCTTGCCCTTCATTGAAATGCAATATTGAAAAGAGGTTACTTACATTTTGTTATAAAGCAAAGTACTCTAAAATTGAATTATATTTGATGAAGTATTACAAATAATTTCTTCTTTTGGCACTTTAATTACCCTAACATATCCTTAATCTAGAGAGTATTGCCAGGAGATTGATCATTGGCATTGCCTTGACACATATTTAAACTTACCTTCTTAGCTATGTATATTTAATCAAATTTTTATTTGAATATTTAATTGAAATTGCTTAGGTTAACATTCTGAATCAGAGAGGAGTTGGTTAGTTACTTAGTGACTTCGTGTATACATGAGTGACTATGTTCATATGTAGAAAAGCTATTAGTTAAATTATCTTTGCAAATACTTTTATACTGAAAGTAACTTTTAAAAGTCCCAATCTCCAGAGAGTTCGAAACGTGTAGTATTTGTTGTTCCATAAAGAATATGCAGCTGATAAATTAAACATTATTTTGAGAAGAAAGAATATTACTTTCAACTTGTATGTTTAATAAATATGAGATAAACAGGACAGAAAAGCCAGAGCGATTTAATAAAAGGATACCTATCTTGATTTCTTTCTCATTTCCAGACCAAAGCATACTGATCTTAATGGAAGGAAGATTTATTTTAACTCCTGATTTCAGCTCTGAATGTCCACAACCAGTTGGCTAACAATGACCGAAGAACACGGTGGAACAGCCCGGTGGAGGAGCTGTTCAAGGATTGGCACAGGAAGCCCAGAGTAACCGGGAAAAACATGGGGCAAAAAATGTATCTCTTCAGGTCACGTCCCACTCATATGACTTCTAACTTACCTTTATTTTATTTTATTTTATTTTATTTTGTTTTGTTTTGTTTTGTTTTGTTTTGTTTATTGTGATGCACAGGCCTTAACTCAATGCCTTTGCACTAAATTACATTTCCACCCTTTTCTCATGTTTATTTTGAGGCAGTGTCTCTCTAGTTTGCTAAGTTGCCAAGACTGGGATAGATCTTGTGTTTCTCTTGTCTCAGCGTCCCAGAGGGATGATGTCAGGGCCAGGGCGCTGCCCCTTGAGAGCACATGAAATCATCACTGGATTAATCTATTGATCTAGTTAACACCACACTGCAATCAACATTCATCCTGTTGTGATGTACAGTCTAACACTACTCTCAAAATAGTTTCTATCTTGTTAAGCATTTTGTTACAGTGTTTACCTATGGGTTTGCTTCTTCTTCTATTTTTCTTTTTTAATTCTGTATGATGTGTACTTTTGCTGTAATGACTTTGTGGCAACCTCCTTGTCTAATCGTGCCTGTGGTCATGTAGACTTCTTTCCCAGTGTGGAATAGGAGGTATTATTTTCTCCAGGTTTCACTTATGACGCAGATGTTCCTTTGAATACTTATTTTGCATCATTCTATTATATAAGTAGTGAGCTACATATCCAGGTACTTTTTAGTATGGTGTCACAATCCAAGGTAGAAAAAAGTATGTAAATTGAAGAATATTTACCAAGATAGCGAAAGTAGAGCTGTAAAATTATGTGATTCTGAAATTGCGGTCTCATCCTGTCTAGTCCTTAGGAAAAAACCTTGCCTTACGTTGCCACATCTTCTGGATATTTCTTTGCTGTGAAAAAGAAATAACCCTTCATATTTTTTTCAGCCCTGCTGAAAATAATAATGCATTGAGTATCTCTCAGTTACCAGCAAAGGAAATAATATGCACTATCATGAACCTATAATGAATATAAAGGGTACTGACTGAGGTATTGCTTGGGAAAAAAGAGTTAGATCATATATCTACAATATTCGGTGTGTCTAAATTTTTAAAAAATAACAAAGGGATCACAATTTTTCATTAGAGGAGAACCAAATTTCTTACCTCTACAGATTTAAAAAATAGTTTATCACAGATACCATATGGAAAAAAAAGCTCTCCAGGTATAAATGCTGTGTTCAGATAAGCATATGGAAAGATGTTAATGAACTCCAGAGATGACCCATTAGAAAAATCACAGAGAATGCAGGATTAAACAAAACTTGAATTATTCGAATATTTTCTTTGTGTCTTTGCTTTCAGTTGACATCCTGAAAAAGAATTAAATAATATGGAAAGCAGTTCTCTCTATACGTTAGGATCACAGGTAAGGGCAGGCCTGAAGCAGTGCCGCACTCAGTATGGAAGTCCAAGGACAGGAAACACTCTGGGAATTTCTATTGTGGTTCCCATCAAACAAATTACTTAGAAAAGAAGAAATGAACTGATATCCATGTGGCACTATAAAGAAAACATTAAGTCCCACAAAGTGGCAAGACCAATCCACCATGGCACATGCAACATAGTCAGAAAATAACTACTTCTTAGCAATTCTATAAAAATATTGATAGAAATATTTCTGTCATATGAAATCTCACAATCCACATCTGTTGGTCTAAATCTTATCTGTGCTTCATTGGCACTTAAGTTTTGTGGGTGGAGAGAGAGAGAGAGAAAGAGAGAGAGAGGGAGAGAGTATGATATGAGGATAGAAAAACCCCTAAAAGAGATAAGAAAATGGAGTGCAGCACCCGGAATTTCCTACAGCAGCACAGCAAGGCTGTGGAGAGCCACCTAGAAAGCATCACTGCTGTTGAGAAGACTGCTTTTGATGCTGAGCCTCTTCCCTGGTCGAGGGCAGTTCAGGTGCCCTATGCCTATCTTCAGGTGGTGGCATTTTTCCACTTCTTAGCACTGGTGAAAATAAAGGCGATCTTCCACCTGCCTCTGGAAAAATAAAGATGCAGAAAGTGCACAGCCCCTCCAATTTCTCCCTTTTGCAGATCAGATAAATCATTTTCACTGGGTTTTTATAATGTTTACAGTGCACCTTGCAACCAGTAACGGCTTTCATCAAGTAGATATTTTCGGTAGCAAAAGAACGAAACAAGTCCTGGACATGTATGAGCACTCATGTGGGGATGGCACGTACTTCAGGATGCAGGAACATTCGCATCTGACCCTGATAACTGAACAAGCCTAGTGCACCCAACCTTGCTCTTTAAAACGTAACAAGGAAAATGTGCTTTGGGAGACGTAAATGACACCCTAGGGAGAGGACAAGAGACAGGATTCTCTGTGAGAGCCTGGTGTCCATTATCAAAGGACAGATACTATTCCTGCAAGTCCCAGAGGAAGTGCACTGCAGAGCAAAGATAGCAGGAGCGAGAGTTCAGGAAACATTATCCCTGCTCCAAATACTGGCTCACAGCTAGAAAATTCAGATATATCTGTCATGTGCTTTGGGTGGTTTTCTTTCCACCAAGCCTTGTTAAAAGCACCTTATAGCTACTGGCATAATTGTTTTATCCCAGCATAGTAGACACTTAAAAATTAAAACCAGAAAGTGATGGCAAAAAAATACAACAGTATGAAAAAAGCTATTTCTAAGGGAGCCTATACTTCTTTTGATGTAACTCATTGTTACTTTCGAATTTGATTGTATCAAAAGAAATATTTCGGTATGTTTAAATGTCTCAGGAAAATATCCTGTTTATTCTGTTATGTTTGTTATTAATTTCTTACCATGAGTGAGGTCTTCTCGTCTATACTCTAATTTTTAAGAAAAGGATGAAAGAACTTATGGAGCAATGGAGAAATTAGTGATGTCGTTCTGCCTGCCAGAGGGATGTGTAACATTGGCCAACAAACATGTGAGTCTCTTGTACAGTTTGTGATAATGACACCTTGACAAAGGTTTACAGTTTAGACCTAGGTGATTTATAAATAGATTATGTTTTAGTTACTTCTTAATAGGTAGTTTGTTCTACTGCCTAACAGAAATACAAACTTCCACAATGGTTTAGTTACATTTCATATAAGTAATCACATTAGATTTTGTAACTAGAATTACCACACTTTGCCGTAATAGAAAAGCATTATATCTGAGCACCAGTTGAGTAGGTGACCTTTAAGTAAGATCTTAATTTGATCCATCCAGCAGCATCTTGAAATCAACTTCAAGATATAGTAGCCAACCTGACCATGTTATTACACGTATGTGACGGCACAGGCCCACAGACAGAAATGACTCCATAGTCTACAAAGGAATCTCTGAATATTACCTATGGCATAAACTACTTCTATTTTTGTTTTTAACTTTTATTCTGATGCTGAGGATCAACCTAGGACTTCCCACATGCTGGGCAAGCACACTTGGAGCCATACATCAAGATTAAATTACTTCTAGTGGTAGTTCAAAGTTATTAATTCTGGTAATCGAAACATCAGAAATCTTGAGTTGTTTAACACAGCTACCAGCATTTTATCTGTAGAAAATGGAAATATATTTCATAGAATTTATATGATTGTACATCAGGTCCTATGACTCCCTTAGAAAGAGAGAAAGTCACAGGTGCGTAATGGGAGAAGCCAGGTGGAGCTTCAGGGCAGGTGGCTATGCAGCTACACAAACCTTAGTCACATGTCGATCGTGACATGCTTGCTCTGGTTTATGGAGTGTGGGCCCTAAAATCATTCCAGCTCTTTGTACATACTGTCTCGCAGCAGAGCATGCTGCCTGGTCTTCGTGGGAGCACTGTGCTGAGGTCACAGGATGACGAGAAGTGAGCACGAAAGGCTAGAGAACATACATGTGGTAGAGAACACTGAGGCGAGTCCTAAGGGGAGAAGCAGCAGTGGATCAGAGAACAGCCAGGACTCGCGGCAGTGTGCAGGTTCCACGAGTCCTCCGCTGTGCACGTGAAGACATTTGGAGGATGTGACTCCTTTCAGTGTTACCCATGCCCTTCCCCGTTACCCTACTCCCGTGATATTTTACATAGCCCCGCACTGTCCACCTATATGCCTGTAACTAACCCCAACAAAATCAAAGTTTGTCTAGCTGAACATTGGTGTAATTGTTCCTTTGGGTTGCCTGCTGTGCCTTGTCTGGGGTGAAGAGACGTTGGCGTTGACGTCACCCAGGAAAAGTTATTCATGCAACATGTGTCAGTGGTAACTTTCTTCACTGGTAGGCACAAACCATCATGATTCATAATATCATGCAATATATATTATATGAATAAAATATACACATGTGCATATATACACATTTTTTGCTACCATGTTGAGCCAAATCATCAGAAACCCAGAACTGACTCTACCTTTGATCATTTTCCAAGCCTCAATGCGAATGCTTACCTATGATTAGCAACATGGGCAAACAAATTGCCTTATCAACTAAAGAGGGTCAGGTCTCATGCTTGAATAATTTGCTATACAAATTTTGTACAATAATCAAACTACACACTGGGCAGTACATCACTATTCTTACTAGCTAATGCTAATTTAAACTTTTTGCATTAACTATCCCCCTTTCACATGACCCCTAAACACACAAGGAACACTTATGTGACCAAAAGTTTTAAGCCTTGTAGAAATTGGTGAATAATTTAATTTTTACTTCTTATGCATATTTAATATGGAACTAACATTAAAGTTTCTATAAAATTAATTATATTTTTAAATTTTGCTTACTAGGCTTGGGGCCAAAATCAAGCTTAAAGAAATGTTATAATATTGTTAGGCTTGAATTTCTTGCATTTATTTAATTTTTTTCATTCTGCTCTAACATTGTTGTTAATCCACAGGAAACTCATCTTTTTGTCTCAAATATTTTTATCTAATAAATTGTCTACATTCATTCATATAAAATTTTAGGTGATGAGAATAGTCACATATTAAGGTATTTTCCATATTTTTAGAACATTCTTTATAATGGGTACTAGGCTCAGAAGGACAAGTCCATGCTGGATAGGAAGAACTAAAAAGAAACTATACAGATAAATGTGTCATTATGGAGAATCAAAGTATCAGAGTTTGGGGAAGAAAAAGAACAAAATAAAACACTACTGAGGAAACAGAGTGTCATAAATATTTAAAAATAATAGAGGAAGACAATAAAACAAAATATCTGGCCTATGTTCCATCTGTCTAAAAGGAAGATGTAAAATTGTCTTTGTTTCTCAAGACATAATTGTTTACATAGGCAGTCTTCAAAGATCAACAAAATGACTATGTCTTTAAGTGATTACAGAAGTTTACAAATTACAAGTTTAATATAAAAATCAATATCTTTCTTATATGCCAGTATTAAAATAAATTAGAATTTGAACTAGGAAACAATGTCATTTATATCAACAAAATAAAAGAGCATACACAGGTGTTAATTTGAAACACCCACCTATGTACCTATCTATACAGACAGATTTAAAGATCGGTATACAGAGTTTATGTGAAGTAAGCTATGGAACTCAAGTTAAAGAAATCAAAGATCAAAAAGAATAAAACAATATTGCAAAGTTATTGATATAAAGACTCATTATTTTTAACACGTTCGTATTTGCCCATTGGATATGTAGGACAAAGATATTTTGAATCAGAATTCCAGCAAGTTAGTGTGTGGACATCGACAAATGGTTTTCAGCTTCATAAGGAAAGCCCAAATACCCAGAATAGCAAAAATAAAGCTAAGAAAAAACAAAGCTAGGGAACTGATGGTGCCTATTTTTAGAGGTTTACTGTACAGCTAGGGTCCTCAGAGTAATGTGATATCCGTGAAAAATGGACAATGAGGCCAATGGAACAGGACTCAGATT
The DNA here is from genome assembly GCA_004027205.1 of Ctenodactylus gundi. Lineage (NCBI taxonomy): Eukaryota > Metazoa > Chordata > Mammalia > Rodentia > Ctenodactylidae > Ctenodactylus > Ctenodactylus gundi. Next base: position 197,904 of record PVKB01001807.1, read on the forward strand.
CCAGAAACAGACCCACAATAACACAGTTAACTCATCTTCAGCAAAGGAGCACAGGAATTTCAATGAAGAAACACTAAGTGTCTTCCTAACGGATGGCCCTAGAACAACTGAATGTACACATACAAGAAAAGTAAATCTAGATGCAAACCTATATTTTCACAAAAAAATAACTCACTTTGATCAATAGACCTAAGTATAAAATGAAAAATCTATAAAACTATTGCAAGATATGTATGATCTTTCTGAACCTGACTTCAGAAAAGACTAGTAGACATCAATTATCAAAAGTACAACATATGAAAAATATAATCTGGACTTCATTAAAATAGAAAACCTCCTCTTTGAAAAATGCTGTTGAGAAAATAAGCTCAATCATAAACTACTAGAAAAATATTTGTGAGACAAATATTTGCAGATAAAGAATTATTTGTAGCTGAACAAACATAAGACATGAATGCCTATAATTCCTGCACACTGAGAATCTGAGGCAGGAGAACTGCAAGTCCAAACACATTTTGGATAATCTAACAACATTAAGACTCTTTCTCCAAAATCCAACACAATAATCATTCCACATAAAATATTTCTCTGATAAAAATTTTAAAAAACTAACAAAGATAACCAAGCATAGATATTTTAAATATTACTCTAATGACTATGAAAGGGGCTGGAAAAATGGCTCAGCAGTGAAAGTGCTCACCTCACAGGTGCTAAGTCATCACCAAGTACTAGAGTTCTGACCCTTAGTACCGTATAAACTGGGGATGGTGGTGCATGCATATAATCCCAGCACTCAGGAGGCTGAGACAGGAGGAGTGTTGCAACTCCAAGGTCATTTTGGGCTACATAGTGAGTTCAGGAGTAACCTGGGCTACAGAGTGAGGCCCTGTCTCAAAAAAAGAGAAAAGATTATGAAAATATTAAGAAAATGTTGTTTAACTTAATAATAACATGAACTGAATCAAAATATTTATCTGATTTTACTTGTCAGTTCCAGATACTACTATTCCACTGACATATCTACATATTAATAAACATAAGCACATGAACACACAAACACAAACACACACACACACACACACACACAGCATCAAAATATAGAAATCAGGTACAATTACAACTAGAAACTGCTAACAAAATCAAATAATCAAATGTAATATTTTAAGGTACAAATAAAATAGACTCCAGAATCTGGAAAACTTCTTTTCCAGATTAAACAGTTATAAAAGCAGTTTTTTAGATTGAATGTCAGTATATAAATAAGTTATAAATAACTTCTCTTAGCTATTGATTGGTTCTAAAAGGAAATTTAAATAGTATCAGGCTATGAATATTTTGATTTAAATATATATCAAATGAAAATCAAAAAAGACTGTAGAATTGCTTGATAGTTTAGCTTATTTTAATTATTAATCAATTCAAATGATTTCTCTAATAGTTATTTACAAATTTTTGAAAACAGTTATAATTTTTCAAAATTAATAAGTTTGACTGAATTAAGCAACAAAATAATCCAATATGACACGGACTTCACTACATCCTTGATTCTACACATAGTTTGTCTGGTAAACTTGTGTTTACTATTAGGGAACTTGAACAAGATTTAACAAGAATGCCCAAGGTGATCAGTTCCCTTTTATGACACACAACAAAATGCTGAAAAGGTAGGATTCAGAACAATTGTCAAGCAGTCCTTACTGAAAGCTGACAAGACACAAGTATTGTTGTGATTGCCACTTAGTAAGTGTGAAGCAACATTAGTATTCTACAGGAGAAAACATGATATATCCTATAAACAATACATTGATGCCATTTTGCATAACTCAATGAAAATGAAATTTTAATTATCTTCTCATCTTCTTTATAAATTGACCACTCAATCTCCATTTTAATTGTTCTTATTCCTCTGGTTTGCAATGGAATCGTGATCAGATTGAAGATCAATTTTTGTTGCTACCTCACGAGAAAAATTAAATTATTGCCACACTTATCTCAAGATTCTTTATCCTATCTTAAATTTTGTCAGCCATTTATTACAAATTGTCTTGGCTCCCCAAATATACTTTGTTTCATTATCTTTTTGTGTTGTTTATCATTTTTCCTGTTACATAATTCAAGTTCAATGTACTCCCATAATGGATCAGATCATAAGTGATATCAGTGAGGCCATATAAATAAGAAATCAATGCATGAGAATCCTTCCGTGTGGTGTTTCTAAGCAGCATTAACTGACTTAATAGCATGCCAGAAATGCAAAATCACTTAAATTGTTAAAATAAGACTTGACGATTTGTCTTTTCTCCATTAGGCTTAATGCATTTTGTAGTTGATGATTAGAATGTGGAAAGGAGCACACACTGCGTAGATAGAGTTGATGGATAAAGTTGTTTTCTAGTTCTCAGTAGCAGCCGATGGTGACTTAGAATGCAGCACATTCATAATTATTACTTCCGTTAGGACAGTGGAGTGCTGGGCAGAGATATGCTGTCTTCCTATTGTTCTCGTCCTACCCATGAGTTAGCCTGTAATTCAAGTATTTATAGATTTTTTTTTAATTTTTTTTATATCTGCCACTCTTTTTAACCTTAGATACCAGTCTGCAATTCTTTAAGCTTGTTTTTTTTTTTTTTTTTTATGCATTGGGGTTTGGGAAATATGTGTTTAATATTTAAGAATAAAACATCTTATTCAGGAAAATTCTTTTGCTTTTCAGATTCTTATAAGGCAAATATACTTTATGCAAAGGTACTTTTCTTATTTCCTGTAAGTTTAAGAATCTCTCCTTTTTGTTTTGTGAGTAATGAAACTATCAGTGAAAAAGACACTACGGTTAAAAAAATAAAAATTTCTACCGCTTGCATTAGCATTTACTCTACTAAAGCAAAGTTTTTCCAAATTTTATTGTTTATATGACAGACTGTGTCTCTTTGGTGTAGAAGGCTATTTATCCTGTGCATTGAAGGAAATTCATTTTTTTGCAATAAGGTCTCACTAAACCACTGCAGTGCCCAGACTGAGCTTGAACACAGGTCCTTCTGCCTGAGCGCCCCAGCGTTCTGGGATTAAGCCCTGTACCACCCGGCTGGCCTAACCATTTACTTCTTAATGAGGTACCAAATAATCCTCTGAATTTGCTAGGGTTTAGCAATAAAATAAAGACGATATTATTTAAACTATACATTTAATAGTGATCAGTACTAACAACTGTGGTTTTCAGTCTCACTGAGGACTTTGCAAAGAGTCACAGAGAATTCACTTTGGTATCTTCTCTGGAGGCCATGAAACTGTCACTGCCACTGTCACTAGCTGAAGGTTGTTTGTTCCTATCTACATATTCAGTAAGTTTTAGGTAATGGAAGACTCAAAGGGGAAAAGCGACAAAATAGAAATATCTTGAAATGGGACCCTATTATTAGACACTAGTGCCGTCTTGACAACTGAAGATGAAATTAAATGGGACTGGGTACTTGGGGTGCAGAAGCTAACAGCCTCTGCTGCAGTCTTCTTGCAAGGTGGCCATCCTCTCACCCTTTACATCAATTCCGTTTTTAGGTTCAATAAAATGATTACTAGATGTGAATTCTAAAACACCATTATAAACATCAGAACTTAATGACCAAAATGTGGCATGCATATGCCCAGATCCTCAAGGTGAATGTAATTATTATGTATTGCTTGTATGTACTGATAAAAAAGAATTTAAAAACCCTTAGCAACAATGTAAACCTCATGTTTTGCATTTATACGTATCAATAAAATGTGAAAAAATAAATGAAATCTATCTAGATGATATGAATAGACAGAAATAAAATATACTCTTTCTTCAAAACGTTTTAAGAAAAAGAATAGTAACTTGTTAAATAAGTTTGAGATGCTTATTAATATTTATCTCATTCTTACTCTGGTACAATTTTTTTGTCTCTGTTTTCAGCTAGCAATATGTTTGTTTTCTGGTTAGCTGACGGATGTGAGACTCCGAATGACCTTGCTTTATTGATTTCACTGAGTGGACTGTTTTTTTTGTTTTTTGTTTTTTGGTTTTTTTA